>CM045767.1:96235697-96727273 GCA_025200525.1 Camellia lanceoleosa
AGTATTTATGTAAAAAGAAAGAAGAAAATGTGGAAAAAAATGTGCCAATTATTTATGTAAAGGTTTGACACATGTCGACTTTCAAATTATCAAGTGAATATATATGAAACTAAAGAATTCAGTTTTAATGGCTAACAAATATTAGAAGCCCAACCATTGAAGCCTAATAACTATTAATTAATAGAATTCAAGAATTGAAAAGTCTCAAACCACATCTCCTTATTTTCTCAAATGTTCTATTTTTTTGGTTCATGCATTCATTCTAATATTGATAGAGAATTAGATGTATGAAAGAGTGAGAGACATTAAAATTATATATGGGTAAATTACATGTTGCAATTCTGAGAGGTTTATGTTTATTCACCTTTTGAAATTACATCTTCCTTGAGATTTAAAGTTTCGTATTCTCCTCAACAATTTGATTTTTTAAATACCAATTTTTCCTCACTAGGTAAAATACCCAACCCCTCCTCACATTTTAGAAATTACAATAACCTCTCTAAGGTTTAAAATAGCATTACCAATTGGCCCTTCGTTAGTATTATTTGAAAAAAAATTAATCTAAAAAATTAATTGGAAAAAATTATTTGAAAAATTTTGTTTGTAAAATTTTAAATTTTTGTTTAAAAACCAACATAAACTAATTTTTGAATTTTTGTTTTTTTCCTCAAATTTACAACCGAGACAACAATTTATAAATCAAAATAATTATCAAACAAGTTTTTATGATAGTTTTTAAAATTTTGTAAATATAAATTGAAAACTGAAAAACTTAAATGGTTACCAAACAGTCTCGTGATAAAATGTCAGAAATTAACAAATAATTAAATAAGTTATCAACATAAGAAATAACTTATCAAAAATTCTAAGCTATGTATGGTTTGATTTTAGAAAAAATTAAAAATTAAAATTAATTTAGTTAAGAAATAAAAAATAAAAATAATTATCATTTAAGGGTAAAAATTAATTATTGTTTTAATTTTTGGGTGATATATACATACGTATAGTCAAGTTTCAATTTAATTTGTAAAAATTATTTTTAACCACTTTAAAGATAAAATTATATAAAATGATAATTATTTTTATTTTTTATTTCTTAACCAAATTAATTTTAATTTTTAAATTTTTTTCTAAAAATGAAACTATACATAGCCTAAAAATCTTTTAATAAGTCATTTCTTACGCTGGTAACTTATTTAATTATTTGTAATTTTACAACATTTTTACCATTTGAAACATGTTTGGTAACCATTTCGCTTTTCATTAATTTATATTTACAAAAATTTAAAAAACTGTCATAAAAACTTGTTTAATAATTTTTTTTAGTTTATAAATGGTTGTCTCAGTTTGTAAATTTGAGAGAAAAATGTAAATTCAAAAAGTGAGTTTATGTTGGTTTTTAAATAGAAATTTAAAAATTTTACAAAAAAAAAATTCAATTAATTTTTTTTCAAATAATATTTTTTCCAATTAATTTTTTTTTTCAATGAATTTTTTTTCCAACTAATACTAACCGAGGAGACAATTGGTAATGCTACTTTAAACCTTAGAGAGGGGATAGTAATTTCTAAAATGTGAGGGGTGTCAATGTAATTTACCTTGTGAAGTCAAAATTGGTATTTAAAAAAAATTAAATTGCTAAGAGGGGGAATCTGTAATGAAACTTTAAACCTTAGAGGGAGATATAATTTCTAAAAGGTGAAGGGGGTAACTGTAATAAATATAAACCTCAGGGGATGTCAATGTAATTTACCCATTATTTATTGATTGTCGTGATGAAAAATAAAATTTTTCTTCCTCTTCTATGACGATTTATCTGGTTATACCTCTAATTAAAACGTTAGGTGTGTTTTAACATTATTATTGAACGTTACTTTCATTTTTTTTATATACTCTATCTCACAATTGTTTGTATTTTGTGTTATGAAATTTATTACATCTGTGCTTGTTAAAACTATGAGATGAACCTAATGCAAGAAATGCAAATTATTTTAATGTCATTATCAAGATTAGAAGTACAAAAATATATACATAAAAAATATATGAATAGAGAAGATTTTACAAAATTTGTTTGTGAGTCTCACTTCTTAAAAATCCTATAATTTATTTATTTTTTGTATTATATATTTATGTTTAGTTTCTGTATTTTTTTTTATTATATAGTTTTCTTTATTTTCTTTAAAAGTTTATTTTTAAAAATTAATAAATAATTAAATCATATTATATTTCAAACAATTTCATTTTTGTTTTTATTTATTTTTTCTTAAAAAAGTTTTAGTTTTGGACAATTACTTACTTTTTTTTCTAAATATAATTTTTTATTAAAAAATAACAAGTTGTAATTGCAAAAAAAAAAAAGAAAAAAATTACCCTGCGCATTTCATTAAAATCTAAAAAAAAATAATTTCTATATTAAAAAAATATCTAAAACAAATATAAATTCTTATTAAAAAATAATGTCGAGTCGCTAAAAAAAAAAAGAGAAAAATTACATCAGAAAAACAATTTGTATATTAAAAAATATCTAAAACAAATATAAATTAAAAGTAACAAGTTGCAATTGCAAAAAAAAAAGAGAAAAAAATTACACTATACATTTCATTAATAATGCTCAAAAAGTAATAGCTTTGACACGATCCACCTTCAAAAAATAATTTGAATATTAAAAAATATCTAAAACAAATATAAATTAAAAAATAATAGGTTGTAATTGCGGGAAAAAAAAAAGAGAGAAAAATTACACTAGGCATTTCATTAATAATGCTAAAAAAATGTGCCAAGTATTTGTGTAAAGGTTTGACATGTGTCCACCTTTAAATTAGCAAGTGAATATCAATAAAACCGAAGAATTCATAATTAATGGCTAAAAAATATTAGAAGTCCAACCATTAAAGCCTAATAACTATTAATTAATAGAATTCAACAATTGAAAAGTCTCAAATCACATCTCTTTGTCTTCTCAAATATTCTCTTTTGTTGGTTCATGCATTCATTCTAATTGTGGGTGTTGATTTCTGACTACATAACCAAACAAGGAACTCAGTTGGAGAGTACCGACAGAATAGATTAAGCCTGAACAAACTGTCACAGAAAGATAAGAATCCAAAGAAGGTTCATCTACCCGGCACTGATGCTCAAGTCAATAATCAAATATCTCTCAAAGATAGTAAATTGTGCTTAACTCACAAGAAAACACTTCGCTTCACAATATATCACACATACCTCGTACTCCATGGGGGTGCCTCATGAGAAGCTGATTGACTCGATCCTCAGAGAAGCCTCACTTGGGACTCAGCTCAATACTCATCCTAGACTCTCCGTTAGATAGAGATAAACTTCCTAAGAGTTTTATCTTTATCCGCACCGACATCCTCCCCTATTCTAGGACTTTGTCTCTTATCCGCTTACCTCGATTTCGTATTCCACGAATAACCTCGCCTAGCCAAGATTATCTCACAGATGACCAGGCCACGTGGCATCTTGATGACACCTCGGCCACCTTGGCCACGGATGCCATTCACAAAATATGTCTTCAATTGCCCTAGGTTCTATTACCTTGGCAACTTGAGGTGATGAAACCTATATCGTTTGCCCATATAGTATGTCGACTGAAAATTACATTCCTTTCCCTCGACCGAGATCATGATTCGTCGGTTTCAAGTTCCCAAGACTCAACCGTCCACTTTACCAAGGATCAAGAACCAAGAACCCTATTCTTTAAGCATCTCAATCAGGATTGCTCCTGTAGCCGAGGTCTTCGCCTCAATACTTCAAGAATTTCAAGAGTTCTAATTGTGCATGAGTTGTCACGCACAGTTTCTCCAATCGCTTTCCCCACGGTCATGGCCCCATCTGCTCGTCGTTACGCGCCATTAAGTCACGCCGATCTATCTCGCACCTCGATAGGCATGTCATCCAAGGCCTATTCATTTCATTTATCCGCTTTTTCGCTTTTGACAAAACTCTTTTCTCTCTTCGTCTTTTACTTTTGCAAAACAATTTCCTCGCTTTTGCAAATTTTCTTTCTAAACTTTACTCTCGAACCACCATTCTCAAGATCTCAAGCTCGCGAACTATTCCGTCCATTATTGCTCAAGGCGCTTGGTCACTTGATTCTCGATCGTCTAAGCACTCGACTCCAACTTCGCTTTTTGGCTCCATCTGTAAGCCAATATCACCCATTTTTATTCAATTTTTCACCGTATCTATTGTCAGAATCGCTGTTCATTCACCTTGATTCTTGCCTCGATT
Source organism: Camellia lanceoleosa (assembly GCA_025200525.1). Taxonomy (NCBI): domain Eukaryota; kingdom Viridiplantae; phylum Streptophyta; class Magnoliopsida; order Ericales; family Theaceae; genus Camellia; species Camellia lanceoleosa. The sequence goes on from CM045767.1 coordinate 96,239,949, forward strand.
GCCATACTTAGTTACTTGCATATCTTGTTCTTAACCGCCTCATTCTTCATTATAATGGTCTTACACAGATTAATTTGTTTTTGCTCCGATTATTGCACATTTACACACACCCACTCTGATTGTGATTTTCTATGCTCTTGAATCATTTTTGTTTTACCATCGTGCTCGCCACATTGTTACCATATCGATCAATTTCCTTTTTGTTTTGTGTTTCAATCACTACACTTCATTATATTGTTCAATGTCCGCATTGTTTTTCCATATATGCTTTCTCTATGTTTCGCTTTCGCTTTTGATTCTTGACTTTGCTTGCCTTTGATACTTCTTGATTTTGAACCATATTTCTTTTTTGATCTTCTTGCTCAGCCTATATTATTGGCCTTGACTCTTGTTTTTGTAGATCTAGGTTTAGGATTTGCTCTAAAACTCATATTCTTAGGAAAATTGAAACCAATTCCCCTTAGATCCTCAAAACTCTTGCCCTAGAGCCTGTTTAGGGTTTAGCCGAGGTTCTCAAACCTTGCCAATGTTTTTCCCTGAAGTCCTTTGCAAAACACCTCTAGCCGAGATCATGGGTATGTTTAGGTGGAGGGTAGACACCCCGACCAAACTAAAGTACTTCCGACAAGAGTTCTCTAGCCCAGTTAACGTTCAAATCAAGTTGGTCGAAGGAGAATTTTATCATGTCAGATGAAAACACCATGCCCTTTCTTGTAGTTGCGTTTATATAGTATGGACTTCGATTCTCACTAGACAATCTATTTAGGGAAGTACTTTACTTCAACAAACTTAACCATATGCAACTAGCCATCAATTCTTTTAGGATCATTAATGGCATTATTGACGGCATGTCGACAAAAATGTCGATTATTCTTTCGATATCCAAGATTACTACACCATATGTAGCCTTAAAACAACAACGACTACACATACTACCTCGAGCCGAGATCTACACAATACAAGTTGATGGGTGATATCCCAAACTCAAATAAGGACGCAAGAGACGACTACCTGATTGTCTTGGGCAATTGGGAGTTTGCGCCAGATGACGAGCTCCACTATTTCCTTTTTGAGAAGTATTTAGAGATGACAAGGGTAAGGACTTAGTCCTCAAAGTCCCTTCTCTCAATTTCTTTTAGCATTCTTTATGTTACTCATATAATGTTCTCTTTATTTTTGCACCCTTCCTCAAATTTAAAAACTTTCGCCAGTACTACGTGCCAAGCAAAGACTTGGTTCGCTTTCTCGGTTTACCAATCGAGGCACGCAAGGCTCCTCTTCTTCTCAACTACATCCCTACCTACCACAGTCCGTTGCTCGACGTCCCCAAAAGAAGCCAAACTCCACCTTCTGCCACAATTCCTCAAACTACTTCATCTCCAAGGACAGATTAGGCCTCAACTTCTGATCCAAGAGAGCAGCCGTCAACCTCTGCTCCACAATTAATTCCTCCAGCCCAGTGCCAGCATCGATGTCAAGCTCCTCCAAACGCTCTTGCCGGCAGAACTAGAAGTAAAAGACACCAAGGTCTTGACTTCTTGGAGACCGACCCTTCCAACCCTTCTATCATCTTGCCAACCATTCATTTTGGTCCCAGAGTTACCATTGCCGCTACTATCGCTCGATGACCTGCTAGCCGATATCCCTGGCGTGGTGTTGGTTCATTCTTCTTCTCCATCCCAATCCCAATAAAAGCCCAAGGCAAAGAGGGTAAAAAGGGCTAAGGCCAAAACTGCAGCCACAGAAGTTGAGTCATAAGATACAGTGCCAATTTCTAAATTGGCTGAAAAGAAGAAAAGCTCTATTGCTGACTGAGACATCTGATCACCTGCGATCCAAGAAGTTGAGGTCCGAGAGGGCTTCTGAGCCATCTGTTTTTCGTGTCGACGAGCCCTAGACCCCGCCATGCTGGTTGCTCCGTCCTCTTCTAGCCAAGGGCAGTGCGCTCGATAGTTTGGAAGTTGGTGCCGCCCTATTTATCGATGTTCTCCTTCTGACCAACATTAATCGGATGGTCAAGCTCTCTGAGTACGAAAACTATGCAATGATGCTGCAACACTGCGTTTTAGTAAGTTTTAGCACTTGTAACCTTTGGTCCAATTTCAATTTTGGTTCCTATACTTAATGAATTTTCTTTCCATTCTTGCAGTTATCCACAGGTCACCCCGCAGCCAAAATCAAGGAGTTTAAGAAGGAACGACCAACAAGACAAAGGAGGCAACCAAGCTTCTATCTTCACTAAACGAGGCCGAGGCTCACATCCGGCTTGAAGGACCAAGCTTAAAGCTACCCAACTGGCCCAAAGCAAAGCCAAGGATCGCGCTGAAGCCGCTGAAAATGTTGCCAGGTCGCCAAGGCTGAGACAAAAGAAGCAAAAGAGAAGGAGTCTCAAGCCCCAACTAAGCTTTAAACGACACTTGCTACCAAAGCGATCGAATAAAGGCAAATGATGACGAGAAGGTTTACTAAGATGCGACCGATGTTCGCGACGATATAAAAGCAAGTCAACCAGTATGCAACAAGGGTTACACCCTTGGATGGATGTCTGCGTTGAAGGAATTGGCCGTCCTCGACGACTCGCCTCTCTACGATGCCAGCCGACTTGCTCTTCTATTCCCACCTACTCCAAGCCAATTCGAGGATGAGGCTGAGGAAGAAGAAGAAGTTGAGGTCGACAAGGACACAGTCGCCAATGTTGCTCAAAAGATTGGAACTGTTAGGGCCAAGTCCTCAACTCTAGATGAGCAAGTTCTAGACTTGACTTAGGATGACTAGGACGAGAATCCCGATACCACTTCTGAAGTCGAGGTTAAAACTGTCGAGAAGAGCCTTAATGAGACTCTTCTTGAGATCGATGCCGAGATCCAGACAAGGCAGCCGAGAAGACTACTCAGTTGTCTGCCGAGGCTGAGACACCATCAATCACTGAGGCAGGGCAGTCTGCAGAGAATCCTTAATGATCCTGGCACTTAGAATCTTTTCCTTTACCTGTTATTTTGAACTGTCACAAACAATGTAATCTTCTGTTTTGTTTTAAGTAATGTTGGTTTTCATTTGGCCGACGTGCCTTCTTTTGTCTTTGTAAACGAACAAGTTCTCTTTGAATGCATGCCTTCCTTTCTTTTGAATGTTCTCTTTTGCTTTCTTTCATGCCTTTCATGCTTTCATACTTAGAATATTTTTGCATTTCTTCAAAGTACACCTTAACTATGTAATCACTTCAGGTTAGAGTACCTCGGATATAAATCTTGACTGTTTGTCTCGGCCAATAATTGGAATACTTAGGCTAACACTTAAAAATATTTTGAAATATTCTTACAAGTGTTGTTTCTTAAAACTTATTCAGTCAAGTATTGCTTCTTTACTTCCGCCATCGCCTTCTATTAAGACTTCACCTTCCAATCTTACCAAGCTTGACAACCGGTTAGTCATCTCGGTAATATGTACCTCTAATACTTCTTTCATCATTACCTCGCTAACTCTAACTTGTAAATTGTTCTCAAATTTCAACAAGTGTCAAGTCCATTCTAACTTGTAAATTTTTCTAAAATTTCAACAAGTCCCAAGCTCTCAAGTTTATTTATCATTCCTCGCTCCTCGTTTCTAATGTGAACCTAAGTTCCACTTAAGTTCACATTATGCTTATAGTCTTTATCCGGGTTAGATTTAAACAAAGATTAGCTGAGGTATTCAACCTTGGTTTCTCTGTTAATCTAACTAAAGCAAATTTAGTTCTATTCTGAGTTTAACTCTGCTGACATAGCAAGTCTAGGTTAATTCAACTTAGTTCACCTCTATTATATGCAAGTATAATTCAACTCTGCCATATAATAAGTAAGTTTATTCATCATGTTTCATTCAGAAATATTGTCAACTTAGTTTACTCTATTATATGTGAGTATAATTCAACTCTGCCATATAATAAGTCTAAGTTATTCGTCATGTTTCATTTAGAAATATTGCCAACTTAGTTCAATTATATTATATGCAAATATAATTCAGCTCTGCCATATAAAAAGTCTAAGTTATTCATTATGTTTCATCTAAAAACATCGTCATAGGACTGGTCAGTCCTATTGCACAAATTTCAAATTTATATAAATCAAACTGGCATTTTATTATTACTTCAGCTAATAAAATTATGACATAAACTTCAAAAAACAAAAAACTAATGATAAAAAAACTTCAAATTGAAAGTGTTTCAAGGTCTTGGCAACTCTTTGCCATCAGTGTCTTCAAGTCGATATGCCCTACTGCCAGCAACAGAGATGATTCTAGAAAGCCCTTCCCAGTTTCGCCAAGCTTGCCTTTCTAGGATCCTTTTTGTCGATAACTTTCCTCGTGATAAGGTCCCCAACTTTGAACTCTCTTGTTGACCTTCTTGTTGTAAGCCCTAGCAAGTCAGTCACCGGTATGCCCCCACCGACGCTTCTCTCTTCTTTCTTCCAATAAATCCAAATCTCGGGCTAAAAATGCTTCATTGGTCCCATCTTCCACTCCCTCGGTTCTGATTCCAGGGATGCCGACTTCTAGTGGGATAACTGCTTCAGTGCCGTAAGTCATAGCAAAAGGAGACTCCCCAGTTGATTTTCTCGATGTAGTCTGATATGCCCAGAGTATATTGGGCAACTCTTCCACTCACTTCCCTTTTGCTGCTTCCAGCCTTTTTTTCATCCCATCTAAGATAGTCTTATTGGATGCTTCTACCTGACCATTGCTCTAACAGAAACTTGGAGTGGAGTAATAGTTTTTGATTTTGTATTTTGCATAGAAGCTTTTGATTAGCTTATTATCAAACTGTTTACCATTATCTCGCTATTATTGCCCTTGGGATCCCAAACTTGGTGATGATGTTCTTCCATATGAAGTTTTTCACATCAATATCTCGAATCTTTGCAAGGGGTTTAACCTCTACTCACTTGGTAAAGTAGTCATTGTTACTAGCAAAACTTTCTTTGCCGTCGCTTAGCGCGTTATCCAACAAGATCTATGCCCCATCGGTAAATAGCCAAGGGTCGATACTAAGTTCAAATCAATCGCGGTTAATGTATCAAAGGTGCAAACCTTGATAATTCTCGCACTTTCGACGAGGCTTCAAAGATCCTTCTACATGTAGGCCACCAAGACTTTGAGTAATGGCCCTATGAGCAAGTGATTTGCCCCAAACATGGCTTCCACAAACTATTTCATGGATCTCATACAGAAAGTCCTCAATCTGGGAGGGATGTACACATCTCAAAAGGGGTCCAGTGAAAGATCTCCTCTACAGATGGCCATCTGCTGTTAGGCTAAACCTGGCCGACTTCAATCTGGTCTTGTGTGCCTTTTTTCGGTCGTCTGGCAACTTGCCATCCCTGAGGAATATTACTATTGCATCCATCTAACTTGGACCCATCTCTACATGCATTGCCTCATATTCTGTTATTAGAGGTTCCACACTTGGTCCCGTCAAGTAATCAATCATGATTGTCCTTGGCTCCCCTGACTTTATTACACTAGCCAAAGTTGGCCACATGCGTGTGTGGTCATACACCTCTGCTAACTTGTCAGTCGGCAATCTTAGAACAAAGAAAACAATCTGACAACCTCTTTAACATAGGCTGTCATTCGTTCATCTCAGGCTACATACTCGCTTGTTGCCTGATTCACAATAAGTTGGGAGATACAGAAGACTACCTCATCGGCCTCCATTGATGCTGCCAACTTTAACCCTGCAATCAGTGCCTCATACTCTACTTCATTGTTTAAGACCTTGAACCCCAAATGAATAGATCGCTTATCATTTTTCCATCCGCAATACCAACACTACTCCTCAAGACTTACTCCTCGATACTTTAAGCTTCCATCAACAAACAGTGGAATGAATCACCAATGTAAATGTCGCAGGCTTTGGTTTCTTTTTTTCTTCTGCTTTGCTAGAGTGGGGTTCTTGGGCTCGCTTGTTTCTTCCTGCTCCCTTGGGCATCCCAAGCCACTACCATCTGAGTTCGATGCGGATGGCACCAGGTGAACTCACCACAAAGTCGGCTGTAACTTGGCCCTTAATTCAAGTATGGGCTTAAACTCTACGTCATATTGGCCCAACACTCGCCCATCTAGCTACCCTCGATGTTAGATCTCCTTATTGCAACAGGACTTCAAAGGATGCCCAACAAGACCACAATCTTGTGAGCTTGGAAATAGTGATCCGCTTTTTTCAAGCCATCACCAAGGCTAGTGTCAATTTTTCCAGGATAAGTATCTCGTCTCAGATTTGCTAAGGTTTTACTCACATAGTATACTACCCTTTGTTCTCCATTTTCTTCTCTAATTACCATCGACTCATTGTGTGTTCTAAAATGTACCAAGTATGAGAACAATTCTTCTCCGGGTATTGGGTTTGACAGAACTGGAGCAGTTATCAGGAATTTTTTTCAAGTTGGCCAATGCGACTTCGCATTCCTTTGTCCATAAAAAATCTGTGGCCTTCTTTGACAAACTAAAAAATGGTCGCCCTCTCTTCGGCGAGCCATTTCTCTTCTCCTGTTTCGGTGCCTTCGTTCCGACGTGTCCTCTTCTATTATGGCATATTTATCGATTCGTGCCTTGAGCTCCTCCATACTCTCTGGTAAAGTTTTTGCCAGCGACTTTCGAAGTGGGCATTCATCCTCCAGGCCGTTCTTAAAAGATACGACTGCCAATTCCTGGTTGCATCCCGATATTCGGTTGAACACCTCATAATAACTCTTGACATAAGCCCCGAGGCCTTCACCTTCAGTAATTTTCAGAGCCATCAGGGAGTCTACCCTTAGTAGCTGCAACTTGTTTGTAATGAACCTGGCCACAAATTGCCTTAGATGATCAGATAGTCATCCCCAGCACCCTTGTTGGAGTTAGGAAGGCCGGCTACGATTTTGTAGGTCAGATTTGGGCATGGGATAATAGGTGTAGCCTTTTCGCACTTAAGACCATACATAGTGTAACAAAATCGATATCGGCTAGTGTAATCCTAGCATTTTCTAAGATGCCATTCTATGGTGCCATTGATAACCTCAGATGAATTGATGGCCAGTTGTATGGGGTTGAGCTTATAATAATAGAGGATTTCCCTAAAAAGAATGTATAGGGGAAACCTAAGTCCACACTCTACGAAGGCAACTATTGGGAAGGGCATAAGATTTCAATCAGGCATAATGGAGTCCTCTTTCCGAGCCAATTTCATCTGTATGTCGGTTGGGATAAAGAAATCTCTCCTAAAGTTCTCAAATTTTTCTCGGGTGTCTACCCTCCACTTAAACATGCCCATAACGTCGACTTAAATGGAAGATAGTACAAAATTTCAGAAAAGAATATTTGGTATGGGTTTAAAAACCTCGGCCAAACCATAAACTGGTACCAGAGCTAGGATTTTGAAGATCTAAAGGGATCTTGTTTTAGTTTTCCTAAGGAACAGGTTCTAAATCAAATCCCAAGCCTAAGTCTATACGGAAACAGGAATCAAAGTCAAGAATCTGGAAACAAAGCAAAAAGACCAGAAAAGAAATTCAAAAATCAGGGGTGAAACAGAAAAACAGGTGTGTACATCCGAAACTTCAAGACATTAAATGAGTGTGTGAAGAACAGTGTGCAAATGACTCAAGCAAAAAACATGATTGCCATTTTCGAAAGACTGTATAGATTCAAGATTCAAGAACAGGAAATTGATTCATAATCGAAGAAAAAATAGATTGCAATCATGCAAACAAATTCAATAGCAAACAGAATAGACATATGGCAAAGAAGGAACATATTTAGAATAATGGAGGGTTAAAACTAAAATTGAAAGAAACTAGAAACTCACCAGTTGGGTCCGAGGTTGAGGACACCGGCTCGAGGTTTGTCAGATTCAGATGGTGACGACGAGTGGAATATGACAGTAAATGTTTTGTCGAAGGAGGTGAATGGAGCACAGATGCAGAGAGCTCAAAGAAACAACAATGGAGGTTAGGGAAATGTTAGAGAGAGAAAAATTTGAGCATAGAGAGAATGTAAGAACACGAAGTGAGAAGACGAAGAAAGAGAGAGAGAGAGAGAGAGAGAGAGAGAGAGAGAGAGAGAGAGTTTTGTTGAAACTCGAAAAGGCGGCAAAAGGAAATGAATACACCTTGGATGACGTGTTCGCCAAGCGGCGGCGCAGGTTTACGCTGACTTGGTAGCACGGTCGCACGAATGTCATGACCCAAACCTGCCCCATGGGTTTAGTATCAGAATCGCCAAGAATCCGTGATTATCAAGGCCTGCTAACAAGAAAGATAGTAATATAGAGTATGTCATGGAAGCCAAAATAGTAATAAGAGATTTCCAATAAGCTGTGACAGTTTGTATGCAAAAAACTTTTTCGAACTTATTCACATTCATAAGCAAAACATATATACACCATATGTACAAACATTCAGAGTACAGTACAAGTCTTAAACAGTATTACAAAATAGGGACGGAAAGGTGAAACTGAGACACCCTAAAGCAGCCTTAGCTCAGTCAGACTTGGAACCTCGAGATGAGGCACAGTGGTTGGCTTGACAAAAAGGGAGTTAACCCGACGCTCCTAGCATCGATCCGGTGCCTGAACACCTACATATATATATATAAACAGTGAGCTAAAGCCCAATGAATGATAGTTGTGTAAAGAGGTTAAGAATGAATGTCCTTTTAGTCATTAAACAGTCATGTCAGTCATTTAGAAACCATAGCAGTTATATGTGGTATATCCAATAGAAAACAGTACAGTAGGTCTCAACAAACCGAACAGTCAGTTGATGGCCATCATAACAGTAAACAGTAATGGTTCCAAACATGGGAACCGACAGAGATCTTTGTGACAGTAGCAGTAACAGTACAGTAACAGTAAATTGCTATGGATACCACGGATACAGTTTAAAATAGGACAAACATTCATTCATTAAACAATAACGTTTTGGTAAACAGAACAGTTGATCTTTCAGAAAATATTCATAATTAAATATATCTTTACAACATTGTTACTCACAGAACCGCTACAAGTGGCTAATAAACGCCCCTGATGCCAACTCTACGCTACAGAATCTAACATACACTAAGTTACACACTTGGGAATCAATGACTTAGTCCTTATCTTGACTCGGTGTAGTTCTACATCAATAACCTCATTAAGATGCCTTAAACTAGGCCTAGGAATGCCTAGGATGAAATGAGGATGCAAAGATGTACTTTAAAACACTTTTCAAAATTTTCAGAAAACAGGGTCTCGCCGAAAGCATGGCTTTTCACGCCGAGCGAATATGCGGCATAAAGGATCTCGCCGAGCGTAACTTCCTTCGCCGAGCGGATCAGAACTTAAGCAAAAGTATCGATGCATGCACCACGCTGATGGGCACTCGACCTCCGCCGAAGCGCGAGACACAAGTCCTCACTGAATGTGCATTCTCTCGCCGAGCGATCAGAACATATGAAAAATCGATACACGATTTCACACTCGAAAAGGCATTTCCGCCGAGCAGATTCATGTACTCAGAGTGTACGCTGAGCGTGAAGTCTTACGCCGAGCGTGGTCCAAAATCTAGAATTTCAGATTGAACCTCCAAGCTCAAATTCAACATTTAAAGCATCAAATTCAATTCTTTTGGGCTAATTTTCGAAAACACTTAAAACTCATAATATGACATGTTTCAAAGATCAATTTGCAAAATCAAGGCCCAAAGGTAGTTCAATGAAACACCATCCAAACAAAAATTCAAGAACATGATGAACATAAGACATGCAAGTGTTCAATTGAAATCAAAACTTCAAATACTTGATGAAATGAGTCAATTCACTCAAAAACCTGATGAATTCATGGACCATAGCTAGAATATAGACATGCATGTGAGGATTTCCATGAAATCAACCTCAAAACTCAACAATATATACATGCATGCATGATTCAAGCTTCAATTCAACAATTTAAAACCAATTCTAGACTTAGATCACTAATGGCTCATGGACCATGCAAGCTACAATTATAATTCAAGTTCAAGAAGAAGATTCTCCTACCTTAGGTCCTCAATTTCAAGTCTAGAAGCTCAATTATGCAATCTACTCTTCAATTCTTCCAAGTTCAAGCAAGAATTCTGTTGAAACCAATTTCTCTCACTCTTCCTCTCACACGGTTTAGGCTCAAGAAAAGGGGCTGAAGAAATGTTGTGTCTAAGTGTGTAGTTCAAGCCTCAAGATGTTAATAAAAGTGGCCCACTAGATGTCATTTTGGTAATTAATGCAACTAATGTAATTCAACACTATTTAATCCAATTTAATCGCTCCAAATCAATTTAAATTAAACCTACCATAAAATACCAATCAATTTCTGATTCGGCCGCCGATAAGGCCTTCAATTTATAGTTCGAAACTTAAAACATGAACAGATAATTCAATGGCAAACCGATAGAAATGCACTAAAACAACATACACACACAATCAGTTCAGAATTTCAGTCTAACCAATTACTTATCATGCTTAATCATAGATTAGCACTAAACAATGGTGAGGGTTGTCACAATCTCCCCTCCTTACAAAGAGTTTGGTCTTCCAAACTCGAATTACCTTCATTTTGGAAGAATTCTGGATCCAGAGGGAACAGCCAGATACCGCTTTCATCATATCATCTTCTTTTTCCTAAGTGGCGACACGCCACCATGGTTTTGCTAGTCCACTTTCACTAATGGAATTTCTTTGTTCCTCAACTTCTTGATCCGACGGTTTACAATTTGAATAGGCCGTTGAAGTGTAGTCATCACTTAGCACTACACGGGTAGGCTCAATCACATGGAAAGAATCCCGAAGATAATTCCTCAACATTGAAATATGGAAGACATTATGCATATGCTCCATTTCAGGAGGAAGCGCTACTTGATACGCCACCGGATTAATCTTCTCAATGATTTCATACGGTCCAACATATCTTGACGCTAGCTTACCCTTGACTCCAAAATGAGTCGCTTTTCATTACGCCACTTTAACAAAAACATGATCACCTACTTCATATTCCTGCTCGCTTTGACACCCGCATAACTTTTTCATCGGCTTTGTGCGGTTTCAATCTCTGAATCAATTTCACTTTTTGGTGGTTTCAGACAATCTTGCCCAAGAAGGCCCATCTCCTACTTCTACCCAAGCAGATAGAGATCGACATTTCGCCATTCAAAGCTCCTCGAAGGCACTATACCAATGCTCGAGTGAAAATTGTTATTGTAGGCAAACCCAGCTAAAGGTAAATGGCTTTCCTAATTTCCTTGGAAATCAAGAACACACATCCGTAGTAAATCTTCTAGAGTCTGAATGGTTCTTTCTCGACCGCCATCTGTCTCAGGATGGTATGCACTACTCGGCCTCGCTCAAGACTCCAATGCAATTTGTAGACTATGCCAAAATCTCGAGGTAAACTTGAGTCCCTATCAAAAACAATGGGCACAGCACTCCATGCAATCTAACAATCTCATCAATATAAATTATAGCCAATTTGTCCAAGATTGTAAATTGTTTTGACAGGTAAGAAGTGAGTAGATTTAGTCAATCTATCAACAATAACCCAAATTGAGTCCATACCTTTACTGGAGCGAGGTAAACCAACAATGAAATCCACAGTGATATGTTCCCATTTCCATTCCGGTATTGGTAAGGGTTGCAGTAAGCCTGCGGGCCGTTGATGTTCAGCTTTAACTTGTTGGTAATGAAGACATTTCGATACAAAGTTAGCAATCTCTTTCTTCATTCCGCCACCGTAAATTCAGCCACGCCTTGGTACATTTTCGTATTTCCTGGATGGATAGACAGTTTCGAGTTGTGGCCCTCTTACAGAATTCGTCTCTTTAGTTCAGAATCATTCGGTACACACAACTTCCCTAGAATTTCAACGCATTGTTCTCAAATTTAAAGTCCGGCCTCGGTTTGGACTCCCGTTCATCAATGACCTTTTTTAAAAAGTCATCATGTTGCTGTTTCTCTTTAATCTTCTCAATTAGTGCTGGTTGAGTAGAAATAGCGGCTAAGGTTCCACCTTGTTCACGTAAAACAATTTCAATTTCAAATCTTTCAAGGTCGCATAGCAATTCTTTCTGCCCGGTGAGTAAACAAGCTAAATTTTCAACTGATTTCCGACTCAAGGCTAAGCAATGGTGTTAGCTTTCCTGATGGTACAAAATTTGCAAGTCATAATCTTTTATCAGTTCTAACCATCTCCGCTGCCTCATGTTCAATTCTTTCTATGTGAAGAAATATTTCAAGCTCTTGTGATCTGTATACACCTCACATGTCGCCCCATAAAGATAGTGACGCCAGATTTTCAATGCAAATACCACTGCAGCAAGTTCTAGATCATGAGTGAGGTAGTTCTTTTCATGCGGTCTCAGTTGTCGGGAAGCATATGCAATAACTTTACCATTCTGCATCAAAACACGCCCCAAACCCTTATAAGAAGTATCACTAAATACAGTATATCCATCCATACTCGAGGGTAGGGTAAGAATCGGTGCAGTCACAAGTCGAGTCTTTAACTTTTGAAGGTTGATTCTCTCTAATCACCCAAATAAATGATATCCCTTTTGAGTTAATCGAGTCAATGGTAGGGCAATTTTGGAGAAGTCTTTCACAAATCTTCAGAGTAATTCGCTAAGCTTAGAAAACTTGACTTCACCACATTAGACGGTTCGCCAATTCACTATCGCTTCAATTTTCTACTGGATCAACTGAATTCCATCTCATCGATTACATGTCCCCAAAACATTACATTGTCTAGCCAAAATTCACACTTTGTTAGTTTTGCATACAGCCGTTTCTTAAGGTCTCGAAGGCAATTCTCAAATAATGTTCATGTTCTTCTGCTTTTGGAGTAAATCAAAATGTCATCTATGGTCATCGAGGAAATGTTTGAAAATTCTTCATAAGGTCCATAAATGCAAGAAGTGCATTAGTTACTCGAAAAGGCATAACAAGGAATTCATAATGTCCATACCTCGCTCGAAGGCGCTCTTTTCAATGTCCTTGGTTTGACTTTCAACCGGTGGTATCCTGATCTAAGGTCAATTTTAGAGAAAACCTAGGCATCCTGTAACTGGTCAAACAAATCGTCAATACGAGGCAATGGATATTTGTTTTTCACTATTACCTTATTCAGTTCACGGTAGTCAATGTAGAGTCTCAGTGAGCCGTCCTTCTTTTTCACAAACAAAACCGGTGCGCCCCACGGTGTAGTGCTGGGCCTGATGAACTTCTTATCTAACAGCCTCAGAGTCAATTTTCGCTTTTTCGCTCGTAGATGCCATTCTCAGATGGAGCCTTGAAATCGGTCAGGTAATTTAATCACATCAATGATGAATTCAATGTCCTCACAATCAAATCCTAGCAAATCATTTAGAAAACATCTCGGGAATTCTCGACTATAGAAATATCATCCACATTAGTTTTAGCATCAAGAGGTACAAATAATATACAACATAGATACCTTTACATCCCTTCTAATCGCTTTAAAAGCTTTTACGGATGAAATTAGATACGGGGAAGGTACTACTCCAACTCTGTTAAACACAAATTTAGGTAGTCCAAGTGGACGGAAAACAACTTGTTTTGTTATACAGTCTATGGTAGCATGATATTTTGTTAACCAGTCCATTCCCAATATCACATCGAAATGATCGATATTCAAAGGCAATAAATCTATATACAAATGCACATCCCCAACAATAATTTCACATGTAGGGTACATATAAGCACATGTCATGGATCCCTCAACGGGTGAAGATACAACTAACAAATAATTCATGGGTTCCAGTGGTCTATTCAATTTTCGCAAAAAAGCATGCGAGACATATGAATGTGTAGACCCCGAATCAATCAGAACATAAGCATTTTGAGCACAAATTGAGAGTATACCTGACACAACAGCCTCAGATTCTCGCATCCTCCTGCATAAGTGTGTCACGACCCAAACCCGCCCTTACGGGTTTAGCATCAGAATCGCTAGTAACTGTGATTACCAAGGCCTACTTAATAGTAAGACAAGATACAGTATAGGGCATGGCGAAGCCAAAACAAGAATTAAACAATGTCCAATGAGTCAGTGATACAGATGCAAAAAGACTTTTCATAACATATATACTATCAGTACCAAAACAGTATGTACAGTATTTACCATCATCCAGGTCAGGGACTTAATCCCTATTAAGACAGTACAGTACAGTGCTATCAGTCGATGCAATATTACAAAACAGATACAGAAACAGATGGGAGAAACTAAAACACCTCAAAGTTGTAGCTTGAATGGGCTCGGAACCTCACAAAGGAAGCACTGGTTGGCTTTGACAAAAGGGACTCTAACCCACCCTCCTAGCGCCGGTCTAGTGCTTGGACACCTACATATATATATAAACAGTGAGCTAAAGCCCAGTGAATAACATAATGCGTAAAAAGGTTAAGAATGAATGTCCTTTCAAGATTGAAAACAACAATTGATTCAAAGATATCACCATTCACCATAATACCATATGTGGTACATCCATTAGCGTATCAAGATAAGAAATAGTAGGTCTTGAAAGACCGAAAGCAAATAATGATGGCCATCATAACAAGAAATGGTTCCAAGATAGGAACTAACAGAGATCTCTATAACAAGAAGCGAATAAGAAAGAGTTGCTATGGATGCCACAATACAGCCTGTATCAGAGGACATACATTCATTCAGTTAACAGTATCAATTCAGAAACAGTACAGTTTAACCATTCAGAAGATATTCATATTTGAATATATCTTTACACAGTTGTTACTCATAGAGTTCTGGGCTACAGATAAGCTAGAGCGCGTCTCCGGATGCCAACCCTACACAGTTACAGGATGAACACACACTAAGTTACACTGTTGGAAAAAACAATAACTTAATCCTTAACTTGACTCGGTGCGATTTTACATCTATATCCTCATTAAGATGCTTTAAACTAGGCCTAAGAATGCCTAGAATGCAATGAGGATGCAAAGATGCAGTTTAAAAACATTTTCAGAATTTTCAAAAAAATAGGGTCCCGCCGAAGGTTTCGCCGAAAGGCCACTTCCCACGCTCGAACGGACTGCAAAACATGACAAAAGTACTGAATGTGTGAAAATCACGCCGATGGCGCTGACACCCGCCCTCCAGGACACAAGTCCCCGCCGAAGGCATTTCGCCAAGCGATCAGAACAATGCAAAGTGCCGAGCATCGAATTTCACGCTCAAGCGCCACTTTCCCTGCTTGAGCGTGAGTCCAAATTCTGGAAATTCTAGATTTGAACCTCAAGCTCAAAACTCAATGCATCAAATTCGATCCTTTTGGGCTAATTTTCTGGAAAACACTTCAAAACTCACAATATAACATGTTTCAAAGCTCAATTTGTAAAATCAAAGCCCAAAGGTAGTTCAATTAAACAGAATTTCAACCTAACTTTCATGAACATGATGTAAAACATAATATGCATGAATTTAATCAACCTCAAGCTTTCAAAACATGAACAAATGAGCCAATTCTTTTTACAACATGGTGAATTCGTGAACTATGGTCAAAAGATGGACATGCATGAAGCAATTTCATGATGAACAACTCCAAAACTTCAATATAAAAGCATGCATGCATAGATTAAGCTTCAATTCAACAATCTTGAACCAATTCTTAACTTTAAAACTCTAATCCTCCAAGAACCATGCAAGAACTAACTTAATTCACAATTAAAAGGATAAATTCCTTACCTAGGTTTCTCACAAGTCTAGAAGTTCAATTTGCAAATCTTCTACAACTTCTTCAAGTCTCTAAGTTAAACTCTCAAGAACAACTCAATTCTCTCACTCTCTCTCTCTCAGTCAGCTATGGTTCAAGAAATGGCTGATGAAATATCTTGTTTGAGTGTAATAAGGCTTCAATATAGTCTTAGGTAGTGGCCCATTGAGTGGTAGTTTCAGAATAAGGCCAACTCTTACAATTAGCATTATTTAATCTAGTTTAATCAAACCAAATCACATTTTAATTAAATATCCCATAAAATCACATAAATTCTAATGATCATAAAACATCGATCAATTTCGGATTCGGCCGCCGACAAGGCCTTCAATTTCCAATTTAAAGCATAAAACATGGACAGATAATTTAACAACAAAGATAGAAATGCATTTAAACTAGTACATTCAATCACCAACTCAAGATTTCAACGATTCAATTACTTATCATAATCACCCCGCTTAGCAAAGAATCGCTGGTTAACCAAGAATCGGGGTGAGGGTTATTACAAAGTGTGAACACTCGGTCTTGCCTCATAGGTTCTTTTCCAGTAGCTTTGGGGTTAGGTTTCGGTGGAGCAGTTGATGCTGCTGCGCTTGGTGCAGCTTTACTATTGCCTTGAGAAGTGGAAGGGCAATCTTTGACCATGTGGCCCACCTTGCCACACCTATAACAAGCACCTGAGATTTTATAACAAACCCATATATGTCTCTTACCACATTCTGAACAGGGCGGTATAGAGCCACTCCTCTGACTGGAACTGGTTGTTGACCCTGTATTCTGCTTTTTGTTCAGTGAGTTATTTCGACCTTTCTTAAACTTAAAACCCCGTCTCTTACCACGCCATTCAGACGCTAGTGTTTCACCGCTTCAATGCTTCGATATTTGACTCGGCCATTATTGCTTGGTCAAGAACATCTACGTATTTCAATAATTTCAGAACATTGATTCTGTCAAGTATTTCAATATTAAGGCCGCCTTCAAACTTCCTGGCCTTTTTGTAATCAGTGTCCACCATGTGTGGTGCATATCGGGAAAGTTCAGTGAACTTTGATTCATATTCGGCTACAGACATGGTACCTTGCTTCAACTGTTCAAACTCAGTCACTTTGCGATCCCTGACACACTGAGGAAAGTATTTCTCAAAGAAGGATTCTTTAAATTGAACCCAAGTCATAACAGTGTCGGTATCACGGATAAGCATCCACCACCATCTAGCTTCCTTTTGCAAAGTAAAGGTAGCCAATAGCGCCTTATATGCTTCAGAACACAAAAATACCTCGAACAATTTCTCTGTTTCTAGCACCTATGCTTCGGCCTTTAATGGTTCAAGGCCTCCTTGAAAGGATGCTGGTTTCATTTTGCTGAACTTCTATGTCAGAGCAATTATATCATCATTAACATTCTGTTCGGGTTGAACTGGAGGAGGTGGGGGCTGTTGGTTTTGATGTAGCCTCAAGGCCTCAATCAATAGTTCAACTGTTCTTTCTAATCTTGCTATTCTGGCATTAGATGATTCTGTTTCATCGGCATTCCTTGCATTGTTCATTTCACTATATGCAATACAATGATAATAAACATAGGCAGTTGCATACTTAAACACCTTAGCACATTAGCACATATATTCATGTCATGGCCACACACACTTTTTCAATGCTCATGCAATGCCCTATTCACTTTTCTAGGACATCCTATAGCTCATTTGGACACGTGTGTGTGGTATAACTCGTGGTTTGATATCGCTCTGATACCACTCTGTCACGACCCAAACCCGCCCCTATGGGTTTAGTACCGTAACCGGCCAATAATCCATGATTATCGAAGGCCTGTTTAACAGTAAATACAGTAATATAGAGTACAGGGGCTGGCGGAAGCCAAAACAGTAATAAGAGATGTCCAATGAGCTGTGACAATCTGTATGCAAAAAGACTTTTTCGAACTTATTCACATTCATAAGTAAAACATATATACACCATATGTACAAACATTCAGAGTACAGTACAAGTCTTAAACAGTATTACAAAATAGGGACGGAAGGGTGAAACTGAGACACCCTAAAGCAACCTTAGCTCGGTCAGACTTGAAACCTCAAGGTGAGGCACAGTGGTTGGCTTGACAAAAAGGGAGTTAACCCGACGCTCCTAGCATCGATCCGGTGCCTGAACACCTACATATATATATATAAACAGTGAGCTAAAGCCCAGTGAATAACAGTTGTGTCAAGAGGTTAAGAATGAATGTCCTTTCAGTCATTAAACAGTCATGTCAGTCATTTAGAAACCATAGCAGTTATATGTGGTATATCCAATAGCAAACAAGATAAGAGGGTCTCAACAGACCGAATAAATGCTTGATGGCCATCATAACAGTAAACAGTAATGGTTCCAAACATGGGAACCGACAGAGATCTCTGTGACAGTAGCAGTAACAGTAAATTCCTATGGACACCACGGATATAGTTTACAATAGGACAAACATTCATTAATTAAACAATAACGTTTCGGTAAACAGAACAGTTGATCTTTCAGAACATATTCATAATTGAACATATCTTTACAACATTGTTACTCACAGAGCACTGGGCTACAAGCGGCTAATGAGCGTCTTCGGATGCCAACCCTACACAGTTACAGAACGAACACACACTAAGTTACACACTTGGGAATCAATGACTTAGTCCCTATCTTGACTCGATGTGGTTCTACATCAATAACCTCATTAAGATGCCTTAAACTAGGCCTAAGAATGCGTAGGATGAAATGAGGATGTAAAGATATACTTTAAAACACTTTTCAAAATTTTCAGAAAACAAGGGTCTCGCTCGAGCGTGGCTTTCTACGCTCAAGCGGACATGCAGACAAAGGATCTCCGCTCGAGCGTAACTTCCTTCGTTCGAGTGGACTGTAAACTTAAGCAAAAGTACTGGATGCATGCAATTCACGCTCGATGGGTGCTTGACCTCCGCTTGAGCGTGAGACACAAGTCCTCACTCGAGCGTGCATTCCTTCGTTCGAGCGGACTGTAAACATATGAAAAGTACTGGATACACGCATTTCACGCTCGAGCGTTACTTTTCCCGCTCGAGCGGGATGCATGTACTCAGAGTGTACGCTCGAGCGTGAAGTCTTACGCTTGAGCGTGGGTCCAAAATCTGGAATTTCCAGATTGAACCTCCAAGCTCAAATTCAATTCTTTTGGGCTAATTTTCTGGAAAACACTTAAAAACTCATAATATGACATGTTTCAAAGATCAATTTGCAAAATTAAGGCCCAAAGGTAGTTCAATGAAACACAATCCAAACAAAACTTCAAGAACATGATGAACATAAGACATGCAAGTGTTCAATTGAAATCAAAACTTCAAATACTTGATCAAATGAGTCAATTCACTCAAAAACCTGATGAATTCATGGACCATAGCTAGAATATAGACATGCATGTGAGGATTTCCATGAAATCAACCTCAAAACTCAACAATATATACATGCATGCATGATTCAAGCTTCAATTCAACAATTTAAAACCAATTCTAGACTTAGATCACTAATGGCTCATGGACCATGCAAGCTACAACTAGAATTCAAGCTCCAAGATGATTCTCCTACCTTAGGTCCTCAATTTCAAGTCTAGAAGCTCAATTATGCAATCTACTCTTCAATTCTTCCAAGTTCAAACAAGAATTCTGAAACCAATTTCTCTCACTCTTTCTCTCACACGCTTTAGGCTCAAGAAAAGGGCTAAAGAAATGTTGTGTCTAAGTGTTTAGTTCAAGCCTCAAGATGTTAATAAAAGTGGCCCACTAGATGGCATTTTGGTAATTAATGCAACTAATGTAATTCAACACTATTTAATCCAATTTAATCGCTCCAAATCAATTTAAATTAAACGTACCATAAAATCACATAAATTCTAATTATCATAAAATACCAATCAATTTCTGATTCGGTCGCCGATAAGGTCTTCAATTTACAGTTTGAAACTTAAAACATGAACAGATAATTCAATGGCAAACAGATAAAAATGCACTAAAACAACATACACACACAATCAGTTCAGAATTTCAGTCTAACCAGTTACTTATCATGCTTAATCATAGATTAGCACTAAACAGTGGTGAGGGTTGTCACAACGAACTAATGAGAGATGAAGCTTGGCGGGAACGGTTAAGAAAATCTTGTATAACAACTCATATGCAGATCAAACTCTTGGAGTTCTTGATTTAATGAAGCAGAAACCTTAGCTAGAGGAGCGATATCGGTTAAGGAACTTGAAGAATTTGGTTCTTGGTCATTAATAAAGTAGACTGTAGAGTTTTGGTCATATGAAGCCGACGAGTGATGATTTCGGTTGTAAAGGATAGAGTAAGTCTTAGCCGACATAGTACTTGAATGAACGGTGTAGGTTCCATCACCTCAAGATGTCGAGGTAATAGAACCTAAGGGGTAGTTGTGGGGACATATTTTGTGAATGACAACACGTGGTCGAGGTGATGCCGACATGTCAGCTAGAGTGCCACGTGACTTAGTCATGTGCGAGATGATCTCGGCTAGGCCGAGGTTATCTTTGGAGACATCAGAATCTGAGATAAGCGGATAAAGGACAAGAGTCGGGAGGATCTCAATCTGGATATAGATAAAGCTCTTAGGGAGTTTATCTCTATTTAACTAGGAATCCAAGACCTTCATAAATTTAAATCTTTGAATCTTGGGATGCGTATCCAAAATTGGATAAGGGTGCGCGGACGCGTCATATACACATATAAATTGCATATTATATAATATTCTCAGATGAAATGTTGTAAATTATATAGAAATTGAATATGATTCAGAAAAAATATGAAATTTCTGTATCTAATTCATGTGAGAGGCTAAAATTATTGTTTTACTAGCAAATGTGAGTTTCTTTTTCTCATATATTGTCACAAATTAAAGGATCTAAGTGTCTAAATTGGGTACGAGTGTCGGACACATATCCCACACCCTTACCCATGTCATATTTGATGGACATGAGTATTGTAGGGAAAATAGAAGAGTCCATGTAACACATGTGGTGGTTGGTTATGAGATGTTTGTGGTGTTTTTGGTTATGACTCAAATTGGTTTTAGTTATGAGACTTTGTAGTGTTTGGTTATGAACCAAAATGGCTTTGCTTATGAGATTTTGTGGTGTTTTGTTATGAACCGAAGTGGTCTTGATTATGAAGTTTTTGTGGTGTTTTTGTTAGGAACCAATTTGGTTTTATTATGATCTAAATTGGTAGAAGTTATGAAAAATTGTGGCTCAAACTTTTGGTGTATACCATATGCCCCTTTTGAGGGAGTGTGTATAGTAACACTTCTTGTATGTATGTCCACCAAATTGGCTTTGGTTATGACGTTTGGTGGTGTTTTGTTATGAACCAAAGTGGTCTTGGTTATGAGACTGTTGTGGTGTATTTGTTATGAACCAATTTGGTTTTGTTATGATCTAAATTGATAGAAGTTATGAACCATTGTGGTTCAAACTTTAGGTATATACCATATGCTCCTTTTGAGGGCTGTGTATAGTAATACTTCTAGTATGTATATATACCAATATTCTCTTTAACAGCTAACACTTTTACATCCATAAAACATTCATGAATAAACTGTGTAGATAATTAAGTGCAACAATGATACAATAATCTCATTCTAGCATGAATATTTTCCCAAAGTCAAGATTTGCCTAAATCAACTGTGAATCTTGAAATGCTTACGTAACACATCGTATAATACATTGATGGTAAAATAAAATTTGTATAGCATTGACCATTATCGTCTATACAAATTTCAGTTGTAACTGTCCAACAATCTATACTGACAGTTCAAGATCATCTTCCATGTATTCTACCTGCTAATAATGATACTAATGCACAGATGTAGTTTGGAAAATAATAACAGCTTAAGGGACCATTTATACACCTTAAAATGATATACGCATTGGACCAAAACATGTAAATTTATCATCATTACAAAGGTATGACATATGGACTTGTCAATGTACCTATCTCTTAGCTCTTCCAACTAATTGAAGAAATACTGTGATATATTACAAAATAACCTTGATAGAGGCAACATTGAGTATCTCAATCACAACATTATTTTGTTATACTATTGTGAAACCTGGTCCTTAGCTTTCTGTCATCAAACTTGCTCCCACTCAACTCTTGGAAACATATATTAACATATGAAGGCGTAAGACCTATGGGTGTTCACCAAATTTAAAGTTGTGCAGTCATATATATATAATTTAAAAATTTGTCCCATCTAAAATAAATAAAGAAAACTATTTGGGTGACCATGTCCTTACCATGAAAAATGACTTCTATAACCAAACTAAAATATACGTATATATATACATGTTACGATAAATACATCACATACATCATGCAGGTACATCTCTACGAGACATTTTCCTTTTGATGGGTGTTCCATATGGAGTAGTTTGCTTTGTAATTAACTCCTCTCAATCTCTCTTTTACTGGATTTTACAAATTGAGCAATTTCAATTCCAAGATGTTGTCCCCTTCTGTCTCTTTTTTTTTCTTCTCTACATACATGTATATATACATGTATGTTTTTTTTTTTTTTTTTAAAAAAAAACTTTTTTTTGAACAATGAACGCACATACAAACTTTTTAAAGTATTTTAGGTTTTACAATAAAAAATTCTACTAAGTTCTTTATTATTATTATACTCTATAAAAAGTTTCTAGGTTTATTTTTTTTAATGTTAAGAAAGACTATATTATTATTTTTGAATAATTTTATGGTTGGTGGGATTTAGACACACCTCTTGTTATGAGGGCAATTTATTCCCAATTAGATGGTGTAATCATGTTCTTATATAAAAACTATTTTATAAAACATGCTAAAATCAATTTTTATTTATTTATTTATTTATTTTTGTATATAGAATTGTTTAACATAATTTTTAATAGTTTGTACTGAATCTTAACATTTCTCGATTTGATTTGATTCATGATTCACAAAATTAGGATTTTGATTCACAATGTGATTGTCGATTTGACAACTACGAAGACAGAAGACCAGTTGGTGTTCACTCAAAATTGAAGTTGTGTAGATTTTATTATTTATATATTTTAAAAATTTTCCATATAAAAAAAATGTTTGGTTGATGGTGTCCTTACCATGAAAAAAGATTTCTATACCCAAATTAAAATATACCTATATATATATATACACACTGAACGATATATACATCACATACATGCATGTTCCTGGTACATCTCTATTTAATTTCATATTTGAATTTTGATGTGTGTTCTGTATGGAGTAGTTTGCTTTGTAATTACCTCCTTTCTGGATCTTGCCAATTGAGCAACTTCAATTCCAAGATGTTGTCCCCTTTCCGTCTCTCTTTTTCTCTGCGTACATGCATATATATAGGTATAGGTTTTTTTCATGTGTTTTATTGACTAAGCTAATTTCTATTTGAATAGGTTTAAGGATGATGAAGATGGCAGTTTGAATTGTGATATCGAATTTCTGTTACCCTTTTCTTAACTCTTAATGCGGAACTATTAATACTGAGAACATCGTAATTTTGCAAAATTAAGATGAGAGACTATTGTGGTTAATATCAATTTTAAAATATAGCATATATATATATTTATAATATCAAATTTTCAATCATGTATTTTTTCCCCTACAGTTTAAAGCTTCAAGTCATCTTTTGGAAAATTATTAGATAGTTCCAGAGGACCAACTGCAGCTTACATTTAGAGGCTTTTCCCAAAATAAGCCTTTTTTGCATTGTATTTCCCAAACTAGGCCAACTTCTGACGGAATTCCAAAACTAAGTTAAAGCGCCATTTCGATTCGCGCTTTTACTGTTAGGAGCACAAAATTAGATGAACAGGAAAATCGCTATTACAAATAGCGATTTTGATTAAGAACTCGCTATTACAAATAGCGCTTATAGCGTGAATTTTTTTCCAGAAGAAAACGCTGTTAAGAACAGCGCTTTTAACACAAAATTTTTTCCCAGGAAAACGCTATTGCTAATAGCGCTTTTAACAGAAAATTTTTTTGGAAGAAAACGCTATTTTTAATAGCGAGTTCACTTAAATGAAAACGCTTTTTGAATCAATGCTTTTAATGTGCCTTATATAAGCCCCTCATTTGCATACGTTTTCAGACTTAGGTTTTTCGGCTCTCGCCTCACCACTCTCCATCTCTCTCACTCTCCATCTCACTCTCTCTTCCATCTCAGACTCACTCGATCTCGCCTCACCAACTCGGCCTCTGCCTCGCTCTCGGTCTCTGCTTCACTCTCTGTCTGTGCTCTCTCTCTCTCTCCGTGGTATGACATCAACCCTAATTTTATGTATTTAGTTTTTGTGTTTGTGAAAATGTGACATTAACCCTAATTTTTGTGTTTTTATGTATTTAGTATTTAGTATTTAGGGTTTTACATGTGAATTATTAAATGTATTAGGGTTTTATCATTGTGGTTATGAAATTAGGGTTTGGAATTTTTTGAAATCAGAAATCAGGGTTTGTAAATCAGAAATGCGAATGCTTTTGAATTTGTGGAATTTTTTTTGCTTTTGAATTTTTGGATGTTGCTTGTGAATTGAATATGGTTATGATTGTTTATGCTTTATCAGTGTGGTTGTGGTTATGAAATTAGGGTTCGATATCAGATTGTTCACATTATTAGGATTGTTCAAATTAGGATGACTTTTTAGGGTTCACGTTTTAACGGTTCTAATGCTTTTGAATGTTTATGCTTTTGAATCATAAATTAGGTTTGGAATTTTTTAAATTTTTAAAATTTTTAAAATAAATCATAAATATGAGAATTGAGAATTGAAATTTGGAATGATGAAATTCGTAATTCATATAATTGAGAATTGAGAATTGAGAATTGAGAATTGAGAATTGAGAATTGAGAATTGAAATTACAAAATGTTTATATTTTAAAATTTGAAATAAGAAATTGGAATTTTGAAATTATGCTTGTGAATCAAAATGTCTCAGATTTTGAATATTGAATAAACCAACGACATTTGTTGAATTGGAAATTGTTTTTTTTTGCTTGTTAAGAGGAATTAAAAGGAAATTAGGGTTTGAAATTAGGGTTTTAAAAGTAATTTTTTAATTAAGAATTATGATTAAAAATCCGAAATTCATATAATTGATAATTGTTAATGTCATATTATGAAATTCATGTAATTGAAAATTGTTGAATTCAAATTATGAAATGTCTATATTTTGAAATTTGAAATCAGAAAATGAAATTTTGAAATTATGCTTGTGAGTTTTTTTTTTTGCTTGTTAAGAGGAATTAAAAGGAAATTAGGGTTTTAAAAGTAATTTTTTTTAATTAAGAATTGCGATTAAAAAATCCGAAATTCATATAATTGATAATTGTTAATATCATATTATGAAATTCATGTAATTGAGAATTGTTGATTTGAAATTATGAAATGTCTATATTTTGAAATTTCAAATCAGAAAATGGAATTTTGAAATGATGCTTGTGAGTTTTTTTTTTTTTTTGTTTGTTAAGAGGAATGAAAAGGAAATTAGGGTTTCAAATTATGGTTTTAAAAGTAATCTTGTTTAATTAAGAATAAAATTAGAAAAAATTGAAATTCATATAATTCGTAATTGTTAATGTCATATTACTTAAATTCATGTAATTGAGAATTGTTGAATTCAATTATGAAATGTCTATATTTTGAAATTTGAAATCTAAATTGAAATTTTGAAATTATGCTTGTGAATGAAAATGTCTATATTTTTTGAATCAAATTATGGTTCGTAAATTGTTAATGTCTAATTTCTACAAAATATAATTATTAAACAAAAAATATTTAATTTTGAATGTATTTGATTAAAAAATATTTAATTTTCTCTCCATGAAAAGATCATGTTCTCTCAAGTAAAAGATCATGTTCTCTGAAATATTTAATTTTGACTCTATTTTATTCAAAAGAAATATTTTTATTGGTTTCTCAAAATATTTAATTTTGACTATATTTTATTCAAAAGAAATATTTTTATTGGTTTCTCAAAATATTTAAATTTGACTCTATTTGATTTAAATAAAAAAAAAATTTTGGTTTAATTTCGTTTGGTTTATTTCACTATATTTGGGGTCAAGACCAAAATATGATTAAAAAATTTAATGAGCTGAATTTGTAATACATATAATAGCATTGTAGTACAAATTAAAATTTCCTCAGAAAACTGAACAAAATTTGAAAAAGTTTTTGAAATGAGTATTGAACGAACTGACTTATTACCTTTTCCACTTTGTGATTGTCCACTACCATTGAAAAGGAAAATGTAAACATTATGTTTTTATAATTTTTATTTATATTTGTATAATTAGAAGTCATTATTAGACTAGTTACAATATATGCATGAAAAGAGTCTTAAATTATTTTAATTAATAGTCCATCGCAATTTCGTACGTACGAAGGGAAAAAAAAAATTGGCACTTTGATGGGTAAGCCTGTGTTTTGTAATACCAAATAATTGGTACGGATGGCCAGATAGATTCACATGGATAACTATCCAAAATGTAGTCCATACATTTAACCACCAACTTCAATTTAATTATCTCTAATTTTTGGCCATTATAAATTATGTCTGTAATTATTTTTTTGTTTTTGTATGTGTAAGAAAAAAAAGGAGTAAATAAATTAAATTTTTTTCTTACTTTTCAGAACAATCCAAAATGATCCAAAATGAGCTTTTTGTTTTAATTTTATAAGAAAGACTCGATGTCCTCTACAAAATGGACGAGGGTTACTAGTTCACATAGGAAATAACTTTGTCATTAAGGTCGGTAATGACACATGTTTGAGCAAATCAAATTAACTTATATTTTCCATAAATCTGAACAATTACATCGCCAGGTTGAACAAGTTGAGACACAAATATATAGTTGACAAAATACAAATTGAATTAATGTTTCACCTCTACAGTTCCTTCAACCCTGGAAAATATAAATTGACAAAAAATTAGAGGGTTACTTTTATTTGTGACTTCTGCAAATTTTAATGTTTTTTGTAATGTTTATTTTACAAGTAGAATTCGATATATGTATATTGTTGATATTTTAATATTTATTGTTTCATTGAAGCAAGTATATGGCAACTGTTCCAATTATCTTTTACTGGGGGAGAAACATAATTCGGGATCCCGATGAAGGTGTGTCATATGATGCTGAGCCGAAAGGGATATATAGGGTGCAACTTGGCACCACACTTGGCAATTTGGAAGAGATGTTTATGTCCAAGGTCGCAAGTTACGGGAAAACAGTCCGATTGATCTTCAAATGTAGATATCCTTATCGCCAGTGGCAAGCAACCAGCAAATACAAAATATTATCGATAAATGACGATGAGGCGTTGAACACCGTTTTAAGTATCGGTGGAAATTTCGAACCACCAAATTGTTTGGAAGTGTACATTCGTAAAGAGGTTGTACGTAATCTTCCTAATATAACAGATGGATTCGCATCCGCTCACTACATTGTCGACACATGGGATTGACACGACAAAGATTTCGCCTCCTATGAATGAATCAAATGAATGTTATGCAGCTGGCTACACACAACAGACATTTCATGGCCATGGTGGAGAATCAAGTTCACGTGGTGGATACGAGACTGAATTTTACAATAACACCCAAGATGTGCCCACCTATAGCCATCATACGACTCCAGTTGAAGTTGCTGGTAATATGGCTGAAACGGTTAATTCTGTGCAGTTTGCTGACAGTGACATGTACGGTCCTGATGTTGCCCTAGACAATGATGAGAATGAAATATGTGATGAAGAAAATTTATTAGGCGGATCAGATGATGATGATGATGATGAAGATGATGTTGACGCTCCCGTTGATATTCAGAATGCCCCCATTCCACCTAGACCTGAAATCCCTTTGTATAAAAACATTCACATGGGTGGTGATTTTGACATTACTAACCGCGATGTCGCTCCTTAGAATCAACTGAATGCTGAAAATCCAGAGTTGGACAAAGGGATGGTTTTCGTTGATAAGAAACAACTCGTACATGCTGTGAAATTGTACCATGCAACAAATAATCGAGAGTATAAAGTCGTAACCTCCAAGCGAGACGTTTGGGTGTGTGCTTGCAAGCATGACTGTAGATGGTGGTTGTGTGCATCTCTTAGTATGAGACATGGTCTTTATGAAATAAAGCAGTATAGGGGTCCTCACCATTGTTTATACCCACGAATAAACAGGGACCACACAAATATTAGCTCCAGTTACATTGCTTCTCATCTTTTGGGACAAGTTGCGGTAAGTATACAAAATAAATGTTTACATTTATATACACATTGTTTGTTTAAAGTGTTCACACCAAAATTGTTTATTTAAAGTGTTCACACCAAAATAATCTGACTCATAGGTATTGTTGTATGCAGAACGAACCTGATATGCCCATTAAGAATGTCATCGAAGATATAAAAAAGTCCATGAACTATACTATATCATACAAGAAGGCGTGGCATGCAAGGGCAAAGGCAATTAGAATGGTATTCGGGGATTGGGATGAATCATATATGATGTTGCCTAAATTCATGTATGCATTACAAACATCTAATCCTGGCACCATCGTGCAATGGAAGCATAGATATACCGGAAATACAACCATTATGCCCGTCTTCCACTTTGTTTTTTGGTCTTTCAAACCCGTCATCGATGGATTCAGACATTGTAGGCCTATTATAACCATAGATGGTACATTCTTATACGAGAAATACACTGGTGTGTTGCTTGTAGCAACGATTGTCACTGCCAATGGCAAAGTAATACCGCTTGCATTTGCTGTTGTCGACAGGGAGAGTTTGGAGTCTTGGTCGTTCTTCATTTCAAATATCAAGGAACATATTGTCATAGACCGACAGGGAGTGACTTTGATATCCGATCGAGCTGAAAGTATTTTAGCTGCTGTGAGGCGGCATTGGTTGAATCCCTCGCTCCAATTTGTTGGATATCATCGGCACTGCCTTCGACATGTCTGTAGTAACTTTAACACTACGTTCAAAAATAAGGAGCTGAAACAACTTCTATGGAAAGCAGGAAGTGCTCATCAATCCATTTAAAGTGTAATGGTTACTTACAACAAATACAGGCTATTGACTAAGAAGCCATCACTTGGGTTTACAAGATGAATCCTGAAGAGTGGGCCCTTTCGTATGACGGTGGACATCGGTGGGGGGTATTGACTAGCAATGATGCATAGTGCTTCAATAGCGTCTTGAAATGTGCAAGGAACTTACCTATCTCAGCTATGGTTGAATTTACATTTCGGCGGCTTGTAAAATATTTTGACGAGATGGGAGCCCAAGCTGAACTAGATGTATGAAATGAGTTCCAATACCCTAGAGAGATGCAAAAAACTATTGAGGATGGCATCGCAAGGGCAAATACTTTCAAGTTGATATCATATGACAGGTTAGTTTGTAATATAAATGAAATTATTGTTATTATGTTGTCAATTTAACTACACCTAAAAACATGAACTTTATTAGTTTGTATTACAATTTTTTTATAGGCCCCGCCGCGTGTTTGAGGTGCAAACATCTTTTCGCCATGGACGAGGTCGCAATGCACAAATTGTGCGGATGAATCAACCCACGTGCAGTTGTGGGAAATATGAGATACGACACTATCCATGTTCTCATATGCTCACTGTAATGTCTGAATGCGGTGACAATCCATTCGAGTACGTTGATTTAGTATATAGGCTTCATGTATACATGAGGGTTTGGGAAACTAAATTCAATCCAATACCGCATCAAGATTATTGGGCTGATCCACAGTGGACTTTAATGCCTAATGTACTGCGTCTGCGACAAGTGAAACGGGGTCGTACATCTATGTCTCGTATTCCGAATGAGATGGACATCTCGTTGCAGTGAGTGCCAGCAGACAGGTCATGACAGGCGAACATGTCCGGCGCGACTTGGTCGATGAAGACTATGTAATACTTACATATTGTAATAGATCTTTTTGTAATTCTTTATTTGTAATAGATCATTTTCTTTTCTTTTGTAATTCATTATTTGTAAACGGGGTCGTACATTTAATAGAACATTTTTTATTTGTAATAGATCATTTCTATTGTTTAATTCTTTATATATTGTAATTGTTTGATTTCCTTGACAAAATTTACAACTAACATAGTAAACAAATAAATTAAACTAAATGATAATGCAAAAACATTTAACTATACCACATAGCCCTATAGTTTTTATTTTTACTACTTCATTGAAAATGTTTATTACAGAATTTTATTTAAAATCACATAGTTCTTCTATCATTTTAAGATTTTAATATTTCGACTGATGTAAGCATTTTGTACATTTACAATTTATGAATTACATGTACGTAATTTACAAATTTTATACTTTATTGCAAAACAAAAATTACAAAATCAATAATGAAGTTTTGTCGAATATGCCATAAATATAACGAAGTTTTGTCAAATATGTCAAAATTAGTAATGAGGTTATGTCAAATATGCCAAAATCAACAATGAAGTTTTGAAAAAAAATTATCATTCCATTTTTTTGTAAATATTGACATACAAAAACTATCCACATGTTATTGGTCATTATTAAGCTTATGTAACGGAGATCGTAAAATGATTTTGTAAAAGATTTGTATATTACTCCGAAGCATAGATAACGATAGGTTATGTTGAATTGCTTATCATATTTAATGGCACATAATATGCAAAATTCAGATTTTAGTGAATTGCTTCCATGTTAATGGCACACAAATTTATACTTTTAAAATTATCGACCGCATTTGTTTTCCAAGTCGTCATGTACATAATAATTTGAGCTTAATTGATATAGTTAAATTACATGCTCACCAATACAGTTTTTCAAAATATATTTGTTTTTCAACTGTACAGGCTTCATGGCACATCTACCTGATGAGGTCCCCCTTTTGAGTCTTCCACATCGGGCTGACAGTATATGGGAGGACCCGGTATGCAATAATGTTTGTTGGACTTTACGCTTACAATGAAAATACACTGCATTTTGTTTTTGATTTCCTTGATAATGCTATAATTTAAACTACTCATTCATATGCAGACTGTGCACGCAGTGGTGGCATGCCGGCGGGAGATTCCTACTGTGGGATCGTCCATTGGACCATAGAGTCTTGCAGTGTCTACTACGCATGGGATTCTATGGTGTATATCGTATAGGCCATATCAGACTAGACCACCCACTCATTACTGCTCTCGTCGAGAAATGGCGCACAGAGACTCATACATTTCATTTCCTGATCGGTGAGGCCACCGTCACATTGCAAGACGTATCTATCCTATACGGTCTACGGATTGATGGGCGAGCAGTTACTGGACTTGACCCATCATTGACGACGGAGCAGTGGATAGCCCTTTGTGCTGAGCTATTGGGAGTAGCACCTACACCTGCAGACTTATAGGCAGGTAGAGTGAGGGTGAGGTGGCTGTCCGAGCATTTTCAGGGCGATCTTCCAGATCATGCTCCAGATGAGTTAGTAATGCTGGCGACATCGCGAGCATATATTCTGGCTTATTGGGGGTACTTCTCCCGATAAGTCACGTAACCCGCAAGTTGATGTATTTGCCATCGTTGAGAGACATTGACGCCATCGCCAAGATAAATGGAGGCGCATGGCTTTGGCATGCTTGTATAGGATGTTATGTCGAGCCACTCAGGTGGGTGTGACTCAGATCGGAGGACCCCTTGTCTTGCTACAGGTTAGTAAGAATTTGATTACATGTCAATTCATATTGTATGGCATATATCAGTATTGTAATTGCGTTGAAACTATTGCAGATTTGGGCGTGGGAGAGATTGATTCGCATTGCCCCGTCTAGGCGGCAACTAGTTGCTCCTGGTGAGGTTCCCATCGGGCAGAGAGACATGCAATTGCCGGCCGGACCTCGAGGTAACCGGTAGAGGGTTGACATGAGCCACGAGGTCGTGTCGACCCACGTAGTCGTCGTGTATAGAGACCAGCTTGACCGGATGATCGACGGCGAGGTATCAAATTTAAATACCTAAATTTTAATTATCATATGGAGTGTATATGTTTATGAGCGATTTTTAATAGACTTGTCGTTATTGTAGTTTATCTGGCAGCCTTATGCTGATGTCCTTCATACGCTCCTAGACTACTGCCGACTAGGTGAGGATATATGGATGGCGAGAGTACCACTCATTTGTTTTGACGTGGTTGAGTGGCATCTCCCTGATCGTGTCCTCCGACAGTTTGGTCGGGTCCAGGCCGTGCCGGATCGGTGTGACACCGAGTGGCGGGTGCATGCGACTGATAGACGTGGCCGAAAGATCGAGTGAGTGTGCATCATATGCGATACATACAGTTGTGGGATGCCCGTCGCGACACTATTGTACAGGCTGACTGGAGCGATGGGGTCCTCCCCTCTCCCGACCCTTACATGTTGTGGTATCGGCGACATACACACCTACTTGTCGGTAATCCGAGCCACCTGTCCGAGGCCGGATATCAGGGAGTTGGGCCTTCTCTCGAGGCATTGGTGAGTATCGTACTATATGTCAGATAATTGTTAATATCATAATTGATTATTTTCAGTCAACTATAGCCTAATATATCTGATTTTTTGTTCAGGTGGTTCGAGCTGGGAGGTCATATCACTTGGCTGAGGACGCCATTTTCAGACGTGATGGACAGCTTGGTCTGCAGGCCCTTGTAGAGATCAGAGAGTTATTGTACGAGGGGATCCAGCATGCCCATCGGGTAGATCGTCTGCATTTTGGGGACTACGGTGTATCCAAAGTCAAAGCCTACTCGCACACATCGATCCTGGCCCACGCCGGTGCCTCCCACTTCGGCCACCAAGCAGTCCTTCGACTTCACACCCCGCATGATACCCCATACATTTCTCCAGATTTCCCACACGTACATCTTACCCAGCATGCTGACCCTGACCCTGACCCTGATTGGTCACCGCCCCGCTTCATGCATGATGTTGTTACCCCACCCACCCAGTTACAGCCTGCTTTTCTGGGGAGTACTTCGACCGCGCCCCGGTTCATTGATGATGTTGTTACCCCACCCACCCAGTTACCACCTGCTTTTCTGGGGACTACTTCGACCGCGCCCAGGAGTACACATGATGCAGTTCTCACTGACATCTCCCACATTGATGATGAGGCCCATATTGAGCCCCCCCCAGAGCGCGAGTGAGAGGCCGAGGTTATGGTCGTGGGGGACGTCGCGGCCGAGGTCGGGGTGCGGGCAGAGGCAGAGGTCGGGGTCCAGCTGCAGATCGTGATACGATTCTGGCAGATGAGAGTGGGAGTTTCACACTCACAGCGATCTCGATCTGCAGCCAGGCAGGATCGGGGCATCGATGCGAGAGGGGGTCACACTCCACGTGCTCCACAGCAACGGTGGAGGCCGTATGCAGGGGAGGGAGTGCCAGATATTCAGAGAGTTTACCGTAGGAGACCGAGGAGGGAGATCCACGATCGGGGTTGTGGGACTGGGGGCAGGTTAGGGCATTAGCGGTTGCGATATGGACTATATAGGTTTTTTTTTTCTATTTCTTTTTTTTGTATGTGTCAAACATTTACAGCTGATGTAAGTGTCATACTTATTTATTCGCAATTATAATTTCACAATTTTTTATTCTTATTTATATTGGTGAATCACACAAATCTCTTTCACATCTCTACCCCTCTCTCATTATCCGTAGTCTGTGCATTATTTATAGTAATTTACGATTTTTCCTCAAATTTACAAATTGAGACAACCATTTATAAAATTGAAGTTTAAATAAATTTGATACAACCATTTATGTTTATTTTTAGGAAAACATAAATTACAAACGCGTTTGGTTTGAACAAAACGTAAAGAAGCTATAAAAATATGTTTGTTCAAGGCTAAAAATAATTGAAATATCTCGCTTCATTGATAAGTCATGGATAAGCATTACAAATTGCATGCATTACAGAAATGCCCTGGGCGTTCATCCAAACAATTTCATTCATTATCATCATCATCTGACATCTCAATATCAGATTCATACATAACATCCATGCTCCAGGCGTAGTACTAGTGTGCATCATCCATTAACCCATCTTCGGCACGCTCATTTGCGGTCTTCATTAGTCCGGACCTTTGCAAACGTTGGGTCATGCGATTAACCTCGTCGCGGATACGATGCAATGCCCTTTGCAACAACTGTGGAGTGTCAGTTGGCATACGCATGGCTAACCGGCGAGGAAATTTAAGATTAACTTCACGGCATAGCTCAACGAGAACGTTTGCTCGAGTTTTGCGAAATTCCCACTCAGCTCTCATGGTATTGACGGTGGCACGTGAGTAACGCAAATATGGATTTAATGGGTATTGAAATTCATCTCCATCTGCAACCCAATAGCGACCCATTCTTTGAATATAGATCAACCAATCGTATATGTCATAATGATATCGCTAGAAATAGTCAGAAAACTTTTGTTGTGGTATGCTCGATATTTATACCATATATACACATGGTAGCTGTATGTATGCATGCAATTATTGTAAACAACTATGGCAACTATGCATTAGAGTTGTCACGTCAACTTTGATGACTGAACAACTATGCATCAACTTGATAGGAGTTGTCACTTGACTTTTATGAATTGCATAATTTATTGTTATTTGAAAACAAAAAGTAAAAAATTGTGAAACAATATTTCAACAAATTAATAAATACATGAACGGTTGTTTTTTAAATTTGTCAACCAATCGTATATGTCATGAAAAATATTTTAACAGTTGTTTTAATAAATAAATTAATTAATAAAATTTGTGAACAATTGACAAATATAACTGAACACAGCCTGAATTTTGACTACAATATTGCATTGAAATATACTTACAATTTGAAGTACTAAAATATTTTAATTGATTATAATATTTTGGCTGAACCAATTTATGAGCATTTCCTGTTCGATCACATGCATGCCACTGACCTTATCCAGTGCATTCGGCTGTTAGGACTCCACTTTTGTCAAGTCATGAACGAATCAAAGGCCTGTAGCATCGGCTATTGTGCCGCAGAAGCAGTGACTTTATGCATTGATGCAATGATGCATGTCACTTTATGCAGTGGTGCAGTAATACATATGACTTTCTGACTTTGCCATGCTTGTATACGTTGTGACTTTTTCCCTCACATTACGTGATGCATGTGACTTCTGCATTGCAACTTACATGCTTGGTTTTTTCCTTACATTTCAGAATTCATCTGAGTCACATTATTACGACTGTGAAAAGAAGCAGAAAATGCTATTATGTTGGTAAAAAAACATGATGGACGGTTGTGTAATGACAATGAAAATCGGATGACTGTGAAGTTAATTAACTGAAAATCAAAAAAAATATAGGCACCAAAGTTCCAATCGTGTTTACGTAGCAAGTGACCATTTTATTATGTTGGTGAGAAAAATAATGATAATTTATTTGACAATGCATTTTGTTTTATTTGACAATGCACTGCTCGAATATGAAGGGATTGTATTGTGATTCTGTGGCCTGCAATTATGATTTTATCTGACAACCACGTCCGTGACTATATCACAGGTACACAAAGTCACGGGTAATCAAAATTACATGAAATGAATAACATCAAATAATATCACGTGTATCACTTATTCCATACTGCCCTAGCACCACTATGATGCCTATAAATACCCCAGTATGATGTTTGTTGAAGTCATAACAAAAGTAATATATATACAATTACTATTATTATTATTTTTTTTGTGTTATTAACAATGTCTTCAAGAGGTGCAGGAAGTTCACGCCGGCAAAGAAATCCGAAAGTGTGGCTGCTACCTCCATTTATGTATGACTACAAGAGCGAAAAGTACTCGAGTCCGAAGGATTATTACGCTGGTATCCGAGCAGAATGGGCGTTCAGGGTAACGGAGCAAGAAGGATTGTATAATGATCTACGTAACCTTGGGGCACCGGTACCTCATCGTCGTTCATTGACCATGCCTAGACGAAATATGAGTGACTATGAAAAGCATTAGCGTAATTAAGAAGGAGAACAACAGAATGTTGATGCGGAGATGTCGACATTTCATGCTTCAGCTAGCCATTGAAATGGCAGAAGCAAGCAACAGAGATTTGACAATGGTTGAGCGAAATAATGTCTTAAACAATGAAAAATATCTCTCTGACTACTACATGTCAGATGAGGAATAAGAAATCAAACACCGTTATCTTTCATATGTTCATTACTGAAGTGTAAGACAATGTTGTTGTTGGTCTAACGTACGGATGTATTTCAAGTATTTCTTTTATGAACCTGAAGTTTATGAAATAACTACATTTATAACTACACATTTATGAGTTCATGACTTTCTTTATTGAATTGCAATTAGTTAATGAATGTTCTGGATTAATGAATGGATTAATGTATGTTCAATTATGTGAATACTTAAAACACACAAAATAGATCAGGCAACTCGGAGAAAAGGTTCCCTTAACTGGGGCTGTTGAAATAGGGATGAATTTACAACGAATTTCAATCTCCATCGGGGAAGAAGAAAGAGTCACCTTCCAATTCTTGAAAGTTCAGTAAAAATGATGACTCTGGTAATGAATGAGGGGTTGACAGAAAAGTAAACTCGGTGAAACGAACTACCGGCTTCAATAGCACAGAAAACATAACAGGTAGGTCGGTGAATAGCTTCCCAAATGACAACAACAATTCAAATAGTCATACTTTTCAATGAAATACAAATAGTAGGTCGTAACATTGCGTAGCTAAGTGAAACACAACATTGGCTACATAAGCTTCATTTTTTCACACATTGAGTAGTCAAATCGTGGAGAGATTTGTCAGTATATGCAGATGGATTGTGAATTCATGTGACCTGGTGCACAGACTTTGGTTTTCTCGATTTGTTGCTCGACTTTTTTATTACAGTGACAACTTATCTCTTATTGACATAGGTGGGATTCCCAACTCAAAAAGTCACATGGCAACAGTGAATTCACTGATTTACCTTACTGGCAGCATACCTTTATTTTGTCCTTATATGCAGATGGATTGTCAAGTCATGTGACTTGGTGCACATGCTTTGGTTTTCTCAATTTTTTGCTCGTATTTTTTATTGTAGTGACAACTCATCTGTTATTGATAGATGTGGGATTCTCAACTCAGAAAGTCACATGGCAACAGTGAATTCACTGATTTACCTTACAGTCAGCATTGTTTTATTTTGTCTGTATATGCAGATGGATTGTCAAGCCATGTGACTTGGTGCAGAGGCTTTGGTTTTCTCAATTTTTTGCTCGTATTTTTTATTGTAGTGACAACTCATCTGTTATTGATATATGTGGGATTCTCAACTCAGAAAGTCACATAGCAACAGTGAATTCACTGATTTACCTTACAGTCAGCATTGTTTTATTTTGTCTGTATATTAAGATAGATTGTCAAGTCACGTGACTTGGTGCAGATGCTTTGGTTTTCTCAATTTTTTGCTCGTATTTTTTATTATAGTGACAACTCATCTGTTATTGATATATGTGGGATTCTCAACTCAGAAAGTCACATGGCAACAGTGAATTCACTGATTTACCTTACAGTCAGCATACCTTTATTTTGTCCTTATATGCAGATGGATTGTCAAGTCATGTGACTTGGTGCAGAGGCTTTGGTTTTCTCGATTTTTTGCTCGTATTTTTTATTGTAGTGACAACTCATCTGTTATTGATATATGTGGAATTCTCAACTTAGAAAGTCACATGGCAACAGTGAATTCACTGATTTACCTTACAGTCAGCATACCTTTATTTTGTCCTTATATGCAGATGGATTGTCAAGTCATGTGACTTGGTGCACATGCTTTGGTTTTCTCAATTTTTTGCTGGACTTTTTTATTACAGTGACAACTCATCTCGTATTGATATATGTGGGATTCTCAATTCATAAAGTCACATGGCAACAGTGAATTCACTAATTTACCTTACAGTCAGCATGCATTTATTTTGTCCGTATATACAGATAGATTGTCAAGTCACGTGACTTCGACCACAGTATTTGCTTTTCTCTGTTTTTTCAATCTATTGACAACTCATACCTTGTTCATATATGTGGGATTGTCATGCAGAGGCATCTTTCTAAAGTCGTTCATAACCAACTATATAAACGAGTAAAGGTGAAGACACAACCTTACAACTCATTTCGCCCTACGAAATTATTATTTATTTGCTTTAAAAAATTAGCAT
The DNA here is from genome assembly GCA_025200525.1 of Camellia lanceoleosa. Classification (NCBI taxonomy): domain Eukaryota; kingdom Viridiplantae; phylum Streptophyta; class Magnoliopsida; order Ericales; family Theaceae; genus Camellia; species Camellia lanceoleosa. Next base: position 96,278,022 of record CM045767.1, read on the forward strand.
GGCTACATGGTTCATGGGAGGGAGTGGGAATCGCAGAGGTGGTAGGAACTTGCAAAGGGGTGAAAGTTCACGACGAGGAGGGGGAAGGCGAAGTGGCGATGCTGAAGATGAAACACCATTTCCTTTGCTAGATGCCTCTTGTGCTTATCATGATAGGTTTGGGAAGCGACATTTTGTCATGCCCAAGTACTATCGAGATCCATGTGGTTTGGTGGAGGATCCATCAAAGAATCAAACAGGATATGGTTATGCAAATGCTAGACTTCTGAAGTGGCCCGCACTATTTATAGAGCGAGTGCAAAATGAAAGATTATGTCGGGAAAGACGACTGAAGGTGCCAAAAGCACGTTCTGTTGAGATCCAAAAGGAAGATCCTGAAAATGTTGATCGATTATGTCAAAGACTACAACGTGAGATTTCTCAAATGGGCTGTAGGTTGGCCCGCGATATGCAGCTACTCATAGTTAAGAAGGATGTCCGTAAGAAAGCGAGCGAACCGGATGTTGCGGCTATCAAGGGTATCATGGAGGATCTGAACTTGTCTCGACCGAGCTTTGGATTGTTCGGACTCGAGCCACCGCCGATTTAAGCGAATTAGGTGTTATGTTATGTTTATACTTAAGTCTATGTTTATGTATTGTGTCTCCAAATGTTACGGCTATTAATATGCAATATTAGGTCATGAATCAAGTGTTTGATGTAATCGTTATGTTTATGTATTGTGTGTTGATTCGGTGTCGTGATGTATGTAATGTGTGTTCAGTTCATGGTGTCCAGAATGTATTTTTGTGGGAGAATTATATCTGTACTACCTATGTAACTGAAAACTATTACATTTGCAACTTCAGTTGTGTTGTTTTCATGCCTATATGAGTATTTAGTAAAGTACTGACTTCGGCAATATTATGTATTAAGTATTATTACAAAAATGTTGACAAAATTTATTTTAGGAGCTCTTGCTGTGGCCTTCGTCTTCTTGGCCTACTCTGCGGTGGTCTTCGTGTCTCACCCTTCGTCGTTGCTCGTCGAGCTGCACAGTGTGTGGGTGTGCTTCGGACTGTAGAGCATGCATATCACATTCCAACCCATAACAAAGACGAAACAAAAAAATAAATTTTCTAAATGAAAACGGGTACAAAACGTTTTTACTAAACTGGTTTACTAAACTGGTTTTCTGAATTACATTCTCACCTTCTAACCCAAAATAAAGACAAAAGAATAAATATATATGTATATTTAAATGAAAACGGCTTTCGTAAAGCCAAAATAATTTTCTAAATAAAACCTTCTAACCCAAAACAAAGACAAAAGAATAAATATATATGTATGTTTAAATGAAAACGGCTTTCGTAAAGCCAAAATAGTTTTCTAAATAACACCTTCTAACCCAAAACAAAGACAAAAGAAAAAAAAATTACATGAAAATGATTTTAGTAAAGCCAAAAAAAAATTATTAATTACATTATCACCTTTTAAACAAAACAAACACAAAACAATAAACAAAAAAAAATTTACATGAAAACAACTTCAGTAAAGACGAAAAAAAAAATTGAATTACATTTTCTAAATCAAAACAAAGACAAAAGAAAAAATAAAAAATTTAACATGACAACGGCTTCAGTAAAGCCAAATAAATGAACATGATTGGCTTAATAATATCTAAATGAATATGATTTTAAAATTATATATATGAAAAATAGTATGTAAAATTAATATATGAAAAGAGGTTTTTTTCATATTATGTAAAATTTATGAATTACACATTCTAAATCAAAACAAAAACAAAAGAAAAATATATATATTTTAACATGACAATGGCTTTAGTAAAGCCAATTTCAATTTTATAGAGTGTAAACATGTGGCTCATTTATGTTTTTTTCTTTTGTTTTATATTGTAAATAGCGTTTATTTTCAAAAAAATTTCTGTTAAAAGCGCTAGTAGAAATAGCGTTTTCTTCCAAAAAATTATCTGTTAAAAGCGCTATTAGTAATAGCGTTTTCTTGGAAAAAAAATTTGTGTTAAAAGCGCTATTAGTAATAGCGTTTTCTTGGAAAAAAGTTTTGTGTTAAAATCGCTGTTCTTAACAGCGTTTTCTTCTGGAAAAAAATTCACGCTATAAGTGCTATTTGTAATAGCGAGTTCTTAATCAAAATCACTATTTGTAATAGCGATTTTCCTGTTCATCTAATTTTGCGCTCCTAACAGTAAAAGCGCGAATCGAAATGGCGCTTTAACTTAGTTTTGGAATTCCGTCAGAAGTTAGCCTAGTTTGAGAAATACAATGCAAAAAAGACTTATTTTGGGAAAAGCCTCTTACATTTATTTGGTACAATGGTAAGTTTTTAATGATTACCAAAAAACACTTCAGGTTATTATTTCAGTGCTCATGTCCCACCCTCAATAATCCCCATAAATTTAACTTGACCCAATTGACCAGTAATAATTCAATATTTTTTTAAAAATTATTCCATTAAAAGTGATTTGTCAAGGAGCCTTAATTTTAACTCACGAGTGACGTGTTTGTGGGTTCTTTCTCTCCCTAGGTCCTTCAATAAAATGTAGGAGTTTTGACACTCCTTTGGATTTTGGAGTGGAAGGGTAAAAAAAAAAGAACAAAGGAGCCTCTTTTCACAATGTGTGTTTTTGCATGGTTTCTTTGCATCATATAATTATATGTTGGTTGTATATGGCATGTTTGCTTTTCCGATTCTTTTTCTCTGAAACAGTATATAAATGCATCTTATATTATGTATGTATGTATGTGAGATTCAATTTCGGCTAGTGCCCAACTAATTACACTTGGTATGATAATTGAATAGAGAAAGGAATTAGTAGGTATATGATGGAAGATAGTTCATAGACAATCTTTTTTATTTTATTTTTAAAGAAAGATAATCGATTATTAAGACAAAACAAATGCAATCAATTAGTAGGTATATGATGGAATTAAAGAAAGGAATTAGTAGGTATATGATGGAAGATAGTTCATAGACAATCTTTTTATTTTATTTTTAAAGAAAGATAATCGATTATTAAGACAAAACAAATGCGAATTTCATGTATAAAGTGCACATGCATGAGTGCTACCCTTCTCATATATATATATGACTTCTAATATATATATATATATCTGAAGTGACAACCTTTTAAATAATTATACACCACGCCTATTACTCAAGAGTCATTTTGAACCCATGTATAAACAACTATAAAATGCATACCTAGCCTTCTCGTATTGCGTAATGTTAAGTAGAGCATCCATGGTGGGATGGTTTAGATTGTGTGTTAATTTGTGAAAAATGGGAACCGAATTTTGTGTATTAATTGTTTGTTAATTTAGAGAGTGAACGGAGTGCTCCAATGATATGTGTTAGTAAATAATATAATGTATGCATGTATTATATATGTATAGAAAGGATAAAAGAAAATTTTAAAAAATGTTCTGCTGTGGTACTTTTTCTGTCAGGCTTGTCCCCTCCTTCCTCTTTCTCTCTTGCTTGCTAACTGATTTAGGAGCTAACACTAACAAACTCATTAGTTCATCTATTGGAATGCTCCAACCTTATATAAGATCATAACTGTGACATACCACATGCCATTTAAACATTCCATTACAACACTTAAAAATATATGGCGAGCAATTTGAAACAACTAAGTAGTATCATGGAGCATTTGGCTTACTCGTAACAATCCAGTGTAACCTGCACATTGGGTCAAGGGTTTTAATGGGTTGAAGGATTATTTTATGAATGACATTATCATTAAGCATTGAAATGGGTTGGAGCATCTCCAATCCTTCATCAAATTTGAGTAAAAATTTGAGAAAAAGTTTGATTTGATATGATGCACTCCAATGATAAATTTAAAATTTTCATCAAATTTGTTTACAAGTTCGGTTGTCCTGGAGGATGACCGGGAGAATGTCCAGGCGAACATTCAGCCATGAGTTAAATTTGACATTTTGATGAAGAAAGTCCGGTTGTTTGGGTGGACATCCGGCCCAATGGCCAGCTACAAAATTTGATGAAAGGTCAAAAGTTTCCTTAATTTGATGAAAAATTTAATTCTTTCGTCATTTGATATCGATTTGATGAAACGGTTGGAGCACAGTTTTAATCAATTTTTTATCAAATTTAAATTTGATGAAGCATTTGACAAAGGATTGGAGATGGCCTTAGGAATTCAAAACTGTGTATTAGAGTTTTGGGGTTTAGGATGGGTATTAGTTGTCTCTGTTAGTATGTAGTGGTGATTCTAGGAATTTTCTTTAAGGTAGACATTAAAAAATTTAAACTATCTAAATTAAAAAAAAAAAAAAAAAAAAAAAAAAAATGGAACATATTGTAGTATATTAGACTCTTCTTTTTTTTTTTTGGATAAATAAATAAATTTTATTATAAAAACATCAAGATGATGTAAAGAATACAAAAAGGTAGCCTAAAACAGCACAAAGCCTAAGCCCTTCTCCAACGCATCTTTAATTCTTTCATCAAATTTAAATTTGATGAAAAATCATCCTTTTTGCTGCTTCAATCCACTACAAAAAAACACACCTTTGGCGACTAAATTTTTAGTCGCCAAAGGTCCCATTTTAGTCGCCAAATGTCAAAATTCGACTTTCCCCGACTAAAAGTTTTAGTCGCCCATGTTGTCGCCAAAACCTGGTCGCGGATGCCTTTGGCGACTAAAAATCTGTTAGTCGCCATTTCTGTGGTCTTCAGCGACTAAAGATTTCGTCGCCAATTGTCAATTTCATTTTTGGGAATTTAACCTTTGCCGACTAAACCTTTTGTCGCCAATAGTTAATTTTTTATATTATTAATTTAATTAAAAACACCTTTGGCGACTAAAGGATTTAGTCGCTGAAAGTATTTTCACAAAATTTTTTTTTTTCCTTTCTTTGCTTGCCAGTTTGAACCCGTGACCACCAAGTCCCAACTTTGTCAACCTTTAGCAACACTCTCTCCCCCACTATGCCACTACAACCTCACGCGAATATTAATGCAACATATATTATTTATATACTATTTATACCGGTATTAATACAAACTATATAAATAAATAATTATTTTTATTTAATGTATTTTATGTAAAAAAAATAAAGTATTTATTAAAAAAAAAATATGAGACGACTTTTGGCGACTAAATGTGAATTTTAGTCGCCAATTCTGTGCCATTTGGCTGCTTAAATCTGCTTTGGCGCTGAAAACTTGAATTTCCGCCCAAAAAAACTACAATCGGCGACTAAACTCATTTTTTTGTCGCCAAAAGCTCGAATTTTGCCGACTAAAATCAATTTTAGTCGCCACTTGTCCAGGTTTTAGCTACTAAAAATTTTTTTGTCGGTAAAACACCCATATTCGGCGACTAAAGTTTTTTTTAGTCGCCCAAACCTATAGATTTCGCGACTAAATGGTTTTTAGTCGCCAAAAACCGTGCCGTTAGCTACTAAAATTTTTTCAGTCGCCACAACTACTATATTCGGCGACTAAACCGACTTTTAGTCGCCAAAAGTCCTACATTCGGCGACTAAAGTGCTTTAGTCGGCAAAAGTGCTTAGGTTTGGCGACAAAACTGATTTTAGTCGCCATTTCCACTACTTTCAGCGACGAAAATGCTTTTTTTAGTCGCCAATTGTGCATTTTCTTGTAGTGATCCTTTCATCAAATCATTATCAAATTGAAGATGTGATAAATCTTTCACCAAATTGAGAACGGCTGGAATCTTTTATCATTTGATTGTTCATAGTCATTGGATTTGCATCATTGGACGACTGGCCGGATGTTCACTCGGTCATCCGCTTAATTGAAATATTCCCATAACAAATCATTTCAGAATTGATTGACATTTACATTGGCTGGTCGACGAGCCGGACATTCGCCTAGTTGTTCTCCTAGCCAACCGGTGTTTTGATGAAAGACCAAAATCCTTCATTGGAGTGCCGGATATTTGATAGAATTTTTACTCAAATTTGGTGAAAAAAAAAATACAACGTTGGAGATGCTCAAACTAATCAATTCCTCTACAAAATTTACAAAAGTCAACAGATTTGAATCTACCATAACCAGAATCAGAATCAGAATCAGTAACCCAACTATGAAGCACAGTGAGTAACCGACACTCCAACCACAAATTGAACCGAGACACATCATGAAAAATACGCCTATTCCACTACAAACATATCAACCACACCAAACAATGCCCCGCAAGCATCCATGCCTTCCGACGCCTTTTCCCAACCTTCCTCCCAACCCAACCTAACCTTGCAACACCGCCAATACCGAACTTGGCTAAACCCAAGCCAAACCAAACCAAAAGTTGTAGCAATAAGCACCTAAATGAATAAGCAAATGATCCAGCAGCTCCGCATTCCAAATCACAAATTAAAAAATTTATAATATATTGTTGCCATTGTTTCAAAAAAAAAAAAAAAAAAATGTAGATACATGAACTTTTATCATAAATATACTTTGTCTTTATCACTAGCATGATAAGATGATGTTTTTTTCTCATACAGTCTACCTCTATGGTTAATTTGTGGAGCTAGTTATAAATTAAGCCCGTTTGGGAAGTGGCCTTTTGGCTAAAATGTTAGGTGAAAAAAACAATATGTTTGGGAAGAACTTCTTGACTTTTTACTAAAAAATATGCAAAAAGTAGAGTGAATGGGAGGAAATCTCACTTTTTTTGTATGAGGTGCTATTTTAGCCAAAAAGTCAAAAAGTTACTAAAAAAAGCTAAAAAGTCAAAAAGCTATTAAAATGCCAAAAAGTTTTCAACTCATATAAAGAAGTTAAAGATTCCTTCTCATTCACTTTACTTTTTTTAATTTTTGGGATCAAAACAAAGAAATTTATTAATGGACAAAAAATAGACGAGGATAAGGCATCATCTACAAAGAATTCCCATTCACTTTACTTTTTGCATGTTTTTCGTAAAAAGTCAAAAAGTCTTTTCCAAACATATTTTTTCACCTCATATTTTAGTCAGAACCAAAGCACTAAAAAAGTCACTTCCCAAACGTTTTTGATCGATCAATTAATTTTGAACATGAATTGGCATAAAATTTTTAGATAAGGAATAAAATACATGAATATATATGTTCTGTATTATTATGTTGGAGAGAAGAAACAAAAGCAGAGAAGAATCTGTATATATAAGAAACTTAACCATATATGTTTTTTTCTTTGTAAGAGTGTTGATTATCATATTTTTTTTCATATTTTGTTTATCATCTCATATATTAACATTAGTAACAAACATAAGTGGGGAAGAATCATTAAACTAATATAATGTTGACACATAAGGTGATAAAGAAATTATGATAAGAAACGATGATAATCCTAATATTATTGTTTTAAGAGTTAGTGGATTATACATTGGATATTCAATGGAGTGGAGTGGGTGTTCAGCAAAATGAGTTGGTTTGATTGGGTGTTCAATGTAGTGGGACAGGGTATTCATAATTGGACTGTTTTAACATATATATTACTAATTTATTAAAAAAATATATTTTAGATTATTCAATTGCATACCCTATTGAAGGTTGGCGCTGCCCTTGTTAGTTGTTTTCTGGGAGGTTTTTTTTATCTGTATGCTTTTCCCTCTGATTTAGGACTGTCGTACTTTTTATTTTTAATGAACTTTTTTTTTTTTTTTTTTGGCCGGGAAAAAAAAATTGAAACAACTAAGGATTTAGGGAAGACTTCAAATTTCTTTTCCATGTTCCTATAAATGAAATATATTTATATGGGCAATAACTAAGCTTTGAAAAATATTAAGACCAAACAAATAATTGATTGGCCACAATCCTCACAAACATAGTTGACTATAAAAAAAAATTTCCTTGGAAAACGAAATTTGAGCAAAGATTATTATCAATTTAATAAAAATATATTTAAAATTAAAATGCTCATACTCAAAACACCTTTACAAGGTAAAGAACTCACTAATATAACTAATCCTTTAAAAGAAAATTTATGTGGTATAAGAAAACAAATCACAAACAATTACCCAATAATATATATAGATATTTTTGTTTTTCCAGGATCTTCATAAATACTAGTTGCTGTTCCACAGCAGATAACTTAGTTCAAGTAACCAGTAAACTCCCCAAAACTCAACAATTAAAATGGTCACTACATCATGTACATGTACCAAAATAATTTCCTTAATGCCAACTGTTCTGTTAAAGCCAATTGTTAATTGTGGAAGGCTTTATGCTTTAAGATGTCTAAATACTCTGTTCAAATCCAAATATTCTTTAATACTTAAATGCTTAATCCAATTGTGTGGGCATTGATTATCCAATTGTGGAAACTTAAATGCTTAATCACTTAGGTGTATGCTTAAAAAGGAAAAATTAAAGAATATAGTCCATTCTTTAATACCCGATCCCAATTCTTAAGCTAAGTGGCAGATATCTCAATAATAATAATATCAGAAATCTCATTATTCCTTCTCTCAAGTTGCAGCCTCCAATGTACCAAAATAAAACACAAGTATTATCGATGCTCAGACAAATGCACATGAATATAACCTTTGCATAGGTAAATGAACATGTTCAATGTGCTTCCTTGATCCAATTAACTTAGTGATAGGGGTCACATGCAGAAGCCCAAGGTCTAAGAAGCACGGATATGGACACAGAACATGGTGATTTAAAGAAAATGGAGACACAGACATGGCAAGAACATGCCAATAATTTTTATTTGCTATGTAGATTAATATTACATTTTCAAACGATCGAAATTAATAAAATCTAACACTAATTCAATATAAAAAAAAACTCTTTCTCAAATTAACTCTTATGGTTAGTCTATTGTTATGAATGATCTATTAATTATTTAAATCTAAGTAAAAAGTAATAAACATTCAACATTCAACATCCATAAAATAATAAAGAGTGAAAAAAAAACTAGTTGGTGTGTTTCTGAAATGTTCCCTAAAAACAACTTAACTAAATAAAAGGGGACGTGTCTCTTATGTGCTCCTGCCATGTCCGTGCGTTTGATACTGCTACGACACTTGTTTTGAAGTGTTAGTGCTTTATAGCCCAAGATTCGTTGCACTTATATGAGGTGGGCGCAGAAGAATTAGAATTAATTTAGTTAGCTTGATTTATTTTGAGATATTTTATTTAGAGAATTAATAGTTTAATTTTGGATTTTTTCAGAATTTATTTCTTTCTTATTCTTATCTTTTAGTTGGACTATAAATATTGAGGACTTGGCCATAATCCCTTTACCATGTGTAAACAACCACGTGATAACCCTCGGCTTTAGAATATGTGGGTCTACACGTTGAGCCAGTCAGATAGCCCCATTGGCCCTTTCCAAGGATAAAGTTCTTGAAAACATTGGACCAATACGAATAAGGTCTTGTTTGGCATAATTTTAAAAAGTTAAAAAGTCACTATTCTATGTAAGTCATATCATCTTATTTAAGTTACATCACCTCTCTAACACAATACTTCAAATCCAACCCATACCCGACCCATATTTCACAAAAAGTCAAAAAGTGCACTTATTTAGATCATCCTAAACCATCCCTAATTTTCTCCATTCATATGAATGCTGATGGCTTCCAATTTATCTTCAGACATAATTCAAATCAGAGCAAATAATTACATCACTACGTATATATACCAAGACCTAAAATCTAATTAGGAAACAAGCAACTAAACATACTAAAGTGCCCTTATTCTTGAAATAATATTACAACTGTCGGTATGTTTTAATCATTATGCAGCCTTCTCAATTGCTTCAATGCACTCTAACACAGTTGCCTTCTTCGACATTGCCGACATTAGGGACTCGTGAATTACCTTGTTATTTTTTAAAAGGGATCCAGCAAACAGAACCTGCATTATTTCCCCCGGTCATCAGCATTCTTCACTAGAAAACAATGTGTTATGATTGTTGAAAAAAAAACACCATTTTTTTTCTTATTTTTTTCAACCAAAAAAAAAACAAAAAGTGTTAAGTTTATATACCTACCCTTGAAACAGAAGAATTTCTAAGTCAAGATTGTAATACAAAATGCAAGTAAAACATGTGAATTGGTTGCATGATAGAAACACTCACAGCCCATCTGGTAAGATTTTGCTGCTGTTCTTTGCTAAGCTGCGGCTTGCTCCTGTTTATCAACCTCTGGGAAGAGAAAAGGAAATTATTAAAAGACCAAAGGTCAAGTAAGATCTATATACAACTTGACTTCAGGCCAATAATATTTACAAACCTGAAGAGTGAAAAGATCAGCAGATTGACCGACCACTTTATCATATTGCAAACCTTCAGCTGCCAGTCCAGCCATAGCTACAACTGCCAACCTGAGAAAGATAATTACTCTTGATATCATCTCTACTTATAAATAGTGAGTCTCAAGAATTCACGTCATTTTGATATAAGAAACCTCAATCTTAGATTTTAACATTTTAGTGACCTTATAAAGTTGCCTTTTTGTGCCTTTATGCTTTAACATTTTAGTGACCTTATAAAGTTGCCCTTTTGTGCCTTTATGCTTCAACAGTTGGTAGAAACTTGAATGGATATTACATTAGGGAATGCAGTTTGTCCGACACAAAATGGAGAGAACATTGATAAGGCTTGTATGGAACCAATCAAGTTGTAAGAACTTAGGAAACATGTGAAATAGAAACTATCTTCACATGCCAACATGAAACTGAAGAGTAAGACATGATCATGGTTAGTCAATCTTTCTAACCCACAATTAGACTTTTGTAAGGGGTATTCTAATTTTTAAACGGGAAAATATCAGAGTACATTAAAATAAGAAGAAGAAAAGAAAAAGAAAGAAGAAGAAGCGTAACTTATCTCTTACTTGTTTTAGAATTGCGCAACAACAGGAAAATATTGAAGTACATAAAAATAAGATAAAATAAAATAAAGGCTTAACGTATCTCTTATTTGGCTTATGCTAAAAAAACTGCATTAAAATTGCAAGACAACTAATGACATGCCCATTTTGTTAAAAAAAGAAGCCAAGTTCAGAATTTTTGTGCAGAAAACTCCAACAAAATCACGTGACAATAATATTTTTGCACTTATGAATCACAGTGATAGCCTTCTTGTTTTCCAATGAATGGACGTGAATAAGGCATATATGATTATGTATACAAATTTTGTTTGTATAGCATAACCCTCATCTATACCTATGGCCATTTTTTTATTGTCTTTCCTCATTTTAGTGGCACCTTCAGCTTGAACAAAGTCTCTATCGCACTTAAACTGAAGGAACAATGGCAAAAATAGGGACAGGCTCAAGATGTTATTACATTAATATCGAAGCACGCAGCACTATCAATGTAAACTAAGACCTCATACATTTCACCCTTATGAACTTCATGAACCAAGACATACAGTGGTGATTAACTGAGGAAAAATAAAAGTTGTGGAGAAAGAAAAGACAAGCCACAGAGTGAAACTGGAGTTATGGAAACTACAGCTGTCATACTTGTACCTGTCCAGTTCCTTTGCATCAAGCTGCCCACTGTATATGAGCTTTTCCAGCTTTTTGTCAATGAGATTAACATGCTCTTTCCCAATATCCAAAGAATATCCGAGTATAGGAAGGCCAAGCAAGTAGGCAACTGAAATTCACAGGGCAAGTTTTGTCAAATCATGCAACCCCAAATGGAGAAGAAATTAAAGAAGAGATGGAAAAATCACATATATGCAAATTGTTAAATAAGGTGATCTTGCACGAAGTTGGTATAACCATATGGTAAGTCATGGTGCCCATGCATGAGACTGAAGAGCAAGGGCAAGGAATTTGGAGTATCAAATTTTACAAAATGATCCTAACAAATGCTCAAGAGCACCATAAGACATGGTTACTCAACCAGAAAGCCACCATTTGATTTGAGAATCATGACTCACTCCTGGCATTACAAAAATTATCAGCACTTCAATTTCTCCTTTCTTTAAGATGTATTTTATACCTTGAAATCATTGATATGGTCTTAAAAGTAGTGTTTACCCTTAAACATTTGATACCCTTATGGTAAGGTATTTTAAAAATATAAAATACTATATATATGATTTATTATTAATAGTTTCCTATTTACATAAAGTTCTAATATAATATAGCCAATAATGAACAATCCCATATCAATTAATCTAGCAATTTCCTTCCTACTCAAACCCTTTATTAAATTAAAATTATTTATTTTTATTCTGAAATTTTTAAAATTAGATTTTTAATTATTTTTATTAGGTTCCCATAGCTATACATACAAATTTTTTTTTTTGTATATTTGATTGTTGTTTAAAAATAATTTTAATAACTAATCAATTACATAAGTTAATAAATATTTATTTTTTACTATCTAATAATTTCGTATTAGTGGAAATCTCAAGGAACAAAATAATATCAACTCAATGGGAGAATATTTCAAAATTACCAAAAACGTGAATGGAAAAACAATAATTTCAAAGACATGAAAATCAAATTTTTGGGGACAACATTACCCTTCCCATTATGCCAACCCCTTCTCCCTCATCCCCTTTCTTTACACCAGCCTCCCCCTCCCCATGCCCAAATCCTGGCCACAACAACCTTGCACAGCCACCTTCCACCATAGCCGCCATTGCTCCGTCCTCCACCACAACTTGCTCCACCCTGACAACCCTCTCATCCACCTATAAAAAAATCCAGAAAAGCCTAGCCCCCTCCACAACCATTGTCTTTCACTTGAACAGAGGGGAGAATAGAAGAGAGAGAGAGAGAGAGAGAGAGAGAGAGAGAGAAAGAGAGAGAGAAATCCACTATTGTCATAGCCTTTGGTTTTGTCCAGATCCGACAGCAGCACGAGGATTTGGGAGAAAACCCCAGATCCAAGGCGGCACAAGCATCTGCAAGGAACCCATCAAGAAAACCCTAGATGCACAATGGCTAAAGGAACACGATCTGTGAAAGATCCAGAAGCAGAGACACCATCCAAAAGCCACACGAGGAACTCCAGATCCTCCAAAGATGCGTCAACAGGCTTATCAATACTTTTTTTCCCCCTTCGACAATCCTTTAATAATAGTTTGAATCTTGAAAATCACTAAGTGATTTAATTGCATGAAAATGAACCTAAGCACTAGTACTACAGTGTGCATCCAAAACTGCACATGCACATGGATCAAGAAAGAGAAACAACATGTGCCATCTCTATAGATATGTTCCTAATGTCATAATATTGTAATAAAAGAGTCCACGTCGTCTCACCTATTCAGAGATAGAAGTTTGTACTTGGACGAATAGGTTTATTTTTTTAAAAATAAACTACAACAAAAAGGAAGATACATTGCGCTACTCCCCATTATGCCACTGTAGTTTCAAATGTTTTTATGCAATACTAGCCATAGTTTGTATTTTAAGCCCAACAAAGAGAAATTACCTAAGAAATGAGCTGCTTCATGTCTAGCAATCCTATCCTGGTAATCAGGAAAAAGTGATGAAAATCCACCAATGGCAGCTTGAAGAAGCCTATATTAAACATGTAAAATCATCTTTAGAACAAGGATCCCGAAATTCTCTGTCAGCCCTCAATTGTGCTCTTCAATAATTCATTATACAATTTAAAAGTGCCCAACTGAGCTAACAATTATACAATATTCTGATTTAAACATCATGGTAATTCAAAATTGAAAGGTTTGTTGACATATTCAAGACAGCCTGTAGTAAGGAAATAACGTAGTTAATGCCTAACAACTTACCCAGGTGAAATGCTTCCCACAGCCAAAACTACTAAAGAAATGCTCCCAATCAAGTATGGCACAAAGAAGCCCCAATCCTAAGTGACAATTACATGTGGATAAGAATGTTAGTAGATGTGAAAATGCCTCAATTTCCTTCCATTCTCTTTACAAAAAAATAAAATAAAATGTATTAGTCTGACAGCCTAACCATAATACATATTAGTGCAAAACAAATATCTTTATTCATTACCCAGATGAGTTGAACATTAAAGACATTAGAATCATTACTCACAATAAAGGAACTAAAATGTGCCAATCATAATATATAGTGGACAACACAAAGAAAATGAAACAGGTTAGTGACCCAATGTTCAGGGTAAAACTATATACACGCATGAACAGGTGAGTACAAAAAAGGGTTAATTACATGAAGACCCCTTCAACTATTAACAAATATCACTTTACCCTTTTCATCTATAAACTCATCCATTTTGACCCCTTCAACTATTAAAATGTATCACTTTCACCCCCTCCTGACCACCTCTAAAAAGGTATGTATTTGTACGATTTTCATGGTTGAAGGGATCAATATGTACGGGTTCATAAATCAAGAGGACAAAGAGATACTCACCAATAGTTAAGGGGGTCTTTGTGTAATTAACCTTATAAAAACTATCTCATATATTATGTGAGATACGCTACAAAAACATGTAGCTTGTATTTGTTATATTTCTATAATGTCTTTAAAACATATCAAAAGTCACAGAAGCAGCCATCTGATAAGAAAGGAATGAAAGAAGCTTCTATAAGCATAATCCACAGCTACAATTGTACTTCCTTTGTCCTTTGATCCTTGAAACTTATAGAAAATAATCAAATAGATTAAAAAAAGAGAAATTCAGAACTCTACATAATATGAATTTGAAATTATTTCTTATGACAGTTTATTAATGTTTATGGACATCTACAGAGAAAGAGGATATTATGTGAAGTTACCCCAGGAAGCTGACCGGCAAGAACACCCAAAAAGCCTGTTGTCCCTACCACCGTAAAGAGAAAAGCTGCCTGCATCACTGAATTAAATCAAATTCATGGAGAATATAATATTTACGAATTATGATGGTTTAAGTCTTGCAAAAATAAGAAAACAAAATCAAATGGAAGGCACAAGTGTCATCAAATTCTAGTCTTAATGCAATATTAGAATTTCAATCACTCAGAAACTGGTAAGAGGACAATAGAACAAAGAATACATGTTGAAAACTGGCAAAATATATTGACATCCCAATGCACAGTGTATCCTGCTGATGTTGGAATAAGGTAAAATGCCGTCTTGTTCAGGTTCTTGCTCCAATTTATGCCACAAAAACTAATCTAGTTTTTTAGCAAACCAGTGGTTTGGAATCTTTTTTCCCAAACACATGTTCTTAACTTCTTTTTCCTATAACTAGGTCGTTTCATCAAGTCATGCTTTCAAAACATGATTTTAAACCACGTGGAAAACTCAAAACTCATCCATTACACCAAATAATTAATGGCAGTTCCAAAAAATACATAATGAAATTTATGCAGTGGTTTGTATGCTCTTCTATTGTTACAAGTTAAACAAAATATTTAGTGCAGTGCAACTTACATCATTTCTAACACTTGGGATTGCAAGGTTCTCCGCGTTTTTAATTCCAAGAGTTGTCAGCTCCCGAAGAGAGGTCTGCCGCATAAATTTGAAACAGTTAAACTACATATTTTGATACCAAGTACATTAATTAATAAAGTTTCAAAGCAGTAAACAGATGTACATTATTTATGTACATTTATGCATAGATTTGTAGATGTGGCTAATGTTTGAGTAGCACTTTCCCAGAACTTCACACTTGTTATGGACACTGACCATACGACGTGATACATATGGTTGAGAACTCCATTTGTTTGCCCAACCAACTTCACTCAGCTGATCAAGTGCCTCTTTGACAGCATCACTGTCTTTCTGCAGCAAATCATAGAGTTACTTCAGTAAAACTTCTACGCACTGTCATCAGAGACAACATACAATTTTCCCATAGCTTGTTCTAGATGTCCACAGGCATGCCTTGTGCACAAGGTAGAACCTTAAGCATGTCTTTCGGTGTTCAATATCTCCTTATTTTGGAGTAAAGAAGTTTAAGTTTAAATAAAAATTAAAAAAACAGGAAACATCTCTTTTGCTTTCAGTAATATCTTACTCAAACTGATAGAAGTGAGAAAACAAATGTTTAAAAAAATACAAGAATAAATGTCCAACTCTGTAAGCCATCACATTTGTAAACCACTGTAATCACCCAATTCTAGACTTGCACAAACTAATTGATATTAGCTCACCACTACCAATAGTGCAAAGGACTCAATATAACTAGAAAAATACAAATGTAATAAATATTTATCCATCTAAAACTGGTTCAACTGATGCTGTAAAAATGACAAAAGAACTCATGCAACACTATATGCCTGAAGCTTCCAATAAACAGTAACAGTTTGCTGTTCAATTATAATGTTTCAGAGCTTTTGACTATTATTTTCTGATAAGAAAAATTTTATTAACCCAAAAGTGAGCCACCTAGGGGGGAAGAACATTATACACTCAACAGCCAAAACCTATAGGATATACATCAAATCGCATGCACACATCACCTATGAACTCTGCACAATAGAGTCAACAGAAAAGGGCAGTCAACCAACGAGGCCTAGCTTAGTTGGCCACCATGACTCTCCTAAGGGCTTAGTACCAAGGAGGAGGTCATGGGTTCAACTCTCCCTAAGGGGGAGTTGAATTAGGAGGCAAGCACTTTGTGCTTTGCAATGGTGTTGAGGCTAACTCTCATAGGTGCTATTCTATAACTACTAACAACTGACTTTTGCCAATAAAAAAATAAAAAAACAGAAAACGGCAGTCTCTCAATCATAAAAAATAAGGAAAGGAGTAAAGATCCTTTCAAACTACAAATTGGAAGCTTGACTCCGTCAAACGATCTCCTATTTCACTCTGTCCATATTGTCCACAGAGCACATAAAGTTGTGGTCTGCCAAGCCTTCCTCTCTGATCTCTACAGCTCCATAAATCAATAAAAATAAGGCATAACACAAACTATACCAAAAACCTGAAAATTAGGTCCACTCACTTGCGACCAGACAATGAACAAGGTGATTCACTAATTCCACCACTTGCTTACACGTGTAACATCAATAAATAATCAACTTGCACCTTTACCGAAGGTTATCCATGGTGAGAATGAGAATAGCCTGAAAAGAAGTTCTCCAACCAAAGAAATCAATCTTAGGAGTCTTATTCCTTTATATACCCTTCCAAGGAAAAGAAGAATCCCAGTCACCATACATATCCCAGTATAAAGACTGAACTGAAAAAACTTGTTTAGAAACTCTCCAAGCCAAAAGATCATGACCACCACTCTATCTCTGAATTATAGGTCTTTGTAGATTGGAGTGCCCAGCCCTTGAAAGCCCTCTGAAACTGTGGACTCCACACAATGTCACTCTAAGACACCTCTAAATAATCCCCCACATTCACAAGAAGGTCAGTGGTTAACTGATTCAAACCAAGAAATACCTCCTAAAGAAGTCTGTAACCACACTGTGGATCTAACCAGAACCTCACTCTTCTCCCATCACCCATCTTAAAGAAAATCCTCTAAGCAAAATGAACCAACCACCTCATAATTCCTTTCCACAGAACCATCCCAAAAGGCCCCCAATAGCTATTCTATTAGACCAATCACCCAATCCCTCCCATACTAGTCCTCGATAACCTGTACAGCAAAATTGTATTACTATGTCATGTTTTGGTCTTTTCGTTTGTAATTGCAAAGGTAGCCACCCTTCCAAAATACTTTCAATTCTCAACACAATTATTAAATTAGAAATGCTTATAATTCATAGTTGTGTTTGATTATCACTCATCGTGGTTGCTTTTAATTACGAATTTAGTGATATTAGATAATGATATATAGTGGTGGTAGCTATGAAGCAAGTAAACCCACAAATTCTTTTTTTTAAATTCGAACGGTTAGAAGTGGAGATATGTACTTTTTTTTAAGGGTGTGTAAACTTGGTATTTCATAGATTTTTATATGTTTAGGCCCAAACTAACATAATGTTTTTTACAAGGAAAATGATATATTGCCAAAATTTTCTTACAGAATTTACTTTCAAAATGAAGTTGCAGTGACAAACATGTAAATTATGTTCACATAGCACTAGTTGTTTCATTTGTATAGCACTACTTTTGTACAATATTTTTGTTTATATAGCATTACTTGTTTAACAATATATATAAAAAAGTATATCCGTATAATCCTATTTTCTTCTGATTTTGTTTTTCGTTTTTGACATATAAATTTATTCTATTATTGACTGAGAAATTAATTTGCAAATTTAATGATATATATATATATATATTTATTTTCTTAAACCTTGGTTGAAAGCCTCCAACTTATGGATCCCCAAGCTGCCCTTGTGAATAAGAAAACACACCCTATATTAAAAGGAAGCAGCTTGCCTCCAGTCCGAGATCGGACTGGGCGGTGTTGTTCAGCCTGTGGAGGTCTACCACGGGTCCCATTTTGATAATTCGAACCGTTCAATATATATAACTCATCGAGTACTATATGCATGTGAAAAATCACATTGATCAGATATCGATAGCTATCTCATTAAATCAGTTTTTTTTCAATTATTAATTTATTCACCATCCATTTTTTTATACAAAACTGATTTGATCACATAGCTATTTAGATATCCGATCAATGTGATTTTTTTACAAAAATATAATACTCGACGAGATCTAAATATTGAATAGTTCATATTATCAAAAAGAAACCGTGTGGACCATCACGGGCCGAACACCACCGTCAGTCCGATCTCGGACGGAGGCAAGCTGCTCCCATATTAAAAACTGAATTTTTTACTTTTTCTAAAAAAAACATATAAAAAATAAGAGAGATAATATAACTCAAAATAAAAGTTTTTTAGCTACCAACCCCCTTCTCAAAAAGCACATAATTAAAGTTAAAAACTCTTCCCCAAAGAAGGAAATCCCTATGAAATTTCTCCAATCTCTGAGACATTGAGCAATGAATAATGAAAAGAGATATCAAATAATTGGAAAGGCTTGAAATTGGAGATAAAAGAGGAACCTCGGCAATGGCTGATTCGAGAGTGGTGAATTGGACGCCAGAAGAAGCAGCGGAGGAAGCTCTGATCCGCCATTTCCTCAATTCAAAGGCCAAGTTCAAGTGTGTACTACTACTACTACTACTACTACTACTACTACTAGGCACATATAGAGATGCAGAGGAGAGCGACACAGACATCGACATTGTCTTCTTCTTCTTCTTCTTCTTCTTCTTCTTCTTCTTCTTCTTCTCTCTCTGTGTCTTGTTGGTTAAGTCGATAAGGCTGGGCGCGAGGAGGGAGTAGTTTGCTTGGATATGCAATCCCAACGACGTGGAATCTGATTTTCCTTGCAATTCATTTCTCTTCTCATCCTCTCTTCTAGCCTCATATTTTTGTCTCGTCACCCATCATCAATTTATTTACCACTATCAAATTATTTTATTTTTTTTAATATAAAAATTGACTTCCAATCCTTCTATCTGTCATTTATATTAAATTGAATTTTGGAAAAATTTGAATGACATTTTCTGAATTTTGAATTTTTTATTTAATAGAAAAATTAAGGTAGCCTTTGGTAAAATTTTCTAAATATGACTTGAGAATAGAGTTGTATTTTGAGTTTGTGAGTTTTGGAATTATGATTTGAGCGTAAAAAATTTGTTTGGTTATGATTTTTGAATAGAGTGTTGAATTGAGTATGAAATTGAGTTTTGAAATTTGATGTGACATGTGAAATAAGAAAATTTGTTTGGTTATGAGTTTTGAAAAAAAAATTCAAACTTAATTCAAAAAGTTATCATTCATAATCAAACATACAACTCAAAACTCGATTGAAATTTTTTATCAACATTCATAACCAATCTCTTTTTAAAATTCAATTCAAAAATGAATTAATAATTTTTTTTGAAATAATTTTTTTTCAATTACTTTTTTTTCCAAATAATTTTTTTTTGAAATAATTTGCATTGCAATTATTTTTTTTCAATTAATGTTTTTCAATTTATTTTTTTTTCAATTATTTTTTTTAAATTAATTATTTCCCAATTTTTTTTTATAATTTTTTTTTTCAATTATAATGTGTATGATCTCATTGTCATAAAATAATAAAAAATAAATATAAATATTTTAGATCTGAATAAACATTTTTTTTTTTTGTTTATGTTTGTTAAATTTAGACAATAAATATTTTGTTCAAATCAAATGCGTTTGTAATTTATATTTTTTTTAAAATAAATAAAAACTAATTAATAATATTTTTGTAAATAGGAACCAAAAATATAAACGTTACCAAATGCTACCTAAACATTTTTTCATTTGTTAAATTTTATCACTTTGATAAAAAATTCGTGAACCTATACCATTGTCTTCACCTTCATTATTGTGTCTCACCTGTCCATTTCACCTGTGAAGTGGAAGTACCATCAATAATATTAGTGTGGCTATTCATTGATGTATTTGACATTAAAATGATCACATTACCCCTCTTTCAATGAATACTAAATTCATATGATAGAAAAAAATAAAAAAGACAACATTGTAATTTAACTCATATTGTGCAGAGCCATCAATCCTCTGCAAAATCTCAGTTGGTCAGCTTTCGATAAAAAGGAAAAAAAAAAGCCAAAATAGTTGGTCAGTGTAACGTCCCAAATTTCTAGGTCAAATGATAATGTAACAATCATGACTCTCTTACAGGAAAACCAAATATAATTT
This sequence comes from Camellia lanceoleosa, assembly GCA_025200525.1. NCBI lineage: Eukaryota > Viridiplantae > Streptophyta > Magnoliopsida > Ericales > Theaceae > Camellia > Camellia lanceoleosa. Next base: position 96,298,608 of record CM045767.1, read on the forward strand.
CTCATACTTGCATTACGTAATAATAACAGTTCCTCATGCGATATTACATTGATTCAATAACAAGTAAATAACCAAATAAGCACCCCCAAGGGTTTACAATCTTCCAAGGCTTAAGCCCGGTTACACAAAATGGTTATTCAAACCCACATATATATAGCCCTTGACTTGCAAATAAGATCACAGCAAATGAGAACTTTAGTGCTCTCAACATACACATTTTCGCGCCCTCAATTAGGTGGATTCACCACGTCTTTTCCTGCATAAAAATCCAGTAGGGTGAGCATAAAGCCCAGTAGGAAATCCTTAATAAAATATATACATTTTATACAAATCTAAAGAGATGAGTGTACATGCCATGCCTTGCCTTTTTGAAAATAAAACACATCTTCATCTTTTGAAAAACCATTATACTCAATGATATTATGCAACTTCAATTGTTCAAAATTTAACAATTTAATTCAAGGGGCGGTAAATACAACTCTGTTAATCCCTAGGTCGGTGTCTGCAAGTAGACTATACGAGTACTACCAATTGTCATTTTTACCGGTATTAATTGGAAGACTCGACACCTACCCATGCAACTTTCTGATCTTTCACCAAGGATATTCAGGCCAACTTAATCAATTTCATTTACACCACCTATCAAGGCTTACCACAGTATTTACTCCAAAACCATTTCATGAGAACCGGTTTCCCAACATTCTTTTCTCAATGCAAGGTTTTCAAATCAACGCTCAAAGCTCAACATAATCAAATGAATTGATATGCCTATGAAATGATTAGATGCAATACAACATTTCTTCCATTCTCAATATTTCCACACAATAATTCCATTGTGAACAAATCTCCCATTTCTCTTTTCAAAACAATAATATCACAAGATGAATATATAAACTTTGATTTCCAATTTCCCCCAAGGAACAACACATTTCCCACATTTCGAGCATTCTCTACAAATTAGCCATTTCAAGACCAAAACGACATTTTGAATAACAATTTCCAAAATGAACAACAGTTCTCATAATTTACAAACTTCATCATTTATATATACATATATATAAACAGTTTTCAAAACATCCATTTATTTTGACCCCCAAAACAAATATGTCAACATTATCTAAGAATTTTCAACATCTTTCAAAAAAATCCTATTTCTAGGTTTTCCCACCAAAACCACTCACCTCCAAAATATTTAGAAGGATCTTACAAAAATCATCTTTCTTCAATCAATATAATTCAAAACCTTCAATTTCCATTTTTAAAAAGGAAAAGAAAGTAAACCCACTTTCAAAATTACTCTTCTTCTTGAATCAACAATCAACTTTCAAAACTAATCAAATGATGATTTTGAAAATCATCTAGATCTTGTAAAAACATATATATATAACTCAAAGGAAATCCCTACCTCAAGTTTGAAGAAGAAATGAGTTGAAAATCCCAAAATCAACGACAATGAAACTCGATCTCCACCGCACACAACATAGCTCTCATCTAGACAACCAACTTTGATGAAGAACTTGGATCTAAATCCCAATGAATTTGGAGAAATCAAAGATCTTGTGAGGTTTTTCATAGGAAATGTAGAGAGAATGAAGAGGAAATGTTTTTAGAGAGAGATATCTACAAAAGTAACACTCAATCAGTCCAAAAAGAAGAGAAAAGAGCAAATTTCGGATCTCACCTACCTTACGCACGCGCGGAGCCTACTCCTGCACATACGGCGCTTACTCCCGCACATGCGGCCAACACTCCCGCACGTGTGGCCCTTCTCCCTCCCCCCGGCACCTCTGCCGCACCTATTTTTTTAGCAGTGTGTTGTACCACCTTCCCCTGAAATCCGCACGTGCGGCCTCACATCTCGCACATATGACTCCTATCCTACACGTGCAGCCCTAGTCCCCAGCCTGGGAATGTCTCGACTCAACTCCCGATCCTCCGGACTCGACCTCGTACCCTCCGCGACAAGTGAAACGCAACACCGGAATAAACAAAAAGAAGAACTTTTGAGAAAAATTTCTAAACACAACTTAACTCAAACAAGCAACAAGACTCCAAGTTGGAACCGACACTCTAACAAGTGTAAACCCAAAGGTAAACAGAGAGGAACAAGAACGCACAACGAAACCGGTCATCACAGTTAGCTTTCGATCAAATGAGAGAAAAAAAAATATCCAAAACTCAGCAAAGTGTTTGTCACGACCCAAACCTGACCCTATGGATTAAGAGTCGTAATCGGTCAGTAATTCTTGGATTACTAAAAGCCTCTGAACAGGATAACATAAAATAGGGGCTGTAGAAGCAAATATACAAAATTAACATAGTCCATAAAGCTGTGTAGACATACATGGGACAGAAATTTTCAAAACAAACTTATATATATATATATATATACAGATGTGACGTCAAAAATACATTAGTCTTACGTCACCCAACTACACAGATAGGATCAAAGGGTACTTAGTCCAAGTAGAGTTATACAAAACAAGTTCAACTAAAGCCTTGACATAATCCTCTCAAAAGGAACCTCCTCAAGAGGCACGGTAGTTGGCTGACAAAACAAAAATATAGGCGGTCAACTCTAGGCCTAGTCACGTGCCTGCTCACCTACATACATAATATAAATAGTGAGCTTGAGCCCAGTGAATTATAATAGAGTAAAGAGGTTTAATGAATGTTGTCCATAACGGTTACAGAAAACAGAATTCAATAGTTGTCGGAAATGAATTCGTATTATGTTTAGAAATCATAGTACATAACATATACTGTTTCAGAGTCGTATTCATAATTAGAACTTGCAGTTAATCATACGTGGCACATTTATTAGCACTAGCAGAAACAATTAACCCATAAAGGGACAGCTATAAAGGCATACAGTTGACTCACATGCACAGAGACGGTCCAGTTGACTCATGAGACATTCAGTTGGCCCATAAAGAGACGTATACATAAGGATCCATAACGGTTAGCTCATGAGACGTACAATTGGCCCATAATTGGGACCTAACAGAACAGATAACAGATGTCATTTGAAGCTAAAAATGCCATGAATACATGTCAAAAACATTGGACAATCATTCATTCATACAGAAACTAATATTTCAGAAACAGATCATCTTATATCATTCAAAAAATACTTATAATCGAACATAGCTTTACAAAGTTATTAGTCACAGATAACAGAGGCTTCACGGTAAACAAACAAAACAAGTAAATCAGATGTCCTGCGGCACGTGACCAACATAACATAATAGATACATACATTAAACACACATGTTCAGGGTGCACATAACTTATTTTATTGTTCTTAGTGTGTTTCTAGCCTTTATCCTCATTATGGTGTCTTTATCTTGGCCTAGGAATGCCTAGAATGGAATAAGGATGTAAAAATATACTTTAAAACATTTTTTAAAACTTGCTGAAAATAGGGTCCACGCTCGAGCAAATGTGAGAGGTCGCTCGAGCGCACATTCCTTCGCTCGAGCAGTCTGTAAACTCTGGCAAAAGTATTGGTTGCTTGCTTTTCACGCTCGACGGTCGCTTGATCCTTGCTCAAGTGTGAGACTCAGACCCTCGCTCGAGCGATCTGCAAAAATACATGAACTTCTGGAAGCTTGCATTTCACACTCGAGCGGACTTATGGTCGCTTGAGCAGAAGTGCACGCACTTAGAGTGGTCGCTCGAGCGTGAACTCCCACGCTCGAACGTCGGTGCAAATTCTGAAATTTCCAGATTTGTTCTCCAAGTTCAAGACTCAACCTTAAAGCATCAAACTCGATTTTTCTGGGTCCAAACTTGAGGAAACACTTAGAAACTCATAAAACATCATAAGCTAAGGATTATTTCTTGAATTCATGGCCCCATAGCTTGCTAATTATGTAAAAATTCAACTTAAAATTTATGAATGCTCCATGAACATGACATGCATGAATTTCTTTGAGCTTAAGCTTCTCAAAACATGATCAAATGCTATAAAATAACATGAAAATTGATGATCTCCCAAAATTAAGGTGAATTCAAGACATGCATGAGGGAATTCTTGGAAATTAAACCCAAAATGTGAGAAAATATGCATGCATGTATGGAATGACTTAGTTTTCTTCAATTTTAGCTCAATTCCTACATGAATTCACTTAATTCACTTGTTTTCATACATTAATCAACTACATTACAAGATCGAAGGCTAATTCTCTTACCTAGAGTCTGAATTGCACAAGTGAGGGAGCTTCAATTCCTAAATTCTTGGCAAATCTCCAATACTTCTTGGCAATTCTCTCCTATTCCAACTTTTGATCTCAATTGCCTTCTCTCTCTCACTCTCTCACGTTTTGCTTGAATAAGGGAGCTCAAAAATGTTGAATGAAGAAGAAAGAAAGAATAAAGGCATATAAGAAGCCTTATATAGGCTCACTTGAAGATAATTAATTAAGGCTAAATAAATGGGCATTAAATTAGTCTAATTTAATCATTCCGAATCGAATTTCAGTTGAACCTACCATAAAATTCTAAAAATTTCAATTAACACATAAATCAAGTCAATTTCTGAATCGGATGCCGATAAGGCCTTCAATTTGCAAACCGAAGTGAAAACATGAACAGATCTTTCTATGTTAAACAGATATATACACACACATAAGGCAACATATGATACAACATTTCACTTCAATTATTTATTAGGCGCAATTAAGCATGAATTAACGTTTATCATGGGTCAGAATTGTTACAGTGTTTTTGGCCATTTGTTTGACCGAGGCTTTATATCACTCTGCTAACCAACAATTTCACTTCATAACTTTCAGCAACACCATCTTCATTTCAATAACTTCATTACTTCATAACTTTCACCAACTTCTTTACCATTTTCATTGACATTCATTATTCAAATCGTATCAAAATAGTATCAATACAACTAGATCAAAGACCCGAATGATACAACCACCACCTCCACCACCTACCTCAATTAATTTTACAATCACTTAATTTCAAAAATTCAGTCTATATTTTTATAATTCATATCTGTATAAACACAAGAGACCAAGAGCTTTAATCAAAGATTCTTTGAGAGCTGTTCACAATTTCCGAGCTATAGAAGTAAGCCGAACAATTCAGCAAACAGGTTGACCCGGCGGTCAACCGGTGGGTCATTTGGCCGAACAATCGGTAGGTCATCCGGCGAGTCAACCGGCCTCGCCTGTTTCAGCTTCCAGCAAGTCTCAACCCGAGGCTAAGCTTTGGCTATCTGTTGTTTACCTTTTGCACACCATTTTCATACATTTTGCTATACATTTTTCATATATTTTTGTTACCTTTTGCTATCATTTTGCTTACGTTCATAAGTCATGCCGAGAACAAAAAGAGCCAAACCAGAACGTGGCCAAACCTCTAACCCTCCACCACGCCAACAAGAGCAAACCTATCCAACTATTGATTTTCTCACATACAATTATGAACAAGCTTATCTAAATTTTGTCAACCGATTAATTGTTAACAGGAGAAGGGTAAATCTACCTTCTTAATATGATCCTTTGTTGGTTGACAAACTGGAGACGATGGGATGGCTACCTTTAACCAATTTACCACAAAAGATATATCCACTTCTTGTGTATTTATTTTACCTTTACTTGAGACCTACTGAGGGAGAAGTTAGAGAGAATAGTTTGACATCTTACGTCAAAGGTAAACTAATCACACTGAACCCTTACACTTTGGCACAAATTATTGGAGTTCAATCTGGGGATTTGCAAAGTCATTTTCAAAGTGAGTCTGACCTAGTTAACATTGTTGGTGATGTAAGTGAGGTTTATATTACAATTTGTGAGAACTGATTTATCGACACTAATTTATAAGCAAGACATTTGAAACCCTACCTTCGTATTCTTCATCGATGGATAGTCAAAAATGTCACTCCCAAAAAAGGACATTTTGATATTGTTCCATTTTATAGTGTTTATTTGTTATATTATTTTGAAGTTGGACAAACATTAGATTTATATTACATACTACTGAAGGAAATGATAGTTGCAAATCTTGGTACTCTCAGTGGCCGGTCACTACCTTTCGAAGCTCTGCTAACCAAAATTTTCAAAGCTTATCATGTCGGCCTTGTAGGTGAAGCAGATGTGAAAATTACTTCACCAATTTCAAAGTATACACTAACCCGAGCTGGTGGCACTGACAACTTATTGGGATCTATTAATGTTGCAAATGCACCAATAGCTAATGATCCCGAAGACCCTAGTGATAATGCCATGCCACCAAATCAACAATCTCAATATTAGACTGATTATTTGGCGCTGGAACAAGAACGACACAATCAGCGCATACAATGGGAACAACAAATGGAGAATCAGTTCAATGCATTTGGTAATCAGTTCGATGTATTTGCCGCCGCTTAGAACTCATTAATTCAACAATTTGGTGAGTTTCGTGTAGACACTAAAAGACGTGATTGTAGACACCCCATTTTTGACCAACCTTAAGACTCAGACGTCACTAACTGAGCGCTCGGTGATGTTGCATATTGTGCTAGTTCTGAAGTTGCGGAGTCACGGCTGCGAGCCTTACCTCCGAACTTCCGGACTCTTTTGTGCCCTACCTCGATTTGCGAACCAAGTCCCGTTTTCTCTATTTTCTCTTCCCAAAGGGGGGAAGAGGTCTTGTAGATTATCTCTCAGTGGCCGTAGGCTACATTTCGTGGTCGTAGGCCATTTTTCCCGTTTGGAGCCCGGTTCCTGGTTTTCGGAGCCGTCGGTCGTGTGCCTCGGTTCGGGACCAGTTAACCACCTCCGTTTGCTCCGATTTTTGGCATACACCTTGTTTCCTCCCTTTTGAGGGACACTGTGGCCCGAGAGACCAACTTCGTAGTCGAACGCCACCTCCAGTGCTTAACAGCTTGTTTTCGAGGCCCCAAGCCGCGCAATTTGGCCCCCGAACCTTCATTTTACATCAGTTTGGGTTCATTTTTGGCAGAGACCTTATTTTCATTGTTATGAAGGTTATAGAAGGTGGGAGGCCAGTAATTGTTCTGAAGACCAGCTTTATTCCTTCATCGCTCTTCATCGCCCGTTTTCTTCACTAGAAAGCTGACTTTTTCCATTCCCGAGCCACTTTTTCTGACTTTCCACCACACCATTGTGTTGTACACACCTGGGAGGCCACCAATATGGATAGGCCGGCCATCAATTGTTCTTGACCCTTTTGAACCCCTCTAAAAAGTTAGTTTTTCTCTCTCTTGGGTTACAATTTCTAGGTTTTGACCATACAGCTGTGTTGTATACACATGGGAGGCCACCTTTTTGGGGTGGCCGGCCACTAATTATTTTCACCCTTTTGACCCCTGGCCGGCCAAGGAGTGGCCGACCACCTGAACCTCTTGAACCAATAAATTTCTCTCTCTGGTGCATGCCACTGTGCAATATTTTGCACTGCACCCCTGAGGGTCTACCCTTTTGGGGGGGAAATTTGAATTTGTTTTTCCCCCCCTTTCTTTCACTCTTTCTCCTCTATAAAGCCAGCCTCTCCCCTCCATTTCTAAGGGTTAGAAACTAACTAAGGCACCATTACACATACTCCCCCAATATCCATACTTCAACCCTCCAAACCCTAAGATTCTTACACCATTTGCACTACAACCCATAGCACAACATCTCCACACTCCATTCCAGTCCCTTGGAAGCCATTTTCAAAGGTTGGAAGCTCAGAATTTTGGACCAAATGCTGCTGGAGGTCAGCTCTTCAAGGGTAAGCACCTAGTTCCCTTAAACTTGCATTTTTTTGCTTCATCTATAAGCTATACTTGTAAGCATTTTTGGGCTTCGATCCGAACTGAAAATAGTCTTATTTTGAGCTCATCTTCATGTTTGATCAAGAGTTTTTTTCTTTTTGAGGCCATCTGCTACCCCTTTCCCTTTATCTCTCTTTTAGGGCTATTTCATGCATGATATATTAGCCCTATTTGTAAGCATTTCTGGGCTCCGAGCCAAACTGTAAAGTGCTTTATTTTGAGCCTCTCTTCAACTTTGTTGAAGAGATCTTCACTGTTTGAGGCCAGCTACTGCCTCTTGCTCTCTATCTCTCTTTTAGGGCCATTTTTACATCATATTGTAGACTTACTTGTGAGCATATTTGGGATTTTTCATAAACTATAAAGTATCTTATTTTGAGCCCCTATTCAACTTTTTTGAAGGGCTCTTTGCTGTTTGAGGCCTTTTATTGCCCTGTTTGCTCAATCTCTCTTTTAGGGCTGTTTTTCCATGATACATTAGCCTTATTTGTGAGCCTTTTTGGACCTCGGCCTAATATGAAAAAAGTCTTTTTTTGACATCATCTTCATGTTTGATTAAGGTCTATTCTCTGTTTGGGGTCATATTCTCCCTATGCATGCTTCATCTCTTCATGATTAGGGCTATGCACTAGAACACTTGCATTGGCCATGGTTTGGCCTCGTAGCCACTGAAATCCAGTGGATTTTCAGTGGCTTAGGTGTGTTCTTGAAGGCCAAAATCAGAGGGGGGTGACCCCCTCTCACCTTGTTTTGTTTGATGGTCTTTTTGGCCTTCCAAAAAGGCCCTATCTTGCATGCTTTTTTGATTGATTTCAGGGTCAATTTGATGAGTTTTAGGACTATCATATTTGATTTCCAGAGTTTATTTGTCTATGCTAAGTGTCTTTGATGCATGTGCTTAATAACCCCTTTGTATGCCCTCTAAAAGAACTCATCATTTGTGCATGTGTTGGCTGCATTTCAGAGGTTATTTGGGCATTTTTTGGCATGTTTTATTCACTGATTTTTACTAGTTTGATGAGTTCTCACTTGCTTTATATACATGCCATGTAAATCATGTTTGCTAGTCAAAGTTGCATGCTATTTTAGTCCATCTTGCTAGCATCTTTTGGCCATGCTTTGAACTAGAAATGTTCATATTTTGGGACTGACTTGGTTCTATCTTTATGCTTCATGATCAAATAATGCATGCTTTGTATAGCTATAAGTCAATACATGTGCCTAGTTTCGAGTTTCGAGACCATTCCATGCATTGTATGCCATGTTTCCATGTTTCGGGTTCATTTTGCATCACATTTTAGTGCTGGAACTTGCATGTTTGTATGCCATATTTCATGCCTTGCCATGCCTTGTTAGAGTGGCATTTTTGCCTTAGGGTCGGTCCTCGGTTTGCGTGCACGTGTGCACGCATCTCGAGTGTCTCATTTTCATCTTATGGCCGCTGATGTGAGTGTGGCTGAGGTCCACTCATGTTGGCGTAAGTCCATCATGCATTGCGTATGCCATTTCATTTCATAGCATTGCGTATGCTAGGTTGCATGTTAGAGCATTGAGTATGTCGTGTTACATCAAGCATTGTGTATGCCATTTCATAGCATTGTGTATGCTAGGTTGTATATTAGTTGCATTCATGCATGTCATGCATATTTCATTGTGTTTGGGATAGGAGTTAGCCCGAGCACGGGAAACGAGGGACGTTTTGTACTTTGAATGACAGAATGTGTCTCAATTCCCAGTCGCCGACACTCCGGATTATCCATGATGGAGTTTAGGTCTTGTTGTGTTTATGTGTGCATTCATTCCATATTGAGTCGTGCAAATCGACTCCTCGGCCATCATGCATCGAGATGCGCGATTGGTGGCACGAGGATCGAAGACTACGCTCCCTGAAGAGTAGTCAAGCATACATATGTGAAAACACATTGTTATGCCCATTTCCTGCTCTCTGTTGCAGCAAATCAGAAAACGGCAATCTTTTGGGGCTTCGCGCAATATTTCAGGCTTAATTGTAAACAGAGGCTAATCGGGGCATCACGATGGATTTCCGCGCCAAGCAACCCGAACATGCATCATTCATCATCCGGAGCAGAGTCGAGGTAGTCCCTAGCTTGCATGCTAATTTACTGCTTTCCTATATTAATTTGTTAATTAATTAGGATTTTGTATTTATTCGGAATGTAATTATTCATTTGGGACTGTATATTATTTATTTGGACCTTCCGAGCGAGGGCACAATTGTAATAAGTGTGCGTGCGTGTGATGTATGTCTTCCAACCCCACGTCTTTCTCTCCCTTTTATTTACCAGCTTATGATGGTTAGATTAGAGCGTGTTTCAATTAGCATACAATATGATAGCATGTTTGCATTCATTCATCTGTTTTGCATGCACCGGGCTCGGCGCATCATAACTCACTACATTGTATTTCAATTCCAAGTTGAATACTTGTTAGCTGTAGCATTCCATATGCCATGTTTAGAATAGCCGAGCCTATCTTAGTTGCATTCCTGCATGTGTTGCATTAGGCATTTCTGTATAGTTAGGATCATGCATGGATTTCTAACATAGTTTCTGTTTTGGCTTGGAGTACTCGGTAAGTTTTTACGCTTTAGCATCCTTGCATGTGTGTGAGTGACTGCCATGATAGCATGTTTACCATGAGGCTATTTGCTTATGTGATACAACTGCCTAAATGCATGTGGGTGAAGGTTGGGCTATTTGGATTGGAACAATGCATTGACTGTGAGTTTTAAGCCCACTAGATAGTAGCAAAATCATCTTTTCTAAGCCCACCCGAGGGTGGCAAAATCTGCATTTTAAGCCTACTTGAGAGTAGCAAACCATCTTTCAAAAACAAACATGAAATGTTTTGTTCCAATTCAGGCGATCCAGTCTATACTTGTATGTTGTGCGCATCACATAGTAAATCTAGGCTAATAACCGGGATAAGAATGCATAATGTTTTCAAAACGAGATATCATGGTTAGTAGAGGCCGATCGAGCGGGGGTGCTCACGAAGTGACCTCCCCCAATCGTACCCAAGTTCCCGAGCCGAGACAACTTGGGTGATGACGGACACGTGGCCTTAGGCAACGAGCCAGGGTTTCCTAAATTTCCCAAAAATAAAACATTTAGGTGGCGACTCTGTATCTGGCAAAGCAGTCCATGTTTGGCACTTCTTTCAAAAATCTGTTTTCTCAAAAATATTTGCCGGATTTGGACTCTTTGGTTCAGATTAAGAACCGTGACAATTTGAGTCCTGAACTGTAGTGAGCCCAAAATGAAGCAGGCAGGACTCATCCTCCGGGGCATTCGGGGCGTCTCTGATTTCTGGTGACTCTGCTGGGGATTTAGAGAACTTGACTCGAACTCATGATATCTTGTTTTGATTACACTTGTATGCTTTTTTGCATTGCATTTGCATTGGTGCGCCTAGGACACCGTGTTTGCCATCTGCTATTCCTGAGTGGTTTACCAGAGGCTGCGTGCCATAAGGCTTATTGGTTACGGTTCTGCCACTATGGAAACACAAACCCCGGTTTTACCAGGGCACTATTTTGACCATTCGACCTAGTGCATATTCGGAATCCATAGTGACCATTTCAAACTAGAACAGGTTGCTTACCCGATATAGGTTGTTTGAAACCGCTGCGTGCGTAGTGAAACCCTAGCTCTTGACAAAATAGGACAGGGAAACCCTATCCCAACATAGGGGTGTTTTGGCTCTCACTTGCTTGTTATGTGCTTTTGGAGTGCGTCTCTATAGGAATGCATGTATCAATTTACAAGTTTGGGCATCAAGCCTGCGGGCACCAGTTCACCTGAGGGTATCAGTTTATGAGCAGAATTTTGGATAGAATTCTGTAGGGGGGCACAGTCATTCAGCTCTGCTCATATGGGTTATCGTGAAATCAGGCTGAGATGCTCTTTGTTTTCTCTTTTGCTATGGGGTAGTTCTGGAACCATAGCTTCAGAAGACTCCAATATCCCCCGAGGTTCATCGGATTTGTGCTGATAGACTTTGTCAGATCAGAGATTCAGTTCAAGGGAAATCAGTATTCCTTCGCCAGAGGCAGGGTAAAAGGGCTAGTCAGGCACAGATCACCAGTTCAGTAATTACCAGATTGGTGGCCCTTATCCACCCCACCAGTGAACAGTTAGACTAAGGTCTCAGTTTCTACTGCAGGGATAGATATACCGGTTGTTCAGATAAACCAGCACTCTATGGCAGGAATGGAGGAAATAATGCACCAACTCCAAGAAAGTATGAAACTCATGCAGCAAGATGCTGTCCGCCAAGCGGAATTTGCCAAACAACAAGCCAAGGTCATGGCTCAACAAGCAGAGTTGATCACCAGGTTACAGCAGCAAACCGGAGCATCTGCTTCACATCAGGCTCCTCCCCCACCTAGAGCATTTTGCTAACACTATTAGTAAAATTTTCAGTAAAATAACAGTTATAACAAAAAAATATTAAATAAGAAAATATTCAGTAAAATTTAAATTGAATTAAATGTAACAAAAATAACTATTAGTATTTTACCTATTAATTTTTCATGGGAAGTTTTTGAAAATATGTAACTTGTGCATCGCACCTAATTATAGGTATGGGAATGTACGTCCAATTTATAAGTTGGTACCGCATTTTACACTATATAACCTTTTGAAATAAGTCATTTTTTTTATTTACTAAATATACAACAAAAATATGTCTACAATCATATTTTGGTTCCTAAATTATGGTTCATTTGTTAGAACACTCACGGGTAGATGAATTTTAACATGTTTTTTTTTTTTAATTTTTAATATTTTTGTTTTACTGAAATATTTTAATATGTTACAACAAAAATAATTTTTTTAAAATTATGGTTGATTTTGTAGAGCACCAACAGGGTAGATAAATTTTAAAAAGTTTTTTTAATAGTTTTGTTTTGCTAAAATATTTTAATATGTTACAACAAAAATAATTTTTTTAATTTTTCTTTTTTAAATTATGGTTGATTTTGTAGAACACCAACGAGGTACATGAATTTTAAAATGTTTTCTTTTAATAATTTTTTTTTATTGAAATATTTTAATATTTTACAACAAAATTATTTTTTTTAATTTTTTTTTTAAATTATGGTTGATTTTTTAGAACACCAACGGGGTAGATGAATTTTCAAATGTTTTTTTTAATATTTTTGTTTTACTGAAATATTTTAATATTTTATAACAAAAATAATTTTTTTAATATTTTTTTAAAAATTATAGTTGATTTTGTAGAACACCAACGGAGTAGATGAATCTTAAATTTTTTTTTTAAATATTTTTGTTTTACTGAAATATTTTAATATTTTACAACAAAAATAATTTTTTTAACATATTTTTTTTAAATTATGGTTGATTTTATAGAACACCAACGAGGTACATGAATTTTTAAATATTTTTGTTTTACTGAAATATTTTAATATTTTACAACAAAAATATTTTTTTTAAAATTATGGTTGATTTTTTAGAACACCAACAGGGTAGATGAATTTTAAAAAATATATTTTTTTTAATATTTTTGTTTTACTAAAAAAATTTACAACAAAATTACTCTTTTTAATATTTTTTTTAAAAAAATTATGGTTAATTTTTTAGAACACCAACAGGGTAGATGAATTTTAAATTTTTTTTTAAAAATATTTTTGTTTTACTAAAAATTTTTCCAACAAAATTATTTTGTTTTTTTTTTTTTGTAAATTATGGTTGATTTTTTTTTTATAAATATTTTTGTTTTTTTTAATATTTTCAAATGTTTTACACATTAAAAAAAAAAAAAAAAAAGTCAAATGTAATAATACATACAATACTACGAAATTCACATTATTTCTTTACATCACAAATCTACTCATGGCCAACATGATTTTGCCATATAGCAATAGCAATTACATCCCTGAAGTTTGATTGATACGTCAACCCATGTTGTGACATGTCAACATAGTCAGCTTGGCCTCCAACAAACCCGTCTGCTACTGTTTCTGCTACCATTTCATTATCAGCTTCCATGAAGAATGGGTCCATATTTACATGCAAACGGATCCAATCGTGCACTATTGTTAGCACCATAAATCTGCAATTTTTATTATTTATATAATTGCAGGACACGTGGCATCCTCTTATTCATTTGGAAGTTAAAAGAAGTTATAGAAATGATGGAGAATATCAAGGACAAAGTGGATGAGTGGAAGGACACATGGCAAGACAAGAATGAAGATGGAAGAAATGGGTAGTTACTAAGTAGTTATTGCTGTATTTTTTCCTCTATAAATAGCCATTAATGGCTACATTGTAAGGATCCAGAACTTAAATCAAAGACAATTGATTTCAATATTTCTTGTCATTTTCCTTATCTTAGGAGTAGTTTAACATAGATTTATATTTCGAAGCATTTATTTTCAGCACTTTCATTTCGAAGCATTTCATGCACTTCCTTTTCGAAGCATAGGAGTAGAGGTAAGTAAATTATTACTTTAATTGTTCACTCAATCGTCTTTCTCCATCTCCCTTTCTTCTTGAATTTTTCTTTTTTCTACACTTTGGCAATTTTGAAGTCCTCTTTATTGAGGCAAAAGAACCGTCAACACAATCGCTTGATAATTGGCTTGAATTTAATCTGTAAGGATTTTTCAATCCTTGCTGGCACGCTCGCATTTATAATATTTTCCTTCGTAGGAAAAATAAGCCAACAACTATACAACATGCAATCACAAGGGGTCCTTGCCTTGTGGACTTGTAATTTGGCATGGACCGTAATATTGGAAAGTGCTTCTTCAGAACACCAAATATTCTTTCTATGACATTGCGTAATGATGAATGTCGATGGTTAAACAATTCCTTGGGTCTAGAATAATGACGACTATGAAACTCTTGCAAGTGATAGCATTGGGAACAAAATGGGGAAAGAAATCCAGGCATGTTCGTGAAGCCAGCATCTACTAAATGATACTTGCCTTCATGTAAATAATGTAGGCAATGCTCTGTCAAATACATGTACACAAAAATCAACATTTAAGACAGTACAGTGTGTTATTTGGTGACATTCACCATGAGGTGGGTGTGGGAAATATAGATCAGCTCTTGTAAGTGAGTCAACTAAAACTGCGTTGTCATGGGCGCTACCTTCCCATCCAGAATTGATAAATGTGAACAATATGTCGAAGTTGCAAGCTGCGAGTGCATTTTGTGATACCGTCGCTTTGCGACCCCGAAATGTATTCTGTCTTGAGGCAGGGACCCACGTATCCACCAATGTGCTATCGATAGCACCGACACAATCCTACTTGAAATATATTAGTTTGACATTAAATGCGAAACAAGCCTAGATATTACTTTTAAAACATTAAAAAAAATAATTAATTCGTTACTATTATTGAAAACTTACAAGACAAACATGTAGTTATACCTTGCACCAGGGAAAAAATCTCCTATCATTTAAAATTTTCTCAGTATTTCATCTTGGTTACGCGGTTTGATAACCGTTGATGCAAGCTTTCACAGTGCTCGCATAATGATTTTGATGTGCCGATAAATAGTTTTAGTGGAGTGCTAAAATCTATCGGCTAGTAGTCTATAACGGTCATTTTGTGTGAAAGTGTACAAAAAAATGCCAAGCAATTCCTCGACACTGATATGCATATATTCAGTTTCGACAAAGCCATTTTGAAGTAAGGTGTCTTTCAATAAAATGAATGTTTGGACATCCATTCGCACGATGTCTATCATTGTTTCTGGATGACCATTTAATAAATTGAAGATGTAATCATCACCTTTAAATGGACAAGTTCGTTGCGGTCATCTGCTGGTTGACACATTCATATGCTCATTCATAAAAATAATTATCAAAAAATCCATAAAATCTTCAATAACCTCATCCTCCTCTAATGACCTCTCCATTGCATTGTTTTCTGTGTCAGATGACATATTGTTTCGGCTACATCACAATAACGCATAATTATAAAAAAAATGATTAACAACATGCTAATTGTTACCATTATTAGTGAAACTAAAATAAACCACTGGCTATAATTTGTCAGCCTTAGTCATTTATCGAACTAGATGGAAATATACATGTGAAGAAAAAACATATTAATATTTAGTCATATTGTCATTACTACCTTTTCATATTGTATACTGTGTGTAAAATTGAAAAGTTGAAGTAGAAATAAGAAAACAGACATGAAAGAATGTAGAAGAATAAAATCACATCTAAATGTAAAACATAAACAATTTCAGAAAAATATAGATATAAACAGAGAAAGACGGATAAAAAAGAGAATGTCATCAAGTGAAAAAAATAATAATAAAAATAAAATAGACATCATCAAATCATGTTGCACAACCACAAAGAGAATTGCAAGCTCGATCAAGCCACAACTTCTCCCTTCACTATAAAGTTAGGATCATAGCTAGGCACATATGGGCAGGAGTAAGCATAAAAAACCTCCTCCATTCCTTGTCTTTGAATAGTGTCAGTGCCCTAATGTGCTGGACCGGTGGTATGTCCCCAAGCTCTAATAGGGCATTTTGACATGCATCAAGGGAATTGTCATCACCACCTGCACTTACAGCCTCTGTGTCTGTTGATCGGGGCATGGGAATGTTCCGTTTTTGCCTGTACGTAGGTAGTGAAAGTTGCGCAGACATCATCAAAGCCATTTGACCGTGACTTTTTAGAACGACCACTATTACTTTGGTAGGGCCCCTCCTATAGCTTTTGCCCTTCAATGGTTCCATGTACTTATCACCGAATAAGTCAACAACAATAGGTTTAGCCGCATTACTCCCACCAGCTCCAGGTGACCAAAATTTATTAAGTATTTCATCATTTTCATCAGAGTCAGGGGCTCTTTGTGTGGATGCATGGCTACGGCCCCTGTGGCACAACAATTTCAACCATTTCTTGAAAATACTCAAATCCTTTTGTCCTAAATTTGTTAACAATTTTTGTTGCCTACAACAATTGAAAATATTAAAAATAAGCGTACTGTACGTGTGATCAAATGTTACAAAAAAACTTAAAAAGGGTACAGGTTAATTCAATACCTTATCCCAAAATTCATCGGGTGTAACAACCATTCCTACAATGGGATCCCATCCCAGACCAGTCTCTGCTTGCAATTGCTTGAAGGTTTGGTAATCAGCTTTCAGTCGCTAATATTTTTATCTCACTTGCTTTGGTGTGTATCGAAACCCATACAGATTTTGCAACTCAGAGCAAAATGGTTCCAATGCCTAACTATCCACATAATACTACGGCCTGTTGTTTAATATTTTTTTGTACCTCATCTCTCAACAAGTTTATTAGATTCATTTCAATTCTGGAACTCCACATTCTTGTGTCTTAATTGTCATCAAAATTGTTGCCATCCATCTAACAACACACAATTTATATCTAAACAAATCAATGCAAGAATCATCTACAATTATGTTTCGGTAGGAAAAAAATTTCATCAATTGAAGTTGTTAACAGTGTTAGGAAAAACAGATACAACAAGCAAAAGCAGAATATTGCTAGGAAAAAAAATTCATCAATTGAAGTTGTTAACAGTGTTGGGAAAAACAAATACAACAAGAAAAAGTAGAATATCGCATGCAAAAAGTTTGTGAAAGAAGTGTACACAGTAGACAATAAGTAGAAGGACAACAGAAGAAGAGAAGCATCAAAGGGGGTGAGTGGCGGTCGACCCAAAGAAGAGGAAGCTGGACTGGCGGTCGACTGGCCAAAAGACCGGTGGGACAACTAGCTAGTTGTCCTAGCGGTCGACCAGTTTGACAGATCAGAACCATTTATGCTTCTCAACTATTACAAAGCAGATCGATTGAAGGATATATAACTAGTAGATCGATTGAAGGATATACATACCAGAGCAGTAGTAGTGGAATAGTTGTCACTGGTGACGGAGTGGGTACAGTGGGTGGATGTGCGCTTCTTCGGTAGCCATCTAATTCGAGAATACGCTTCACAAATTTGGCCTGACACAGATAAATTGGGAATGAATTTGGGATGTTTGAGGAATTCAGTGAGTTGTAATTTAAAATTTGAGAGAAATTTGTAATTTATTTGACCTTGGTCTTGTCGTTGTTTCGTTGTTCAGAGAGTGAATCTTCCACAACGCACAAACTGCAACTCACTTGATTTGTGGGAGATGGTGGATGCGATTTTATGGGTGGAGAGGGGTGTAGACACCCCATTTTGACCGGCCCTAAGACTTGGGCGCTTGCTTTTGATTACCCTATGATGACAAAATAAAAAGGTGTTTCTCACAAAATCCTCAATAAGAAAACTTAGAATTTGAGCCCTATTTTCAACCCTAAACAGCCACAAATTACCTTTCTAAGGGAATATTCTGACCTCACAGTTGCGTCAAGAATGGTTTGTTTAGCTAGGATCAAACCTTCGCCACACTTCCGAGGGCCTCACTGAAAAATTCTCCGAAAATCTGGGTTACAGCACAATTATTTGAAACTTCTAGGCCAAATTGTAATTTTCAAAACTCAAGGAATATTCTGTTAAGTCAGGGAATATTCAGTCCATATGTAGAATATTCAATTATTACTGACTGTGACGCTGACGTGGAGGTCTTGCTGACGTGGCATGACTGGATTGGTCCTTGCTGATGATGTGGCGCTGACTTATGTTTACCAACAAAAAAAAAAAAAGAATTTAAGGAATGCTAGTGAAAGGGTTTGAACCTCTAGCCTAAGACTCCACATCTTAAACCTTAACCACTCTGCCAAAGCATCACATTATGTTATATTTCCCCCCAAATAATATTTGACTACTTCATAATCATATCCCATCATCCCCATTCATCATCCACTTTCATAATTATACCCCACCATCCCCACTCGCCATCCACTTTCAGAATTACATCCCACCACCCCCACTCACCATCTACTTTCATAATCACATCCTACCATTCTCACTCACTATCCACTTTCATAATTACACCCCATCATGCTCACTCACCATCTACTTTTATAATCACATCCCACTATCTCCATTCACCATTTACTTTCATAATCACATCCCACTATCTCAACTCATTATTTATTTTCATAATCACACCCCACCATCTCCACTCACCATCTACTTTCATAATCACATCCCACTATCTTCATTCACCATCTACTTTCATAATCACACACCACCATCACCATTCATCATTCACCTTCATTATACATTGTCCCCCATTAACTCCATTATCTTTCAAAAAATGCTCCACTTTATCCTCCACTTTGTCTTCCACCATTGCCCACTTGCATTAGGTATATCATGAGAGCTCTAATCTTGAATTTAGAGATGAATTTTTGAAGAAGAGAAATGTAGGGAGAGAATGCTAAAATTGTGTTAGAATGTGAAAGAAAAAAAGTCTTAAAAACAAGAGAGTTATCATGCCAAACTAGTGAAGTTACATAGCTTTTTCATCTTATCTTCCCTTGTCAAAATCACTCAAAGTCTTAATCAAAGAGAGAGTATTCTTGCCAAGAAAAGAGTGATCATACCCTTGTTCAAAACCGTCATTTTAAACTCAAATTCTAGTTTCAAATTGAGGATTGAGAACACACTTCCTCAACTTGAGGATGATCAAGAGGAAGTTTGGAAACCAAGAAGTTTAATATTTCTTTGCAAAGTGAATTTCTAGTCTTTCATTTTCTTATATTTTCTATCTCGTGTTTATTTTCATACTTTATATTTCACAATGTTTTATTATAATCCAAGTGATTTGTTTATCTCATATTTATTTTCTTACTCTATATTTCATAGTGTGTTGTTGTTATTATTATTATTATTATTATTATTATTATTATTATTATTATTATTATTATTATTATTATCATTATTATTATTTTGCTTATTTGCTTACTCTTGTTTCATATTAATTGTGCTATAAGCTAACTGATAGTAGTTAGTTGAGCTACCTACATATTTCTTATTTGTTTATTTTCTTGGTTTCACAGGCCTCGTTGGCCGGCCAGCCTATTTGGCTGGTTGGTTAGCTTCTTTCAGACAAGATTGCGTAATCTCCCAATGTTGACCAATTTCCGACGACAGTTCCAAAGAACATGAAGCTTTTATTTTGTTTATTTTTATTTTGAGTGTTTTGTGAGGTTTTATTTCATTTTATTACAATATTCCCTCCTCTCTCTCTCTCATTTGGTTTGTAATAATTTATTCAAAGTATTGTAATAATTTCCCTCCTCACTTTTTTCTATCCCGTTCTTTTACTTGCTTTCCTTATTTGCGGATATGCATCATGTTTATTTTATTTTATTTTTTTAGTATCTCCTTACTTTGCATCCATGCTTCATGCATCTTGATTCGGCTAATTTTGCATTTGTGGATTTAATCAATTCCTATTTGATTATATGCGATACCTCATGTTCTTGAGATGATTTACATGTCATATCTTAGAAGTCGAATCTTTAGTTGCATCTCATGAGTGAATTGTATTAGGATTTTGTATATAAGATCATGCATGATTTACTAACTTTGTTTTGTAACTTGTTCACGGGACGTCAAACATGTAAATTTTTATGCTTTAGCATCCCGTCTGTGTGTGTTTTCCTTATTATGTTTAAACATCTTACCATGTGGCTACTTGTTTACTTGATATAACTGTATGAATGCCAGTGGATGGAGGTTTTGTCGCTTAATTTGGAATAATGTTGATTTTTTGGGTTGTACATCTTCAGAACTCTTTCAAAATACATGAAATCAAATTATTCCTAAATAAATAACACAGTTTATACTTGTATGCTTCACATAGTAATTTTTAGGATTTATTAAATAATCAAAATATGAACATATAAAGTAAATAAAATTCATATCATGGTTTAGTAAAGGCCGATCTTTTGACCGGGTAAGTGGGAGTGCTCAATTAATGATCTTCCCTTCTCATACCTAAGGTTTCAAACCGAGACAACTTTGGTTATGACGAATAATGGCCTCGGCACGAGTCATAGGTTTCCTAATTTTTCAAAAATATTAGGTGTCGACTCTGAGCTTTGATGATGCAGTCTATTTCTAGCAAAAGGTTTTGCAATAAAAATGGATTTTCTATAAAGTTCCAAACCAGAACTCTCATCTATGTTTCACATTGCACTCATGAGACTAGATCAAAGAAATTAAGGGTCCGAACTGTTTAACGCACATGGGTACTCTCCAAGCATGTTACAAGGGGGTTCACAGACATGATTTAGATTTAAAGGTCTCAACTCACAGAGAGGAACATGACCCGTGAAGAATCTCGAGCTGTGATCGTTCAAAGAGAGGAAGACAACTCGTGAAGTTTAGCTTTAAATTTCTTTCACGTAAAGCTTTTTAGAAATGGAGAATATCGAAGACATAGAGTATGTACCGTTGGAAGCTTTTCACAGTGGAGAAACGAAGGGAGAAATTTGCCAAACGGGGAAGTGGAGATGTATTTTGAATTGTATGGTGGAAGTACAATTTGAAAATTGTATCCAAACGCGAAGCGCAAATGGACGGGTGGAAATATATTTTGAGAATACAACCAAACATAGCCTTAAATTTCTAATTACTCTCATATATAATAAAAAAAATTACTTCAATTATTAATTGATTTAATAATTTATTAATAAAATAGATCATTTGAATTTGTTATGCAACTAAAAACTTAAAAGAATGTAATGTAATTTTCAAAATTACATAGACAATTTACATTTTAAGTAAATCTCAAAGAACTGTTTTTTATTTTCCCTTAAACTTTTACCAAATATTTTATCAAATTATGTAGGAATTTTTACTCCCTTGTGGAACCCTTTTTAGCAAAAAAGACAGCTTTTACTTTGTTTAATTTGTAAATTCTTTACAAAATACATGTATTTTGTCAGAGCATCTCTAACGTCTACTCTTTTTTTTTCTATTAAATTTAAGTAAAATCTTAATCTGATATCGAGCGTTCCAATGGAGATTTTTTCTCAAATCACCAGTTGACCTAGAGGACAACCAAGAGAATGTTCAGCTAATCGACCGGCCAGTGTAAATTGCAAAGAAGTAGATGTTCAAGGAGACAACTAGCCGAATAACCGACTAATAGTCCAGTGCTCTTGCACTAACAGCTATCTATAGTAATTTAATGAAAGGCTCTAGCCATCCTTAATTTGATGAAAAGTCTAAAACATCCTCAATTTGATACCAAACTGATGAAAAAATGTTAGAGCGTCGTTTTCATCTAATGAAGTGTAGACACCCCATTTTTGACCGACCTTAAGATTCAGACGTCATCGATTGAGCGCTCGGTGATAGTGCATCTCGTGCTCGTTTCGAGGTTTCAGAGTTTTGGCTAAGAGCCTTGCCTCCGGGTCTCTGAACTCTTTATGCTTTAGCTCGATTTGTGGACCAACCTTGTTTCTCTTCCTTGGAGGGAGGGAGAGGTCTTGTAGACCACCTCTTTGTGGTCGTGCACCACTTTTCGTGGTTGTAGACCACTTTTCTCATTTGGAGACCAGTTTCCGATTTTCGAAGCCTTCGACCGTGCGCCTTGACTCGGGACCGCTTAATGTTCTCCGTTCGGCGTGGTTTTTGAACCACACCTTGTTGCCTCTGCCTATAGGGACACTGTGGTTCGGGAGACCACTTTTGTGGTCGCAAACCACTTTTGATGCCCATAGACTAGTTTTCGAGGCTTCCGGCAGCGCGCCTTGCCTCCCGAACTTTCGTCTTGCATTCTTTTTTATTTGTTTTTGGCACAAACCTTGTTTTCCTTGTTTGAAAGGTGGTACAAGGGTGGGAGACCAGTTCTTCCCCTTTGAAGACCACTTTCCTCCCCGCCAGCCAGTTTTCTGGTCGGCCACCACACTACTGCGTTATTTTCATGTTGTAGACCATCTCCCACCATGGCCGACCAGTTTTATTCTTGGGAGACCACTTGTGGTGGTCGGCCGACCACTTCAAGTAGCTGGTCGACCACTTCAAGTGGTCGGCTACTTTTCATCACCTTTTTGGAGATATTTTCAATATAGTTGTGCCAACTGGAAGGCAGAGAAGCCATCCTCCATACACGTGTATGGAGGGATGGCTTTAGGCCAAAAGCTTGTCCAACAAGCTTGTTCCTTGTTCTCTATAAGAGAGGACCTCCCCTCTCCTCCTCTAGGTTCAGTTTGGAGTGCTTGAGTTATACATATACATCTTTGTATCTATCTTGCTCCTTCTCTTCATATTTGTGTTCAAAAGTGCATATTTATCACACTTTAACACACAAACACACACTCAAACACCATCCTTTTGTTGCTGAGTCTTCTTGAGGTTTGTTTTGGTTGTTTTGGACTGGTTTGAGCTCAAAGAGAGTGCTGGAGTTGCAGCCTTGAAGGTGTTCATCAAGGGTGAGTTTCTACCCTCTTGAACCTTGCTTTTGCTTAAGCTTTTAACCCTATTTGCATGTTGATTTAAGCTTAACTCTTAACTACAAAAAGTTCTATTTTTGCATGCTTAAAATGTTTGTTTAAGGTCACTTTTTTGTTGGGGGTGGTCTACCCCCTCTTAGGCCTTGTTTTGAGCCATCCCTTTTGGCTCTTGTTCTAGTTTGCATGACCTTTCTACCACTGAAATTCAGAGGATTTTCAGTGGTGGAAAGATGGTTTTGGGGTCCCAAATAGAAGAGGGTCATCCCCTCTCCTTGTATTTTGATTGCTTGCTTTGAATGCCTCATGTTTGAGCATGTTTATTAAGCTTGTGTTGGCTTGTTCTTAGCATGTATTTGGGGTTATTTTGAGATGGCATGCCACTGTTTTTGGTTGTCTTGATCACCTCATGCATGCTTAATACACTTGTAGTGTAAATTTCATAAACTAGTCTTGTATGCTTCATGAAGTAGCATGTCTTTCTAGCTTATGTTGACTCCATTTCAGTAGGTTTTTGGTGTTGTTTTAACATGCCATAACTTTGTTAAGGTTGGATTTGATAGCCCCATGCATGCTCCATGCACTTGTAGTGCAATTCCATGAACTAGCCTAATGTGTACCATGCTTTAGACTATCTTTCTAGCATGCTTTTGGCTTAACTCTAAGAAGCTTTTGTCCATGTTTTAGCATGCTTAAGCTCTGATCTGTGTTGTTTTGGTCATGCATGCCATGCTTTGTATAGCTATAGTGCATTCTAGCTTGTTAGCTTTGTGTGTTGAGTCCACTAGCATGCATTGCTTGGTCTATTTGAATGATTTGGAATCATTTGTTATGAGATTTCAATGCATGTTTCATGGTCATACACTCACATCTTCCACTCTTTCAATGCGTTGGAGGGTTTGCCCTTTATGCCTTAACATGAACCATTACGTATGCCTTCATGCCTAAGCTTGCGAGCTATCATTTCAATGTGTATTTGGGGTTATTTTTCTATGATATAACTCTAATTTTTGTTGGCGAAGCCATCTCATGCTTGGTCTTGGTAGGTGTAGTGTAATTCACATTAATTGTCTTGCATACATCATGCTTCATGCCCTTCATGCTAGCATATTTTGGCTTCCTTCCATACATGTTTTAGTATCATTTTGACATGTTCTAGGACTATTTTGGGTTGCCCTTGCCATATGCTTCATGTTTTACATAGATATAGTGTAAATGCCTATGATGGTTTCAAGTTTTGAGCTTCATAACATGCTTCATTTGCATAATGTACATGATTTGGCATCATTTACCATGTTATTTTAGAGCATGTAGCATTGCCATGTTCCCACTTCATTCACCCTTTGAGTGCCTCTAAGGGTTGTGCATTTGTTGCCTAGTTTGTGGCCTAGCATGTATGCCATCTTGCCTAGGCATTTGAGCACCCATCTCAGCATGTTTTTCTCTTTGTCTAGACCTAATTAAGCTCTATCCATGATTGGTTCAATCATTTGTGCCATGTATTGCATGCCGCTTGTGTAGTCCCTTTAATGGCTTTGTGCCTTAGGCCCTCTTACATGCTTTACTTGTGTTGTTTGAATGATTTGGCATCATTTCACACTTGATTTCAGAGCCTTTAGTGTTGTCACACTTCCATGTTCATCTCTTCTTCATCGTGCTAGAGAGTTGTGTTCTTAAGCCTAGTTGATGGGCCAATACATGTGCATGCTTTGCCTTGCCTTTTTGTGACTTTGTTTTGGTGTTATGGCCATTGATTTGGGCATGGCTGAGGTCTGTCCACATTCGGTGTAAGTTCATTTAGCATGTTTATTTGCATGTTGCTTGCATGCTTAAGTTACATTGCATTGTGCATGCTTATGTTGCATTGCATTGAGTATGCTATGTTGATTCATCACATTGTGTATGCCATGTTCTTTGCATTGTGTATGCTCATCTTACATCGCATTGAGTATGCCATGTTATTCATTGCATTGTGTATGCCATGTTCTTCACATTGTGCATGCCATCTTACATTGCATTGTGTATGTCATGTTACATTACATGTTTAACATGCTTGTTGTTGCATTGTATTTGTTTGGATTAGGTGTTAGTCCAAACACGAGGAACGAGGGACGTTTCATACTTGAAGTGATGAAACGTGCCTCAATTCTCAGTCGCCGACCCTCTTGATCATACATGATAGAGGTCAAGGCACTTATGTGTTTATGTGTGCATTCATTTTACATTGAATTGTGCAATTTGGCTTCTCGGCCATCATGTATCGAGATGTATGATTGGTGGCCCGAGAGTCGAGAACCATACTCCCTTAAGCTTATGAAATGATAGGGAAGATGGTTGTGCACACATATCTTGCAAATACATGCCATGCCCTTTTTTGCCCCCTATTGTAGCAAATTGGAGAAGTGCAGCAACAACTAGTCGGCTGACCAGTAAAAGTGATTGGCCGACCACTTTTTCTGGTCTGCAGCAATGAAAAGTGGTCAGCCAGTGGTTGGCAGCATCCCTAGGTGGTCGGCCATGCTCCTACAGATCCCCAAGGTGAGTTAGAAGCTTTGTGGAGCTTGGTGCAAGGTTCTGAGGACAGTTACAAATAGAGACAAGTCGGGGCATCGCGACGGATTTCCAAACGAGGCGATCGAGCATGCATATACTTCCCGCCTTGAGGCTCCTGATTTATCACTTTACTTAGCTGATTTGATTAGCTAATTAGCTATTTGGTTTGTACTCAAGTAGTTAATACGTTTAACTATTCATTTGTGTTGTAATAGATTAATTAATTAGCTTGTTTGTTAATTAGTTTTGTGATGTAATAATTAGTTTAATTAGCTTAGATTAACTAGTCAGCTCATTATTCGGACCCTCCGTCGAGAAGGCCAACTGTTGTAATAAGCGTGCGTGTGTGTGTGTGTGATGCATGTCTTTCAACCCCCATTTCTTTTTCCCTTTTACTTAACGGCTTAAGATGTTAGTTTTAGAGCATATTTTGATTAGCATACCTTATGCTTGCATGCGTGCATTCATTCATCTGTTTTGCATGCACCGGGCTCGGTGCATCATACTAACTGCATTGCATTTCAATTCCGATTTGAATACATGTTATCAAGTCGCATTTCACATGCCACCTTAGAATAGCCGAGCCTATTTTAGTTGCATTCTTGCATGTGTTGCATTAGCCATCTTAACATGAACTAGGATCATGCATAATTTCTAACTAGTTCTTTGTTTTGGCTCGGAGTACACTGTGAGTGTTTACGCTTTAGCATACTGCATGAGATGTGTATGTTGCCATGTTAGCATGCTTACCATATGGCTAACTGCTTAAGTGATTAACTGCTTGAATGCCTGTGGGTGAAGGTTGGATTACTTGAATTGGAACAATTCATTGAAATCCGCGATTTAGCCTACTTACGAGTAGTACCTCTAAACTGTTTTCAAACAAACGAACATGCAATGTTTTGTTCCAACCTAGGCGATCTAGTCTATACTTGTATATTGTGCGCATCACATAATAATTCTAGGTTAATAACCGAAATAAAAATACATGTGTTTTCAAAAAACAAAATATCATGCTTAGTACAGGCCGATCTTTGATCGGGCGAGCGGGGGTGTTCATTGCATGACCTTCCCCTCTCGTACCCAAGTTCTCGAGCCGAGGCAACTTTGGTGATGACGAACACGTGGCCTTAGGCACGAGTCAGGGTTTCCTAAATTTCTCCAAAATAAAATATTTAGGTGGCGACTCTGTAACTGGCAAAGCAGTCCATGTTTGGCACTTCTTTATAAAATTAGTTTTCCAAAACGATTTGCCGAATTTGGACTCTTTGGTGATTTATCAGTCTTGCATTGCACTTTGCGAGATTAGATTCAGAACCATGACATGAGTCCGAACTTGTAGTAGCTACAGAACAAAACGAATTCGCGCCCTTGTGGCGCGGAGCCGGAGAGTTCTCGGGGGCGGTCTACATGAAAAGTTGAAGACGTACTCAAAAACAATATTTTGCTGGAACTATTCCTTCCCAACTTGTCCCATAAGCAATTACAGGGTAGTGATTTGTTTAGGCGGATATAATTTTGGGATTAAATTAATAGTGTGATAAAGTACATATCTCAAGTTTGATTAATAAAATTAGGATCCGAATTAATAATCTACCTGATGTGGTATTCCTGTACTATTGAATTCCAAGAAACAGATGAGATACAAAATGAGGGGTCTAGGGAGAGATTTAGATCAATTGAATGACAAAATAAAAATAAAATTTTAGGTATTCCTCCTTGTAATCCTAGGACAAGCCAATCATAAAAATATGATACACCATCCAAAAGGATTAATAATTTCGAAATTAGCAATCTTAAGAATGCTAATCACATCTAACTCCGTCCTTTCTCTCCTAATTAGTAGTACTATCTGTTCAAAAAAGAACAATCACCTCAGAGCTGTAAATTACATACCAGAATTAGCAAACAAAATGCAACGGCTAATTACCAACTTTTGTTATATACTATTATAAGGAACAAATAAATGAGATTTTGTAGGTAAAACTGTTTTAGCCATATTTACAACTAGGGCTGCAAATGAATAAAATCGTTCGTGAAGAGGTTCGAGCTTGACTCGATAAGACCTTATTCGAACTCGGTTCATTAAATTTTTTTTTGCGTTCAAGCTTGAGCTCGAACTCGTTAAATTTTTAATAAAGAAGCCCAAACATTTTAAAGTTTGGCTTGTAAGCTAGGCTCGTTACCTGGCTCATTTAATATTTATTATTTATATATTAAATAATGTAAAAATATGTATAAAAAATCAGATAAATGTGAGAACCTGAATTTTTAGACAACTAATTAGTTTGATTAATAATAATATTAAGTCAGTAAACAGTGATTATTAAATTATGGAATTATAATGTTAATAGCATCATAATTAATACCAATATTAGATTCCTTTAAATAAAATTATTTATCTTTCTGTGAAATAAATAAATAAATAAATAAAATAAAAAGATAAAATAAAATAAAATTTTGTATCTAAATATAGTTGTGGAAACTAAATGGGTTAAACAAATAATAACTAAGTTAGTAAGAGAATAGTAGGGAGCAAAATATCTAGTGGCTAGGTTATATATAAATTCAATTGATTTTTATTTTGTACAAAAAAAAAAAAAATCAAAGCCCTTGTCAATGTGTGCCAATGCATGCCTTTGCTTGTTGCCACAAGTGTTGCCAATGCATGCCCTTGCTTGCTGTCACAAGTGTTCCCAGAGGGATTCAACCCAAGCATGCCAATGCATGCCTTTGCCCACTGCTACACTCCATGCCTACATGCATATGGCAAATCTCAAGCCTTTGTCAAGACTGCCACACCATGCAAACCAACTACAATCTAGCCTCTTAGATCATAGTTCCTAAGCCAAAAGAGAAGTAAAGTAAAAATGAAATAATAATAGTAATAATAATAATAAATTAGGCCCTCAATCTCCTATAATTAGGAGCACTATTCAGCCCCATTGCACACACAGGAAACTGAGCAAAACAAAGAGAAGGAGAAGGAGAGAAAGCAAGAAGGAAAGGAGAGAAGAGAGGGGAAGAAAGGCTCAACACTTAATTTTTTTTTTTTTTTTACTTCATTGAGGTAAGAATACATCACCTCTATCCTCCCTTAGATACTTCTAACTAAATTTATATAAATTATATATGCAAGGCTAAGCATGGTTAACTCATATATAGCAAAACAGTACCGTGCATGTTATAGGGTGAGGGTTTTATTATGTTATAATTTCATATTCCTTCTTGCAAATATAGATATATGGCTTAGCTACTGTTTTTATGTGTTCAATATTCTCCATTGTTGAAATAATCTTGCAAGAGAGTAAAATGAGATGAGAATGGCTTCCTTTTATCTGAAACTTAGATTCTTCTTCACTGTTTCAGACTTTATCGGATAAAAAGAGGGCTCTAATAAATTGAAAATAATTGATGTTTAAAATCTGTGTATACTGGAAGTAGATATAGGTGTTATACACTGTGTAAAATTTTTATAAAATCATTGGACACAATTTTCTTACCGAAACAAATATTTTCCCTAAGCGTCGCCTACAACACAGCAGAAGCAGTGGCTTCAAACAGGTCCCATTTTCTCTACAAATGGTATTTTTTCTGCACGACCACTTGGAATAGTTAGATATAAGAGTTATAGTTCATTTTCCACCAATTTCACAAAAAATGGATAAGTCTAAAAGGAGAAATTGTAGTTTTACTAAAATGCGACAGAATCTGTCCAACTTTCTTAGAAAAACTATTTGACCATCTTCCGTTGATTTTCAGTCTTCGAATCCTTCTGGAAATATGTTCTAAACTCAAGTATCTAACAAACCGTTCTAACCATGCCTCTTTTCGACACCGTTTGAGGACCCTTTTTATTTTTCAAACACAGAACACCTGTGCTGACATTTTCATGGCCTGAATATATTTTTACTTCATTGCTGTTTGGAGGCAGCAGCAATGCTGACTTTACCAGGTCACCGTTTATTCCCCAGAATAAATTTTCAAGTGATTCAAATCGAAAAATTTATATTTTTAAGTTACCTTTTAAACGCCGCTAGTTTCAAAATTTTTTATTAAGTATCGAGAGAGAAATGTCAATTTTTCCAAAATGTGACAGAATCTGTCCAGTTTTCTTATAAAAATTATTTGACCATGTTCAACTGGTTTTCAGCCTTCACACCCTTCTGTAAATATGTTCTAAACTCAAAAATTTAGCAAACCATTCTGACCATGCCCCTTTTCGACACCGTTTGAGGCCCCTTTTTATTTTTCGAACACAGAACACCTGTGCTGGAGGGTAATGTAACTCACTGTCCTAGAAAACTAGTTTTCTTCCAAAAATTATTTCTCTATTTTAAAATCGTTTTTAGCCCTAGTATTCTTCTCGAAATATTTTCCTAACTCAATGAACTAGCACCAGTTAAAATATTATAATGGTTGAACTTTGTTTGGTATGGGTTTCATATTTTTTTTGTTTGACCATACAGTGCTGAAAGAAGAAGTATGTGAATTCTTAAGAAATCTTGTGATGATTCCTAAGATACTCTATCACATTTATTTTGGTTGCCATATATGATTGTGTTGTGCTATATAAACATTATATCACTGTGATTCTCAAACTAAAACTCGCATATGCATAAAAAATGTGAATTCGACGAAGTAAAGAAACACGAAATTGAACCGATGATACATTAAAAATTTAAAAGTGATGGGACGAGCCCGGTTTAGAATCTTGCGCAAGTGAGTTGCGAACCCTAACATGGCACGGGAAGGTATTTCGGCTCTTATCGGTGTAGGCGATAGAAGGTTGGTGGTGTGGGTGTCACAACATAGACCGTTCCCTTGGGGCAGACCGTGATGTCACGACTCGGATACGTAACCCTGGTGCGTGGGCATCATTGGTAGTTACAGTAAGTAACATTTGAATATTTGACCAAGAGGGAGTCAGAATTGCCCGTGGCCATTGTTTAGCGGTTGAGTAGAAATAGTGCTCCACGGGGAGTCACTTAAACTTATCTAATAAACTAAATCTATGAGAATTTTAAAAAAAAAAAGTGGGCATTTTCCTTATGATGAAATATTGCTTCTGTTTGTCATTTTTATTTATTATCTATTGTTATTATTTTAACTGATGACATTCCTGTTATGCTTATTAAATGCTACATGTTATTCTATTACTATGCATTATTCATTAATTGTGAGTAATCGGGGTGGGTATTTCGGGTTGTAGTATCTTATTGAGCTCGTCGCTCATTGGCATTCCCGTTGCCCTAGCATTTCATGCCAGATACCGAAGAAACCGAAGGAAACACCGAGGTGTTGGAATGCAACATTCAGCCCTGGCTAGCTTGAAGCGTGCCAAAGTTCCATGAACCATTTTTCTGAGTTTTCTAATTTTTCTCTAGTTTCTTTTCATATTTGTGTACAAAGACAAAGTTTTAAGTTTGACTGGAGTTGTAATTTAAGAACTTTTAGTTTTTGTGTAGTTAATTAATGGATGATGGTAAATTTGGTGGCAACATTGATGAGGATTCTTAATTAAGAAAATTGATTTTAAGTTTTAAATCTTATTATGATGTCCTTAAATTGTGGGGCGTCACAACATGGTATCAGAGCTCTAGGTTAGAATACCTAGAGACGGTGGGAAGAGGTTTAACCTCAATTGAGGAGTAGTGTCATGTGTTAAACGGAATAGACTTATATGACTCATAGTTTATGCGAGCTTTATGCTAATCATAGTAACTACCCTTATTTGATCCTAACTGTTTCTCTAGCTTGATGCCAAATTTGTCGAATGTAAAATCATCACTTCTGTATCTTCATTGAACCTTTCCAATTCGACAAAATATTGCCTTAAGATAATCAATTGGCAATTTTTGAGCCTTGATTATTGTATCTTGTATGTTGTTCTCTTGAAAACCAGTTGCACTCTTTTAATCCTTACAAGGTGAAGAATCTTAGGTATTTGGTTTGAAATGTGTATGGCCAAACACAATTTCAATTCAAATATCTAGTTTGGTCACCAGCCCCATAATCTTAATCCTATTAAAAGTTCAAAACCATCATGTCATCTGACTGTACCGTCTGTTCAAATTCCATTTAAATTCTTATGCTAATTATGCTATTATCGTAGCCACGTCATACTCTTTCTTCTCTACTACAACTGTGTGAATCTTGGGATTAGAGCTAGAACGATTAGAAACACCTATGAGTGTAGCTTCATCGTTAGTAGGTCAAACTTGAGTAGATCTTGTATGCAAATCATGTGAACTAGGAGTGTCCAGTTTGCGTTTGACTTACGACCTACGAGTCATGGAAATGTCAGATTTTGACATTATCCTAGGAATGGATTGGTTATCAGCACATAGAGCCACCATTGATTGCTATCGAAAGACGGTGACTGCTTACTCTCAAGACGGAACGTGATTCCAATTTAAGGGGCATAGACAAGATTCCCTATCACCGACGCTTTGAAAATCAAAATGGCACGATCACCTAGCTGGATGGTTAGCCAACTTAGTTCTGGAAAATAGAGACCGTATGGAACTAGGGCTACCTCGTGTGGTACGTGAGTATACTGATGTATTTCCAGACGAATTACCAACACTACCCCAAAGCGAAAAGTAGACTTTACCATCAAACTACAACCTGGCACATCACCGATCTCAATGGCACCACATCGTATGGCACCAGCTGAACTGAGAGAGCTAAAGACACAGTTGCAAGAATTGTTGGACAAGGAATTTATAAGGCCAAGCACGTCTCCATGGGGAGCACCAGCCTTATTCGCTAAGAAGAAAGATGGGACACTTAGGTTATGCATTGATTACCACCAACTCAATAGAGTCACCATTAAGAATCGGTATCCACTACCTAGGATTAATGACTTCTTCGATTAGCTTAAAGGGGCAAAGTGTTTCTCAAAGATAGACCTCAGATCTGGGTATCACCAGTTACGTATTCGGGAAGAAGATATTCCTAAGACTGCATTTTGAACCCGTTATGGCCACTATGAGTTCGTAGTGATGCCATTCAACCTAACCAATGCACCAAGTGTGCTCATGAGTTTAATGAACAAAATATTCACGCCTTACTAGAAACCTCCAATATTTTTGTCACACACAACACATGCCATGCCTCCCTACTAAAAAATAGAAACATAGGACTACCGTAACTAATTCTTAAAAAATATATTTTTTTTAAAAAAAAATTGTTCCGGCTTAGGTAGGGTTTAATACCCAACTATTTGAAATAAGAAGGCAAAGCAAATTAGGTCTTTGGAATAGCCAATTCCCTATTTCTTCAGAAAGCTTTCAATTTGTTCAAGTGCCTGCAAAATGTAAAATCAAGTAAGCAAGGAAGAACAAGAACAGTCATTCTAATGTACTTCTACACTTCTAGTGGGATAAAAAGGCAATGAAAATATATATAGTCCACCAGTACATGAGATCCTAAGAGGCATTTTTTGATGGGTGTTCCTAGAAATGAATTTATGAATGGATGGAACCAAAGAAAGGAATAATTTGATATTAGTTACCGAAGAAATATATATATATATATATTTAGAATTTCAGAAGAACTAGAGAGGGAAAAAGACCTCAATTGCAATAACTGGTGGTGTGAGATTGCATACATCTATGTAACCTAGCTTGGATGCAATATCTGCATGATACAAACATTTACCCAGATTAGAACTTACCAGAACAATAACTTCCTGAAAGCAAAAATTCCAAAAGCAATGGTGCGTATGAAATAAATACAAGGTAGCACGTGGAATAAATAAAAATATTTAAAAATAATAATAAATTAAAAGCTACATTTAATGATAAAAATTATAGATAAACACAATTGAAATCACCATTTTCATTGTAAACATGCATTATATAGGTGATGCCATTATTATCATTCGCAGTTGTTCTTACAAGAATGCTATACAAACAAATTTCTTCCCGCTAGACAAAGGTTGTCCAACCCAATTGTATTTATTACCACTCGACACAAAGCTTATGTTTACTCATTAATGTGTGCCCTAGTACCTTTGTGTACTGTGGTAAGAAAATATTTGGGCCCCAATTTATTTATTTATTTATTTCCTATAGGTTTTTTTGTCTTAGAAAACTAAAGGGAAAGTGTGCAAGTTGAAGAAGGCTCTTTACATCTTGAAGTTGTAAGATTTTCGAATGGTTTTTTGCATATTCAATTATTAATGTTTAGAAAGTATTCATCAGTTTATATAGTCTTAATCTATGGCTGAACAAGGAATGATTGAAAATGGAAATACATACGCCTAATTAACGCCTAAGTCCTAATATACATAACCATGCCATATATATAATATATTCTCACACCCTGCTCAAACTCAAGGTGTTTCAGCAAAAAACACTGAGAGTTTGCTAAGAAGAAACTGAAACCGAGCGGTAGTGTGAGTCTTGGTGAAGAATTCCGCAAGTTGCAAAGCCGAGGAGATGAAAGGAAGTGAGAGAAAGCCAGACTACAGATGCTGTCGGACAAAGTGACAATCAATCTCAATGTGTTTCATCCGTTCATGGAAAATAGTATTGTGGGCAATCTGAATAGCACTACGGTTGTCACAATAGAGAGAGGTCAGAGAAGCCTGAGGGATACCCAAATCAAAGAGAAGACAACGAAGCCAAACAAGCTCAGCAGTAGCCTAAGCCGTAGCATGAGCCGTAGCACGGTACTTAGCTTTGACAGTAGAACGAGCAACAACAGTTTGTTTCTTGCTTTTTGAAGAGATCAATGAATCGCCAAAAAACATACAGAAACCAGAGGTGGACTTGCGATCATTAACATCATCAGCCCAATCAGAATTGACATAGGCCACCAAGTCTAAAAGAAAGTAAAGGACAATAGTAAACCCTGAAAGATGGTACCCCGGAGATAACGAAGAATGTCAACCAAAGCAGCCCAATAGGTAGAGCGAGGAGTAGAAACGAACTGACTAACCACACACATAGCATAAGCAAGATCAGGGCGAGTAATAGTCAAATAAACTATACAATCCATAAGTTCACAATAAATAGTGGGATCATCTAGAGTGACACCATCAGTAGAGTTGAGCTTAACATTAAACTCAATAGGTTAGTATCAGTAAAACCGGCACGGTGAATAACCTTATTAGCATATTTTGCCTGAGATAGGAAATAGCCCTTTGGAGAAGAGGCAACCTCAATACCAAGAAAATACCGCAATGGACCCAGTTCTTTCATTTCGAAGGTGCAAAAGAGATGTTGCTTGACCTTAGAGATAACAAAAGAGTCAGAGCCAGTGATGATCATATCATCCACATATAGTAAGAGAGTAATGTCTCAAAAACAAAACAGAGTCGGAAGCAGAAGGATGAAACCCAAGCTCGGTAACAGTAGTCTGAAAGTGATCATACCAAGCACGAGGAAATTACTTCAAACCATACAGAGTACGTCAAAGATGACAAACCTGCCCGAAGGGGTGGAGAAGGCCAAGGGGAAGACGCATGTAGACTTCCTCAGTGAGATGACCGTTAAGAAAAGCATTCTTAATGTACATCTAATAAAGAGGCCAATGTCGAACAGTAGCAACAGAAATCAAGGTACGGACAGTAGTCATCTTGGCAACAGAGGCAAATGTCTCCTTATAATCAATACCATACTCCTATGAGAAACCCTTTACAACTAAGTGAGCTTTGTATCGCTCGAGAGAACCATCATAATGAGTCTTGACTTTATAGACTATTTGCAACTAACCAGATTCTTGCCAGCAAGCAAAGGAACCAACTTCTAAGTGTTAGTCTTCTGCAAGGCAAACAACTCATCCTCCATAGCTTGAACCCAATTAGGATCCTAATAGGCCTCCGTGTAAGATTGAGGTTTTGAAAAAGAATGAATAACATACAAAAAAGTACGATAGGAAATAGAAAAACATATATTAGACGAACCCAACCTGTTTGGAGGATGACTCTGACGAGTAGGATATCGATGAGCAGCACGATCAGAGTTGTCAAAAGTAGAAGGAGCAGCAACAATAATAGAGATAACTGGTGGTGGAGGAGCCTAGCAACGAGAATAGACCAACAATAGAGGAGAAGAAGAAGCCAAAAGATGAGAAGGAGCCATAAGTGACGTAGACGGAGAAGTAGGAATGGGCTCAAAAGGAAGAGTGGAGATGTACTCATCAGATGAGATCTCAGAAGAAAATGGGTTAATGTAAACCAAATCCTCTTTGCAAACTAGAGCAGTAAGAGGGAGAAGCTAAAAGCAAGACAGACGTTCAAGAAAGGCAACGTGACGGGAGACATAAAGGCGACGAGAGATAGGATCGTAACAGCAGTAGCCTTTTTTAGTAAGACTGTAACCTAAAAAAACACACAAGACAGATCGGACACTGAATTTGGTCCTATCTTTTTGAGTAAGACTGTAACCCAAAAAGACACACAAGACACCCAATCAATTATTAGAGGTGTTTGAAAATCATCATCGCTACCAAGACTAATTGTAGAGCTTGATGATGTAATATTTTTAGATTTTCGTTAGGCATTTTCACTAGTTAGGCTTGTAGTGAAGTGTGATGTATATATGTATTAAATAAGGTTATCACATGTGATTTATTAGTATTATTTTAATCATTGTTAATAGTCACATGTGAATTCTATGAGTGTCACACGTAATATACTAGTGTCATGTTTAATCATTATTAGTAATCAAGTTTAATAGTCAAATCTAATGAAGTGATAAGTGAGTTTATTTGAATAGTAAGTGAAGTTTAAAAAAGTGGTAAGTGGAATCTATTTAAATGGTAGTAAGTAAGCTTATTTGAATGGTAAATTACGTTTAAAGATGTGGTAAGTGAAGTTTATTTAAGTGATAGTCAAGTCTAATGAAGTGGTTGTAAGTGAGATTTATTTGAATGGTAAGTAAAGTGTAAAAAAAGTGATAAGTAGAGTCTCATCAAATAGTAAGTATGGTTGAATGAAATGGTAAGCAAAGAATAATAAAGTAGTAATTGGAGTCTGTTTGAATGGTAGTAAGTAAGGTTTATTTGAATGGTAAATCAAGTCTAAAGATTTAGCAACTGAAGTTTATTTCAGTGATAGTCAAGTCTAATGAAGTGGCAATAAATGGGGTTTATTTGAATAGTAAGTAAAGTGTAAAAAATTGATAAGTGTTGTCTCATCAACTAGTAAGTACGATTGAAGTTGAATGAAATGATAAGTCAAAAGTAATGAAGTAGTAAATGAAATCTAATATAGTAGTAAGTGCAATTTAATGAAATAAGAAAAGACCGAAATTGGAACAAATAAAAAATAATGCACCCCATCCATTAGATGAACGAATACTTACCATTTATAAACATAATTACTATACGTTTTGATTCTATTTACCATACCTTTTTATTCTATTTGCCACTCATTCTGAACTTACTACTTATTATGAAATAACTTTCTACTCATTTTAAACTTACTACTCAAGTTTGATGGACTAGTAAGCAGGGTTTTCTTAAATAGTAAGTAAAGTCTAATGAAATAGTAAGTAGTGAATGAAATTTAATTGAATAGTAAATCAAATCAAATAAAGTGATGTCTTAATAAGTACCAAGTTAAATCTAATAAATTATTGGAACCTCCACTCCCCTGAATAACATGGGATATTTTTTTTGTATAGTAAGTCAAGTCAAATGAAGTGATATTTTTTTCAATACTAAATGAAGTCTAATAAACTTTTACATTTTGTTTAATAATTTAAAATTCATATTTTTAATTTATTATTTGTCAGTTATTGTGACTCTACCTACAATTTGTTTTCATTCTACTACCAATCAATAGTAACTGGATTTTATTGGGTAGTAATCATAGTTGATTGAATAGTAAGTCAAATTTGATGGAATAGTAAGTAGAGTATGAATGAGTAACAAGTAAAGTCTGATTGAGAAGTAACTGAAATCTAATTGAGTAATAAGTAAAATATCATTAAATACTTACCATTTATAAGTAAAATTGTCATAACTCAAACCCACCCTTAAAGGGTTAATGTCGTAACCAGCCAGTAATCCTTAAATTACCAAAGGCCTCCGAACAACATTACAAAATATAAGGGGCTGCGGAAGTAAATAGAAAACTTACATAGCCCATCGAGTTGTGCTGACATACATGGGACAGATAATTTAAAGCTTTATAGACACACTTGTGACGTCATAAAAAGACATTAGTCATACATCATTCCCATAAACAGATAGTATAAATAGTAAGCGGAAGCCCAGTGAATAATAACAGAGTAAAGAGTGAAATGAATAATGTCCGTTAACTAATTCAATAAATAGAAACAGATTCATATGCACATTCTTGTTCGAGTCATAAACAGAAATCAGAGTTCATGTTTAATTTTACATAGTACATCCGTTAGCGCTAACAAATCACATACAGAGCAACAAGGGTCATACTTGTCAATTCCATATAGGAACCTTCGGCTGGGTACAGCTAACTTGTTAGTTCCATAAAGGAACTTCCGAACCGGAAACAGATAACTTGTTAATTCCATAAAAGAACCTCTAACCGGGTACAGATAACTTGTCAGTTTCATAAAAAAACCTCCGGACAAAGAATAGATAACTTACTTGAGCCACAAAATTGTTGCCACGAATACTTGTCAGAAATTGGACAATCATTCATTATACAAAATATATAACATGTTATAAAACAGCTCTTATTCCATATACAGAAAATAAATAAAGTTGAATATAGCTTTACTAAGTTATTACTCATAGATGGCTCCAGAATTGTCAAACAAGGCAAACAATGAAATAGCTTACGGCGCATGACCTACACAAACATAACAGATACATACTTGAAACACACACCCGGATAATTCTTAACTTATGTCACGTATTTTTTAGTGTTTTCTAGCCTTTATCCTCATTCTTATATCTTAACCTTGCCCTAGGAATGCCTAGGATGCAATGAGGATGCTAAAATACACTTGAAAACACTTAACAAAACTTGCTGAAACTAGGGGTCTCGCTCAAGCGCAACTTCTGTCGCTCGAGTGGGCATTCAAAAATATAAGAGGTCGCTCGAGTAGTCTATAAACTCTGCAAAAGTACTGGTTGCTTAATTTTTCCGCTTGACACACACTCGACGGTCACTCAAGCGTAAGACTGAGGTCCTCGCTCAAGCGCAACTCTTGTCTCTCGAGCGGTCTGCAAAATGTGTAAACTTCTGAGAGCATGAAATTTATACTTGAGCCAACTTTTGGTTACTCGAACGGGGATGCAAAGACAAAGATAGTCACTCGAGTGCAGGATCCGTCGCTCGAGCAGATAAGACGAATTATGGAATTTCCAGATTACACTCCCAAGTCCCAAAACTCAAATTCAAAGCTACAATTCATATCCTTTTGGGCCCAAAACTTGAGGAAACATATATAAACTCATAAAACTTCATGAATTGAAAAAAAATTTGCAAAAACAAAGCCCCAAAAGCTTGTGAATTACTCAAACTCAAACTTGAAATGTTCAAACCATGACATGCATACAATTCTTGACTTCAAAACTTTTTTAACATGATTAAATGAGATCAATTGATGGAAAACATGATAAACTCTCAAAACTAAGGGAGAATTGAGACATGCATGTGAGAATTCTTAGCAATTAAACTCAAAATGCAAGATAATGTGCATGCATGCATGGTATGGCCTCAATCTCTCAATTTCTAGTTCAATTCCCAAGTTGATTTCCATATCTCACTTGATTTCATGCCTTAACCAACTAAATTTCAAATTTAGAGGCTTGATTCCATACCT
This sequence comes from Camellia lanceoleosa, assembly GCA_025200525.1. Classification (NCBI taxonomy): domain Eukaryota; kingdom Viridiplantae; phylum Streptophyta; class Magnoliopsida; order Ericales; family Theaceae; genus Camellia; species Camellia lanceoleosa. The sequence goes on from CM045767.1 coordinate 96,338,105, forward strand.
TAGATGTCTAGTTGAGCTCTAGTTGGCTAATTATTGAGTCTCCAAGCCAAAACTTCCAAGTCTCTACAACATTCAAGTGTTTGAACTTAATTTCCTAAGTCTCTCTTTCTCTCTCTCTCTCTCTCTCTCTCTCTCTCTCTCACATTGGAAGCTCAAGGAGGAAGAAAATGAGAATGTAACGTGTAGTCTTGAAGTCTCATATGCCTTATATAGGCTCAATTAAGAAGGATTAATTGCACTTGGCTTAACCAAAGCATATGGGTATTATTAATTCTAATTAATTCGTTCCGAATCGAATTTTAATTAAACCTACTATAACTTTCTAAATATTCCTAATAACTCAAAAATCAAGTCAATTTCGTGATCGAATGTTGATAAGACCTTCAATTCGCAACATTTAACAAAATCTCAAACAGATATTCCTACGATAAAAAGATAGAAATACAAATAATGCAACACATGCAAATAATTCAAAATTTTATCTTAATTACTCATTAAGCATAATTAATCATGATTTATCAGCTAATCATAGGTCAGGTTGTTACAACAATACTTATCATGTTTTGATTCTACTTACCACGCATTGTGACTTTACTTACCACTTAATATTTCATTATATTTACAATTCTTATAACTTTAGGATGTTCTAAAAAAGTGTACTTTTTGACTTATTAGCTTATATGGGTTGGGTTTGGATTGGGTTTGATGTGATGTGTTAGAGAGGTGATGTGATTTAAATAAGATGGTGTGACTTAAATAGGATAGTGACTTTTTGACTTTTTGTATTATTTAGGTTATGCCAAACTTGACCTTACTATTTGTTACTAATCTACTTGTCACTTCTTGTAACAAGACACAACTTTATCAATAAAACAACTTAGTATTGTATAACTGAAAATTAATTTAAAATTAGATTACACAACTTTAAAAGTTTGTTCAGTGAATAGTAAGTAACATTCAATCTTAAACTAAACCGCATGGTTTGAATTATTTTTTTAATACATGATTTGGTCTCAATTTTTAAAATTGGTGAACCATACTTCATGATTTGGTCCATAATTTTATAGTTACAATTATGATTTGGAACCAAATTGATTTGTTTATATATGTATGTATGTATGTATGTATATATAATTTATTATTTACTATATACACTCACTTGATTAGATTTAAATTTTTGTACATAAGTTGTTAATCCTATATGTTTACAAGTGTGATTTTGTATAGTAGTTAAATTAGTTCTAAACAATCATCTAAAATACTGTTGTTTGTAAAATATCGACATATATATTCAAATAAATTGTGAGTAATATTTTGTGATTATGTTGTGAAAAATGCGATTTCAAACCGGATCAAACTTCATTTTATTAGTTCAATTTGATTTGGTTATAAGATTTTTATGATTTGATTTCGAATTTCATGAATCCATAGGCAGTTTGATCGTTTAGTCATTGGTTTACTCTTAAATAAACCAAATTGAACTATACTCACCCTTAATAAGACAATTTAAAACTTAATGTGACTCTACTTACCATTTGATGTAAGTCTATTTATTACTAAATAAAATAAATCTCATAAGTTTAATATAATTACAATGATCTCTCATTTAGGAAAGTTAAAACAATTGTAACTAATACAGATTGTATGTAAACACAAGAATAAAAAAAAATAAAATATATTTCAATGTTAAAGAAATAGTATCAATTTTTTTATTCATACAACTAACAAAATGTTATAAATAAATGAATTAAATATTATGTTAATTAAACTTTAAAAGAAGTCTAATACAATTAATTATGTCAAATTTTATAAAACTGATCTATTTTTAATGCTTGAGACCCCTTTTGGGAGTCACCCCCTCACCCCCCCTTTTGCCACGTGACGGGTGGTGATTGGAGGAGCAGGAAAAAAAAGAAAAAGAAAAAGAAAATGTAACCAATGAGAGAGAGAGGGGGTCAAAGGGGGTGGGAAAAAAAAGGGGATAAATCATTGCTCTTTTTTAAATCCTTAAAAAAAATTTAGTGTACCTCTTTCTTTTTTTCTTTTTTTTCTTTTTTACTGTATCTTCCCATTGCATAAAAAAATAAAAATAAATAATAAAAAAAAAAGTCACCACCTGCAAAACCGGTGATTTCCGGTGGATAAAGTGTGTTGAGAGTGGTATTCCACTTTTATGTGTGGTACAGGAAAACCATTTTTCTATACTGTGGTTGGACTCAACAAATCCTAAATTGATTATTTTATTTTATTTTATTTTGATTGTTTTCGTTTGGTTTAAAAAGTTGTATTTAAAATGATAGTTGATTTTTTTTTTATAATTGATTTAATAATGATGAGAGAAAAGGTAAAATGATTGATATTTTATCTTATTAACTATTTTAACTTATTTTATCTTTATTGATTATTTTAACCTCCAGCCTAGCTTTCCAAACACCCCCAAAATTAAAAACAATAATACTATAAATCCAGAATAATATATCCAGAATTTATCTAGAAATATCAATCTAGAGCTCAGATTCATTTTACATATAGATCTTATAATAAAATAATTTTAATCTCATCTCCATGACACAACCTATTCTAATTCAGGATATAGCGACCCCGGTCTTTCCCATTTGTTTACTGTATTCGGGCTTATGTTCCGTAGATTTCGTTGTTATCAGATTTTTGTTGCCATCCTTTAATCCTATTTGATCGAGTTTTAGGATGTGTTGGGCGTGTTTCGAACAGTTGGGTTGAGCCTTGGTCTAGATGTTGGTTGCCCAGTTTTTAGCCTTTCCGCTCGAGCGGACATTCCTGCGCTGGGCCGGGGTTTACACTCTTCCAGCATTTTTGGTCCCTGCAAAACTTCTGCAGGTGAGAGTTCTACGCTCGAGCGGGTTTTTATACGCTCGAGCGGGTTGAGCTCGAGCGGTATTGTTGACGCTCGAGCGGGTAGTGTGTTCTTCGCGTGGTTACGGAATGGAATCTACGCCGGCGGTTATCATTGCGCCGGCGGACCTTGTTTTGTTCTTACGCCGGCGGTTTGTTTATGCCTTTCGGCGGGCTATCAAGTTTAATACGCAGCGGCGTGTTTTAAAAAGATTTTAGGTCCCTTCGGTTTTTAAAACCCTAGGTTCTGAGTTCTCTCTCTCCCAACTCATCTTCTCTCCTAGGTTTCATCTATTTAGAGTGAGTATCTAACCTAGTTCCTTCATTAAAAAGGTAGAGTGGGTCGAGGGCTTCCATTTAATCTGAACGGTTGTTGATTTGGAGCACTTTGGAGTTTGGGCTATCATCTCCGTCTTCTTCTTTTCGGGTTCTTGCTTCGAGGTAGGGATTTCCTACTCCATTTATACGTTTTAATCCTAAGTGTTGGTATTTTGGTATGTGGGGGTAGTTTGGTAATTTTGGGAGAAACCTTAGGGTTTTGGCTTAGATTAATTTGTATAATTAATTTAAGGGAAAAATGTGGAATTGGGTTTAATTCATGAAGTTGGGGAAATTATGAGATTAATGATATAGTTGGGTAGTTTAAATACTTACCTATGAGAATGTTGATTTTACATTCATTGTTGTATTTATTTCTTGTTTAGAAATAACCATTTTGGGTTATCGGTGGAGGATAGTCGTGATTGTTGTAGACCTTGCATGTGGCTTAGGTGTAACTGGAATTAAGTCACTTATGTTAACTGTTGAATTAATACAGAACATTACTTGTATTGATTATGTGTTGTGTATGGCAATTGTGTGTTTCATTGCATATGCATGTTGTTTGGAGAAGATAGGGGATGAACTCCACGGTTTAGGGGAAGATAGGGGATGTACCTCTAAACCGGATTTGTTGGGAGGAGATAGGGGATGGACTCCAGTAGCATCATTCATATGTGTGCTTATTGATAATAGCAATATTGCTATTTGTTGTTGATATGATACATCATTATAATGTGTATCAGTTGGAAGTATGGAAGTGTTGTGGTTTGAGCTTTAGTCTCATTTATTTTTGTGATATCTGGATCACTATTATAGTTGGCCAGGTTCTGAGCCATAATGTTATAATTGGAAAGTTGAATAAATATCGGAAAGTGAAAGGTGTCATAGACAATATGTCATAGACAATGTAGACATTCGTGTCATGAATTTGTAAATTGATTATCCGGTGTTAACCATGTATCAGATGCTACTGCTTTAGTTAATTCATATGCTTGGTTTAGTATTTCTCTATTGGGCTGTGGCTCACCCTATATGGGAACTTCATTTTCAGGTTCAGGTGGTTCATTACTTCCAAGGACTTAGCTTGTGAGGATTTGGACTCGAAGACTTGTTTTTTTTTATTTATTTGTTTTTATTTGAACAACTTGTAAACTTTCAAGCCTAGGGCTTTATTTGTATTGAGTTAGACTCTTATTTCGTGGTGTCCAAGTATTGGCTTGGCAAGATGTAAGCCCGTAGGGCATTTATTTTGATGTTACATGTAATGCTTTTATTTAGTAATACTCTGATGGATAATAGAATGTTTCGTTTTCTATTATTAATGCATGTTAATCTTATATATGATGGGTTTTATTTTGAGGGCGTTATGTGTTCCTAGACTTGTTATATTAAAAATGATATAAACCCCACCGTTATCTTACCTAAAATTTATCTTAAATGTGTTTATATGGAGAAATTAGTGAAGTGTGGGGCCTATGAATAAAATAATTTTAACTATTGATTATTTTTTTGGTAAATTATGAGTTTATAAGTTTGGATTTGTAGTGTTGTTATAAAAAAATACTATAATTTGTCCAAGAATTGTTCATTTATTGAAGGCAACTTTGACAATAGACTATTTTAATTTTTTTTTAAAGTCACTATCAAAATGTTAATTATTCTTTTTACTTTTATATGTCTTCTTCTTATAAAAAATTAAAAAAGTACTTAAAGTAATTAATTCCTAAAACAGCCCTAGCTTTTGGATGATCCAAAAATGAGCCCAAAAAAATAGTAACTTACTGTAAATGACATATATGTGCCCGAAAACACAGTTGTTTTAGAAACTAACTATTTTGATTAACTTTTTTATTTTTTTACGAAAAATACATGTAAAAAAAAAAGGGAATATTTGTCTTTTTTTATAGTTATTTTTTTATTTTTTTTAAGCTAAAATAGCATTACCAAACTTGCCTCCTCTATTAATTTGAAATCACTTCTCATTTTTTTTTATATATATTCTTACATTTATTTTATGATTGTGTTTAAAAATAAAAAATATAAGAATAATTAAAATATTTCAGGTAAACTACACTCTCAATGTCTCATTTGGCAAGTATGAGTTTTTACCAAAAAGTGAAAAGTCATTACAAATTGTCACATTACTTTTTTTATTTTTCTACATAATTTTTTTATTATAAAAAATCAAAAAATCACTAAGATAGTTAATTATCAAACCAGCCCTCAATTAGGTTAATTCAATTGATGTAGGTTATAGGGTCAAATATTATGAATGACAAAGATTAATCATTTCTCTATATTATAGGCATTTTTTTATTGTATGGGTCATAGAACTGAGAAAAAAACATTGAAAAAATAGTAAACTAATCCGATCTAGATAAAATCACACTATTTAAGTTTAGTATTCTCAATACATGATTCAATTTTAGTGCTCGTTTGGCTTGTGGGTTTGGGTAAAGCTGGAGGGAAATTCTATTTCCACATATCTTTTTATCTCTGTGCACATCATATTTCAGTTCACACACTCAATGAATTTGAAAAAAAATGTTTTACTTAGTACACAACCCTTTACACCAGAAATACCCTCTTCTTCATCCTTCCACCACTAACCCTAATCTCTAACCCTAACTAGTCATTGTCGCCACCTCCACCATAGCCGCTGCCGTAGCCCGTCCCAAAATACTACGACTTACTGTTTCCAAACTTTCTATTGCCTATACAACTAGAGAGTTCACACTTGTATTGCACCCTAATTGATATAATTTATTCTGAAAGACCGAACTGCTGCATGCAATTGAAAAGAAAAATTTCAAACTTGACATACTTAACTCCATCTCTTTGGATAAGCTTTTTAAATGGCTTCTAACCATTGATTGTTCCTTTTCTACATTAAAGTGGCTCACCTCTCTATATCTATATGGGGACATGCTATCATTAGCAATGCTTGATCTGCTACCACACGAATGGAATTCATAACCCTACTGAGGTAGTCAAGGGAGGAGGCCGACGATGGTACGACAACTGATTAGGGTTAGAAATTTTTGGGTGGCTTGGAAATTAGGGTTTTGGATGTGGAAGATAAAAGGATATTTTGGTATTTTTATTTTAGGATAAAAATGTAATTAAATTTTTTTTTCATTAAGTGTGTGGAGTGAGAAAACTTTGTGTGTGGAAATAGAATTTCCCGAAGTTGGAGCTATTTTAGTCAAAAAAAACAAAATAGACTTTTTTGTCAAATAAGACAAAATATCACATCCAAACTATAATCATTTCATTTTTTTTCTCATAAAAATCAAAAAAACCAAAATACTCATTCCAAACGAGACTTTTTTAGCCCCAAGCTAAAAATTTCAAAAAGCCAACCCACATCCTAAATAAACCCTTAATTATTAAAATAAATGAACCGTACTTGACAATTCAGTCTATAATTTTATAGTTATGATTCCAAATAGAAATTGAACCAGACCGTTTAGATATATACATTTATATAATTTGTTATCTTATTAATATTCTATGTACATTCATAAGTTGTTAACCCTTTACCTAGAAGTGTTCACGTTTTCATGATTCGGTTTGGTTTAGTTTGGTTTATATACAACATAATTTGGTTTGGTTTATGGAACTGTAAAGAGTATTTGGTCTTGGTTTATTTCAAAATCAAACCAAATCAAATCATGCTCAACATGATGAGTTGTTTAGCAATAGACTAAAATAGTCAACAAATTAAAAAAATACTAAAAAAATCAAAAAATAAATAAATATATAAAAAAAATAAAAATTTTCTCCTCAGTCTTATTACTTCTTTACATATTTTTATGTAAAAAATCAAAATATATTTTAAAAAGCTTTAATTATTTTATCTCATAGTTTAACTAAAAAATAAAAAATAATTAAACTCTAAAATAAGCTACTTCCTAAATAAATCCTGAATTAATTATTTCTTACTACCATTATGAGCTACATATCCTATTCATTCTTGGATTTTTTGTTTTGCGTACATCGTAGTGTTGCTTTTTATTTTCCAAAAAATAATATTAAAATAAGTAAAATATCAAATTGTTTGCCTGTTGTCTCTACCCTACTCCCACCCACCAACTTCTGATCAAAATGGTAGGTGACAAAACTTACCAATGGTAGGGTTGGTAAAGACCATTCTCAGGTTTGCTTGATGGTTACCTATCAGACCACGATATCGACGCTTCGCATGGAGGGAAAATTAAATTAATATTTTTGTATTGAATTTTGGGATATAACCAAAAACAAATGTTAGGTAATAAATGGGGTAGAATAACCCATTAAAAGGATTAAAAGGGTTAGATTTGATATAATCCAATCTTATTAATCATTAAATCTAAATGTGAATTCAAATTCACTAAATTTGATAACGATCAATCAAAATTCTCATATACAAATATTCAACATGTAAATTCAACCCAACTTATTTATTTTCAATCAATTCGTTTATTTTGAGTCTTTTTCTTGCAATGGTGAAATGACTCCTTAATCCCTCTCATACAAGGGTGGGCAATCATCATGTTGGATCGAGTGCAGATTGAATTGGATTTGGAACGGACCGACACTATATTAGTAAGAGTTCATTTGTCATCTCAAGTCTGAACCGACAAGACGCTAGGCCTAATCTACCCAAATTCAAATCCCATAGAGTTCTTTTTTGTAGAATGATCTTAAAATGATTTTTTGTATAGTTGATATTTTTTTGAAAGTGATTATCACTACTATTATAATCTTAATTTAGTACCATTGTACCCTCAACTTTTATAGAATTAAATCTCAACCTCTAGAAAAAGAAAAATTTATCTATAAATCTCATATTGAAGAATGACGATTCATTTTGTCCTAAGAATTTTTTTATAGACTAATTAGTCTCATTGAAATCTATGCAACGGTTTGCATGCTCTTCTATTGTTTCAAGTTGAAAAAAATATTAGTGCCGTGCAACTTACATCATTTCTAACACTTGGGATTGCAAGGTTCTCCGCGTTTTTAATTTCAAGAGTTGTCAGCTCTCGAAGAGAGGTCTGCCGCATAAATTTGAAACAGTTAAACTACATATTTTGATGAATAATACTAGGGATCATGAAAAAAATATCATGAAATGCATCATGAAATTTTTTCATCTTTTGATTAGTGTGTGGTGTGTAATTCAAATGTGAAGGATCTTTCATAATCATCTTCATGATATTTTTTTTATGATCCCTAGCATTACTTTATTTTGATACCAAGTACTTTATTAATGATACCAAGTACATTAATTAATAAAGTTTTCAAAGCAGTAAACAGATGTACATTATTTATGTACATTTATGCATAGATTTGTAGATGTGGCTAATGTTTGAGTAGCACTTTCCCAGAACTTCAGACTAGTCATGGACACTGACCATATGACGTGATACATACGGTTGAGAACTCCATTTGTTTGCACAACCAACCTCACTCAGCGGATCAAGTGCCTCTTTGACAGCATCACTGTCTTTCTGCAGCAAATCATAGAGTTACTTCAGTAAAACTTCTATGCACTGTCATCAGAGACAACATACAATTTTCCCATAGCTTGTTCTAGAGGTCCACAGGAATGCCTTGTGCACTTGGTAGAACCTTAAGCATGTCTTTCGGTGTTCAATATCTCTTTATTGAAGTTTAAGTACAAAAAAAAAAAAAAAAACATCTCTTTTGCTTTCGGTAATATCTTACTCAAACTGATAGATGTGAGAAAACGAATGTTTAAAAAAATAGAAGAATAAATGTCCAACGTAAGCCATCACATTTGTAAACCACTGTAATCACCGAATTCTAGACTTGCACAAACTAATTGATATTAGCAAACCACTACCAATGGTGCAAAGGACTCAATATAACTAGAAAAAATACGAATGCAATAAATATTTATCCATCTAAAACTGGTTCAACTGATGTTGTAATGTTTCAGTGCTTTTGACTATTATTTTCTGATAAGAAAAATTTTATTAACCCAAAAGTGAGCCACCTAGAGGGGAAGAACCTTATACACTCAACAGCTAAAACCTGTAGGATATACATCAAATGGCATGCACAAATCACCTATGAACTCTGCACAATAAAGTCAACAGAAAAGGGCAGTCAACCAACGAGGCCTAAAATAGTTAGCCACCATGACTCTCCTCAAAGCTTAGTACCAAGGGAGAGGTCATGGGTTCAACTCTCCCTAAGGGGAGTTGAATTAGGAGGCAAGCACTTTGTACTTAGCAAGGGTGTTGAGACTAACTCTCATAGGTACTATTCTAACTACTAACATCTGACGTTTGCTAATAAAAAAATAAAAAATAAAAAAACAGAAAACGGTAGTCTCTCAATCATAAAAAATAAGGAAAGGAGTAAAGATCCTTTCAAACTACAAATTGGAAGCTTGACACCATCAAACGATCTCCTATTTCACTCAGTCCATATCGTTCACAGAGCACATAAAGTTGTGGTCTGCCAAGCCTTCCTCTCTGACCTCTTAGCGCATCTAGAGCTCCATAAATCAATAAAAATAAGGCATAACCCAAACTATACCAAAAACCTGAAAATTAGGTCCACTCACTTGCGACCAGACAATGAACAAGGTGATTCAACAATTCCACCACTTGCTTACACATGTAACATCAATAAATAATCAACTTGCATCTTTACCAAAGGTTATCCATGGTGAGAATGAGAATAGCCTGAAAAGAAGTTCTCCAACCAAAGAAATCAATCTTAGGATTCTTATTCCTCTCTATACCCTTCCAAGGAAAAGAAGAATCCCAGTCACCATACATACCCCCAGTATAAAGACTGAACTGAAAAAAACTTGTTTAGAAACTCTCCAAGCCAAAAGATCTTGACCACCACTCTAAATCTCTGAATTATAGGTCTTTGTAGATTGGAGTGCCCAGCCCTTGAAAGCCCTCTGAAACTGTGGATTCCACACAATGTCACCTCTAAATAATCCCCCACATTCACATGAAGGTCAGTGGTTAACTGATTCAAACCAAGAAACACCTCCTAAAGAAGTCTGTGACCACACTGTGGATCTAACCAGAACCTCACTCTTCTCCCATCACCCATCTTAAAGAAAATCCTCTAAGCAAAATCAACCAACCACCTCATGATTCCTTTCCACAGACCCATCCCAAAAGGCCCCCAATAACTATTCTATTAGACCAATTACCCAATCCCTCCCATACTAGTCCTCGATTACCTGTCCAGCAAAATTGTATTACTGTGTCGTGTTTTGGTTTTTTCTTTTGTAATTGCAAAGGTAGCCACCCTTCCAAAATACTTTCAATCCCCACCATAATTTGTCAAATTAGAAATGTTTGGTTATAAAATAATTCATAGTTGTGTTTGATTATCACTCATAGTGGTTGCTTTTAATTATGAATTTAGTGATATTAGATTATGATATATAGTGGTGGTGGTTATGAAGCAAGTAAAGGGCACAAATTCATTTTTTTAAATTCTAACAGTTAGAAGTGGAGATATGCACTTTTTTTTAAGGGTGTGTACACTTGGTGTTTCATAGATTTTTAAATGTTTAGGCCCAAACTAACGTAACATTTTTTACAAGGAAAATGATATATCACCAAAATTTTCTTATAGAATTTACTTTCAAAATGATGTCGCAGTGACAAACATGTCAATTAGTTCACATAGCACTAGTTGTTTCGTTTGTATAGCACTACTTTTGTGCAATATTTTTGTTTGTATAGCATTCATTGTTTAACAATATATACAAAAACAACTAGCCGAACAACCAAGAGGACAACCGAGAACATGTCCAGCCGATCAACTAGCCAATATAAATTGCAAAGAAGTGGATGTTCGGGGAGACAACTAGCCGAACAACCGACTGGTCGTCCGGTGCTCTTGCACTAACAGTTATCTATAGTAATTTAATGAAAGGCTCCAGCCATCTTTAATTTGATGAAAAGTTTAAGACATCCTCAATTTAATACAAAACTTATGAAAACGTTAAAGCATCATTTTCAACAATTTTTTATCAAATTTAAATTTGATAAAAGATCTAATGAAAGGTTGAAGAAGCTCTCAGGAACAATATGTTGCTGGAACTATATAATTTGATGAAGTACATATCTCAAGTTTGATTAAGAAAATTAGGGTCCGATTTAATAATCTACCTGATATGGTATTCCCGTATTATCGAATTCCAAGAAACAGATGAGATACAAAATGAGGGGTCTAGGGAGCGATTTAGATTAATTGAATGACAAAATAAAAATAAAATTTTAGGAATCCCTCCTTCTAATCCTAGGGCAAGCCAATCATAAGGATATGGTACACCATCCAAAAAGATTAACAATTTCAAAATTAGCAATCTTAGGAATGCTAATCACATCTAACTCGGTCATCTCTCTCCTAATTAGTAGTACTAAAAAAGAACAATCACCTCAGAGCTGTAAATTACATACCAGAATTAGCAAACAAAATGCAACGGCTAATTACCAGCTTTTGTTATATACTATTATAAGGAACAAATAAATGAGATTTTACAGGTAGAACTGTTTCAGCCATATTTACAACTAATGATTCTTTAAGCATCATTAATAGAAACCTCCAATATTTTTGTCACACACAACACATGGCATGCCTCCCTACTAAAAAATAAAAACATAGGACTAATGTAACTAATTCTTAAAAAATATATTTTAAAAAAAAAATTTGTTCCGGCTTAGGTGGGGTTTAATACCCAACTATTTGAAATAAGACCAAGCAAATTAGGTCCTTGGAATAGCGAATTCCCTATTTCTTCAGAAAGCTTTCAATTTGTTCAAGTGCCTGCAAAATGTAAAATAAAGTAAGCTAGGAAGAACAAGAAGAGTCATTCTAATGTACTTCTACACTTCAAGTGGGATAAAAAGGCAATGAAAATATATAGTCCACCAGTACATGAGATCCTAAGAGGCAATTTTTGAAGGGTGTTCCTAGAAATGAATTTATGAATCGATGGAACCAAAGAAAGGAATAATTTGATATTAGTTACCGAAGAAAAAAAATATATATATATATTTAGAATTTCAGAAGAACTAGAGAGGGAAAGAGACCTCAATTGCAATAACTGTTGGTGTGAGATTGCATACATCTATGTAACCTAGCTTGGATGCAATATCTGCATAATACAAACATTTATCCAGATCAGAACTTACCAGAACAATAGCATCCTGAAAGCAAAAATTCCAAAAGCAATGGTACGTATGAAATAAATACAAGGTAGCACGTGGAATAAATAAAAATATTTAAAAATAATAATAAATTAAAAGCTACATTTAATGATAAAAATTATAGATAAACACAATTGAAATCACCATTTTCATTGTAAACATGCATTATATAGGTGATGCCATTATTATCATTTGCAGTTGTTCTTACAAGAATGCTATACAAACAAATTTCTTCCCACTAGACGAAGGTTGTCCAACCCAAATGTATTTATTACCACTCGACACAAAGTTTATGTTTACTTATTAATGTGGGCCCTAGTACCTTTGTGTCCTGTAGAAAGAAAATACGTGGGCCCCAATTTATTCATTTATTTCCTATAGGTTTTTATGTCTTAGAAAACTGAAGGGAAAGTTTTTTGTCTTAGAAAACTAAAGGGAAAGTGTGCGAGTTGAAGAAGGCTCTTTACATCTTGAAGCAATCACCTAGGACATGAAATGGTAGATTTCATACGAAAATTAGTAAGGTTGGGCATGTACAAGCTCATGCAGATCACATGTTTATCAAATGTGTTAATGGGAAGATTGCTATTCTCATTATCTATGTCGATGATATAATAATGATCGGTGACAATGTGGAAGAGATATACAGCCAGAGAATTTGAAACTAAGGATATGGTCAGCTTCATTACTTTCTTATTATAGAAGTTGCTACATCTGAAAAGGGCGTATTTCTATCTCAGTGGAAGAATGTTATTGACCTCCTGAGCAAAGAATGTTAGGATGTGGATCAACGGCTACTGTTATTGAGATCAACCACCGACTTAAAAGGTGAAGAAGGTGATCCAACAGATAGAAATAAATATCATAGATTGCCGAGAAACCTTATCTATCTTTCTTACACATGTCCAGAGATTGCCTATACAGCGAGTGTTGTAAGTAAATTCATCAATAATCCTTGTACTACTATACTAGAGGTTGTTTTCCAAATTTTGTGACACCTCAAGGAAAAATGAATATTATTTTATCGAGGACATTTAAAGGTTTATAGATTAGGCATGATCTATAAATGATCAATGACCTTCCTTTGGCTATTATATCTTTGTTTGAGCGAATCTTGTTACATGGAGAAACAAAAACTGGTTATTGTTGATCATTCTAGTGCAGAAGATGAACATAGAGCCATGGCACAAGGGATTCATTAACTTTCGTTGCTTTAGATTTGTTAACAATTGGCAGGCTTGGATTAGTTTCTGATGTCCTATGAATTTGTATTTTGAGACAATAAGGTTGTTAGCTACATTGCTCACAATCCATATTAACATAACAGGACAAAACCTGTTGAGATTATTATTATTTCATTAACCAAAAGTCAGATTGAGATTTTATTTGTGCGATACTAGCTTACAGATGTTCTTAGTAAAGATCTTAGTAGGTCTTTTCATTCTCTTGTATGCACGTTGGGTATGAGAAATATTTATGCACTAACTTTTGAGAGGGAGTGTTTATTGTTATTTTAGAAATAGAGGTACTGTTGTAAAATATTAAATGGGTATATAGGGCCCGCCCTCAACAGTGGGTTCCGCTACTGGAGATAGTATCTTACACCTAAACTCTGTTTTATTTTTATACTCTCTTTCCTCCCTTGCTTACTCTTTGCTTCCATCTTCCCTTTAACCTTCAACTTTCAACTTTCAACTTATATAAAGTAGAAATCAGAATATAGCAAGGGTGTGCATTACCATTAGGAAGTGTTCAAAAACTTTAATTCACATATAAAATATTCTAGCCCAAAAACTTTGTAATGGACTCTAGTATCTCAGTATCGGGTGTGGGTGCGTTTGTAAGCGTCAGATCTTTTAAGCCAAAATCTTAGGATACGGGCACAGGGACACATCTTAAGCACTTATATATTACATATTATATAATATTCTTAGATAAGATGTTTTAAATTATTTAGAAATATACTTTAAACTAAATCAAATTTGAGAAAAATATAGAATTTATATCTCCCATTCGTGTCAAGAATCTAGAAATCCTTCTTTACTAACAAATGTTAGCATCTTATTCTTCCAATATCGTACATAATTAGAGGATCCAAATTTCTAAATTGGGTAAGGGTGTCGGACACATATCCCACGCCCTTACCTTTGTCATATGCAGTGGGAATGGAAAAATCCCTATTGACGAACCATTTCAATAGTATGGGTGCTGCTGTGCACGAGGCATGACTATGGGAGTAAAAGAGAGGACTGCTATCCGACCCCATCTTGACATATTCTCATTTGCAAAGGCTCAAGTGCCTTGGGATTGAGTCCAAAACGAATAAAGCTTAAGCAATTTGGTGCTAATTTCCGAAAGTAAACAAGACAGTCCAAACAAGAAATAGTGCCACAAACTGATAAAAATGATACATAGTTAAAGCAATCATACTTTCCAACGAAACCCTAGCATCGGCATTTGCATACGCTTCACCCCTCTCTTCCAGAAGAGTAGATAAACGATTGAAAGCCTACAGTTCAAACCCCAGAAGTGTCAAAGGAACCAGAAGACAGAATATCCCATAAGTGTCAAAAAGGAACCAAAAGAGAGAGCATCAAATTTAATTAATATCCATGATATTGAATGCAAATACGACGGAAAGCAGAAGAAAAGTCATCTTAGTGTGTCCAATATGATGGATGAAATGCCTACCTTTGCATAAGCATCACCTGAGTCATGATGCAAAAGGGGGCGAGATTCTGTTCCTATAGCCGCAATTCTCCTTGCCAAGGCTTCCAATGGTACATCTAACCAGACACTAAACCCCTTTTGCATGTATTTCCTGAAAGCAAAAAATAGCTCTATATAAATGTATGAGAAACTAATTGGCAATGATTTTATCAATATGTCCAATGTTGTACCAATTGATGGGCCGAATAACTGCACCTCCACCAGTGGAAACAACTAGCCGGTGCATCAAAGACAGCTTCTGCAATACCTCTGTCTGCGAGGAAGAAGTTAATTACTGACTTTTAGGTTCCTATAATTGGAGGAGGGAAAATAAAATTAAACATGGGATTTGCTTCTAATCTTCAAAATATCCAAGCACTCATTATTTCTAGAGCTGAGGGATACTGCAGGTGTATCTACTAAAAATAATCCACACATTTGCTTAGACTGAGGACGTATCTACTGAAGATTAGTCGTGGTGGAGATTGTAGAATTTGCTTTTTAATCTTTAAATTCTCTGACGATTAGTTCTAGAGCTGAGAGATATTGCAGATATATCTACCAAACATTCCAGGTAGTGGAATTGGTAGAATTTTCTACTAAACTTTAAATTCCCAAACTACTAGTTCTAGAGCCGAGGAGAAGGTATATCTAGTTGATGAAGTACATCTGCTAATCTGTACCAGATGATGCCAACAAATACACCCATCACCAATGAACACCTACACCTAAACATATAAAGGGATTGTTTGGCGCAACTTCTTCACAAAGCAAGGACTTCTTGAGAATGGACTTTACCATAAAAATTTTATAAAAAAAATGGAACAATAAACTGCATTTGGCAAGTGCTCATGTTAAAAGTACTTCATCTACATTTCTTTTTTTAGTTTTAAAGTTGTTTTCCAAAAATATCCACAATAATTTAAATTCATAAAGTTATGGGTTTGTAATTATAACAAACATTAGGGCAAAATGGTGATTTCAATTATTAACATTAATTGCCACAATCACTTCGCGAGAAGTGATTTCAAAAGACACTCCCACTAACTTCCATGAGACGGACTTTTGGAGGCTACACTTCCACTAAAAGTTCATTTTGAAATTTTCACCAAACAGGCAATTTTGCTATGGAAGGGCTTTTGGGTTTTGGAAGTCATTTGCAAAGTTCTACCAAATGCCCTCAAAGTATCTAGGAAATTCACAAAAGAATATAAATCCGGATATACTCTCCCAGTTACCCAACCGTACAAAATCCCCAAAAACCTATATCGCTCTAGCCAAATCAGACACATCAGTCACAAAGGCGCAAGATCCCAAGCCTTCTTATGTCTTTTCCCAACCCTACCCCCTCTAATGTCTTTTACACACATGCACAAAGTAGTAAACTAAAATTTAGAAACACACCTTTTTTTGGAAAAATAAAGAAAAATGGAGAAACCAATGCCCATATATTATTCCAACTGTGAAGAAACTGAGCAGATAAATCAACACTTACTAACCTCATTATCTCTGAAGAAACTCTCACCATGTAGCTTAAAGATTTCAGCCACAGAAGTTCCCCCAACTGTGTGCTCTATCAATGTGTCACTGACATCCACAAACATAACATAATCAAATTATTATTTAGCAGGAAGTACAATGTGCCAAGGGGACTTCTTGAATGGAAAATCTTAAAGGTAAGTGGGAACAGTTTCCAGAGTATCAATGGCAACCAATAATTCCTATCTGCAATTGTGGAACCCTCCATTTCATAACAGTCCTCCAAATTAATCAAATAAAGTATTCTCCACTCTATAATTATTTTGTAAAGAAAACTGACAATATCACTACAAACCAGTCAAAAAAGGAATAACCAAGTACTTCTGACAAAATCCTGCCAATGGTTGTTTTCCCAGATCCCATCATCCCTGCATTTTGCACACCATATAGTTAAATAGAAACCATTTCAAGTATTTGATCAACTAATTGCAGAGGATCTTGTTAAGGAAACTGACCAACAAGATATATACATCGTCCATTTAAATATGGTTCAATCTCTTCTGACTTATTCTGCAATTTTATAACTTCCAATAAGATGAATGCTGAAACAATCTAAGACAAGCCAATCAAATCAATGCAGCTTCTCAATTTTATGGCTATGTCATGCAGAATATTTAACAGATGGCAGAATGCCATGATGTTTCAAACATTAGAAATAGGTTGTGCACCCTCAAAATCATTGCTTGTCATGAATTAAACATATGAGAGATCAAAAGGACATCATTTCATACCTTTAAAATCATAGCTTCATCAAAAGAGGCAGGAAAACTTCCAGACTTCAATATGGAATCTACAAAAGTAAAACTCAGCTTAAACTTTGTAACAAAAGAGTTTTATTGCCTGCAATCACTACAGCAGAGTTGATTATTTGGTTGTTTGGTTTGATGTGGGTAGGTGAGTGCGAATTCAACCTCTAGCACTCCAGTGAGAACAAGAATATATATATATATATATTTTACTAACTCAACGACATAACATACACCATACTTCTTCGCAAAGATTTTAATGAGAGACAATTAAAACCACATCAATTTATTAGAATGTCCCAAAAAAAAAAAATCAGTCTTTGCTGAGGACTAACTGTGTTCAAGAGGTTCAAAACAAAAACATCTGAATTTTATGGGCCCAGAAGATAGAATAAAAACTGGGTAAGTCTTGGACGGCACTTTGATGGCCTTTGGCCTAGTGGGTTTCCCATGAGATGAAAGACATGTGGCAACACGCATCCTGTAAAACAGGGTAATGCCAAAGTATTCTCCTTTTATTGTAAGAAGAAAAACAAAACAAAGAGAAAAATGAGGTAAATAAATGAATGGATGAATAAAACGATGCTGAATAGAAACCATTGGAGATGGGAGCTGCCTCATTCTCTTCTTACAAAGGTGTCACTTGCCAGGGATCTCCATCTTTGAAAAAACCAACGGTGCAGGTCATTATCTCTTTGCTCGTGGCATTTTATCTATACTTGGTTGAGGAACACGAAGCAAAGATGGAACATTAAAAAAAGTTGAGTTCAATTAAAACAACTTATACCAGAGGTCGACCCAAATTTCATTCTTAATTTGCTTAAGTGAATAATATGAATTGTACTTGTAAGGGATAGTGAAGCATTCTTTTCCAATAGAGGAAATTAATTCATCACTCCAAGTGATATTGATCAAAGCAATAAAAACCAACCAAAATCGGGTTTTATTGTGATAAATCATGTGTTCCACAACTGTATTAGATTTTCTTATATGTTATCAAACAATATGGAAGACAAGTTCTCATCATCTATCGTAACAATTTGTTAATACTTACTGAAAAAATGGGGAAAATTGTTAAATTTTATGCAACTACCTGGAAAGTTCTTATAAGAACACGAGACCTTCAATGCCGCAGGTTTATGCCAACTGGCAGTTCTTGTAGGTTGCAAATGACTAGAAATATGAACCTGAAGCCTCTTTTGGTCACTAGCTCTTGGAGAAAAAAGCAACAAACCGCTTGGTTTCCTCACCATCTTCTCTGAATCAATACATGTTATTGAGAATTGCAAGCTCTGGGCAAGTTTAGCCTCCATTGCTCCACTGTCTCAAAACTGAAAAGGCAGAAATTTGATCGATCTTCAAATTAATTGTCCCCGCAAATTAAAGAACTAATGCATCAATCTCAGCAAATTTCTCTGCAAAAACCATAAATTTCGTTGACCATCTGTCTAATTGCCAAAAGATGAAGACAAACAAAAAGAAAATTGAATGTTTTGCTTCCTATTGCATTGATTTTGAAAAGACAAACAATTCAGCCAATTCAATCAACACATTATATTATGCTCTAATACACTTTTTTATTTTTTATTTTTTAATTATTGTAGCTCCCAAGCTAACAAAATTGACTAAATTACATGCAAAATGAATTTCTCTTGCCTTCCTACCTACCCCCCTCTCCACAATCAGATAACAAGCAATGATCACATAAAGGTATATCAGAATAGAAGCAAACTCAAGGTAAACCTTAAAAAATAAATCTTTGCTTGTATATAAATAAAAATAATAATCTAGAATTGTTTCCTCCTATTGTACTTGATTCCAAAGCATATAGACCAATCAGCTCAAGTAAAACACACAAATGTATATTTTGTATTCACAAAGTTGCATGAGTAATCTAAGATTGAGAAATGCTAATTCAATAACCAAAGATTTGATCTAATTGTTTTACTTGAGCTATTGACATGATAATTAAATAAAATCTTGAAAAAATGAAACAAATGGCAGAATAAATCACATTTGAATACAAGTATATTACATTTATTTGGGGTTTCAATTCTATTCTATTCTGAGTGTAAATAATTACTTTCTGTGTTGATCTCCTCCTGCTCTTCCTCCTCCTCCCTCTTCCTCCCCCTGATATAGGAAAACCTTGTGATGTTGTTGTTGGTTGTTCGTTTTCCTGCCGTTTCACACTCCCGCAGTACAATACTCCCGGCTATTTCAGAATGCGGACACACCGCTGTGAGTGAGAGAGACACATGGTGATGCTGGTATCTGTATCTTTAAACCTAACAAATCCATAATAGATTATTTTAGTTTTAGTTTTTTTTTTTTTTTTTTATTTTAGTTTAGTTTAAAAAATTGTATTTGGAATGTTAGTTGATTTTTTTTTTTTTAATTAATTTAATAATTGAGAGAAAAAAAATTAAAATGATTATGATTTAAATTTAATATTTTGTCTTATTAATTATTTTAACCTATTTTATCTTTATTGGTTATTTTAGCATCTAACCTAACTTCTCAAACACTCCCATAATTAAAAACAATAATATTATAAATCCAAAATTTATCTAGAAATATCAACCCAAGATTCAGATTCATTTTACATATGGATCTTACAAAACATAATTTTAATCTACATCACACAACCTAATCTTGGTTCAGGATTGTGTTCCTAAACTTATTCAATTAAAAATTATATGAACCCCACCCTTATCTACCTAAAATTTATCTTAAATGTGCTTATGTGAAGAAATTAGTGATGTGTGGGGTTTATAAGTAAAATAAATTTTAACTATTAATGATTTTTTTTTTTTTGGTAAATTCTGAGTTCATAAGTTTAGATTTGTAGTAGTATTGTAATAAAATACTATAATATCTATTAAAGGTAACTTTGGCAATAGACTATTTTATTTTTAAAAAAAAATAAAAAGCCACTATCAAAAGGTTAATTATTCTTTCTACTTTTATACGTCTTTTTCTTGTAAAAAATTAATTAAAGTAATTAATTCTTAAAACAGCCCTAGCTTTTGGATGAACCAAAAATGAGCCCAAAAAAAATAGTAACTTACTGTAAATGACATATATGTGCCCGAAAACACAGTTGTTTTAGGAACTAATTATTTTAAAGGAAAATTAGTTTAGGGTCCCTCTCCCATTTTTTGTAATGAAAGAGATCCATAAAATTATTGTTTGATGTCTAAGGTCCCTAAACATATCACAGAGAAATTTGACCTTACCAAATCAAAACTCATCTCTCTCTCTCTCTTTCTCTCTAAACTTCTCTATTCTCAGACCTGTCCAGATCAACTCTTGTTCCTCACTCCTGACTTCATTCTCTAGCCGATTGAGCTCCACCTTCACCGGATCCGACCCGTGCAACAAATTCAAAAACTCATCCGCGTCCAAACTTGACGGCCTCTGTGGAGCTCGCCTCTTCGAACTCTCAAACGATCCTGACACCGTCAACGATTACCGTCGTTCTCGCTGCAAATCTATATATATATTGTGGGTGTGATCTGATGTGGGCAGCTCTACGATCTCATGCTCTTATTCTCTCCTCTTCACCGTATTCTATCTATTCTGTTACTCATCAATGGAAGTTAGGATTTAACAACTTCAATCGCACTTTGTGCTCCTCCCTCGTCGCCGAGAGTGACACCAAAAAGGGTTTACTGAACTTGGAGGAAGTCCAGAAAGTTCTCACCGATGTCAAGGCAGACAACGTTAAGGTCGATCCCGTTCGAAACCACTGCGATTGAACTGATTTCATGGTCTTCGTCACCGGTCGATCTGCTTGGCATGTTCGCAACATCGCTCAAGCCCTAATTTACAAGGCAAGTTCGTAACACAATGTTTTGTAATTTGTGACGTTTGCAATGAATTGTTTCGGTATTTGTTCGATGTATTTGTTGGTGATTGAAAAACTAAAACCTTAGAATCGGTTTTAAATTGAGTTATTCTTTTCCGGCTTGGACGAACAGGTTAAGCAAAGGCAAAGGGGTGCTCAGAGAATGTTACTCCCCAACGTGGAAGAAGAAATGGTAAATCACGATCACAGTGTCCCTGACTCATCTCCAGAAGTGCATTTGAGGACTGTATTTGTTCATCTTCTAAGTTCATCTACTGTATACTTGAACATGTAAAATTTTTCTGGATTGAATAAATTTATTCAAATCAGAGAAATTTAATCTAATCACACTCTTTGATTAAGAGTTTCAAAAGCTGCAATTTTCAAATGACATACGAGTAAAAATTCGATGCAAATTGTAAAAAATAATTGTGATTGATTTATGATGATTTATGAGTTGTGAATTTCTCTGGGTTGAGTGATTTGGAGAGGGGGGAATTTCTCTGATTTGAATAAATTTCTCTGGGTTGTTAAGGGAAATTTCTCTTGTTTTGAAAAAATTTCTCCGGGTTGAAGTGAGTCTAGAGACATTTTTTCCTGGTCCAAAGAAATTTTCTGGATTTCTCTAGTTTAAACTCAGTTTGTTTAATTTTCTCTGCCTTTAATTGAGTAAAATTGGATTAGACATCCACAATATTATGTAGAATCAGAGCATTCTCATTCTGATTCACTGAATTGAATTTCACTGATTCAATTGAAAATTCAAGAATTTCACTGAATTGAATTTTCTCTGGTTTGGACCAGAGAATTTCTCTAAATTAAATTGAATTTTCTCTGAGTTTGGACCAAAGAATTTCACTAGATTGAATTTTCTCTGAATTGAATTTTCTCTGGATCGAATTTTCTCTGGATTAATGTTGAGGGACCTTAGACATTATAAAAATATTGAATGTCTTTTATGCTATAAAATCATAATACCAAGGACCTTAAAAAAAAATCCCTTATTTTAATTGTTTTTTTTTTTTTTTTTTAAGAAAAACACATGTAAAAAATAAAAGGAATATTTGTCTCTCTTTTTTTTTTATAGTGATTTTTTGATTTTTTAAGCTAAAATAGCATTGCCAAACTTGCCTCCTTCTCTGTTAATTTGAAATTACTTCTCATTTTTTTTATATTCTTAAATTTATTTTATGATTGTGTTTAAACATGAAAAATATAAGAATAATTAAAATAACTACAATCTCAATGTCTCATTGGCAATTATGAGTTTTTACCAAAAAATAAAAAAGTCATTACAAATTATCACATTACTTTTTTTATTTTTCAGCATAATTTTTTTGTTATAAAAAATCAAAAAATCACCAAAATAGTTAATTATCAAACCAGCCCTCAGTTAGGTTAACTCAATTGATGTAGGTTATGCGGTCAAATATTATGAATAACAAAGATTAATCATTTATCTATATTATAGTCATTTTTTTAATTGTATGGCTCATAGAATTGAGAAAAAAAAACATTGAAAAAGTTGTAAACCAATCCGATCTAGATAAAATCACACTATTTAAGTTTAGTGTTCTCAATGATTCAATTTGAATGCTGGTTTGGTATGTGACAAAAAAACAAAATAGACTTTTTAACTTAATAAGATAAAATGTTATATCTAAATCATAATCATTTCATTTTTGCTCTCACAAAAATCAAAAAAGTCAAAAAACTCATCCCAAACGAGACTTTTTAATCCCGAGCTAAGAAATTTAAAAAGTCAAAAAATCAACCCACATCTCAAATGAACCCTTAATTATTAAAATAAGGGAAGCGTACTTTACAGTTCAATCTATAGTGTTATACTTATGATTCCAAATTGAAATCAAACCCGATTGTTTAGATATATATTTTTATATAATTTGTTATTTATGACAAATATTAAAACATCTTATTAATATTCTGTATATATTTATAAGTTGTTAACCATTAAACTAGAAATATTCACATTTTCATGATTCGGTTTGATTTGGTTTGGTTTATGGAACTGTAAATAGTATTTGGTCTTGGTTTATATCAAAATGAAACCAAATCAAATCATGCTCACACTAATGAGTTGTTTAGCAATAAACTAAAATAGTCAACAAATTAAAAAAATATTTAAAAAATCAAAAAAATTATATAAAAAATTAAGGTTGTGTTTGGTTGTGATTTCAAATCACAATTCTACATCTTAATTCAAGCATTGCGTTTGGTTGTGATTCTCAAATGTTGTTTTGAGAACTCTGCACAGAACATCTGTGTTATCAGACGCATTGTTCTTTTTTTTTTTGAAATTTATGCCTTGGGGATGTCCACCTGGATGTCCTCTGAATTCCAGATTTTTTTTTTTTTTTTGATTTACATAATCGGAAAAAATATTTTTTGAAATTTTTTAAATTTTTTATGTGTTTTAAAATAATTTTGAGTTGTATATTTAGTTATGAGTTGTAAATTTTTATATCACATATCAATTGTCACATCAACAATTCTCCACTCAAATCAAACATCTTTTCCAAAACTATTTTCAAAACTTTTTACCAAACAAATTTTCTACACTCAAATTATAATTCTACAACACACAAACTCAAAATACAACTTATACTCTCAAATCACATTTACAAAATACAACCAAACGCAAGCTAAAAATTTCTCCTCAATCTTATTACTTTTTTACATATTTTTATGTAAAAAGTCAAAATATATTTTCAAAAACTTTAATTATTTTATCTCATAGTTTAACAAAAAAAAATAAAAAATAAATAAACTCTAAAATAAGCTACTTCCCAAATAATTCCTGAATTAACTATTTCTTACTACTATTTTGAGCTATATCTCCTATTCTGTTTTTTTTTTTCTTTTTTGATACAATATCTCCTATTCATTCTTGGATTTTTTTGCTTTGTGTACATCGTAGTGTTGCTTTTTATTTTCCAAAAAATAATATTAAAATAAGTAAAGTATCAAATTGTTTGCCTATTGGCTCTACCTACTGGATTTGGGATGACTATTGTGCAGGGTGCATAGCAGTATTGTTGTGCAGTTAAATTGGTCTATTTCGGGATTTATTTTGATAATTCGAACTGTTCATATTTTAGAATACATCAAGTAGAACATACTTGTAAAAAATTAAGTTAATCGGATATCGTTTACTCTTTCATCCACTTATATTTATATTTATTTTAATACTTTAAATTACTATTGTTATTTATTTTTATAAATACAAATGTGAGTAAATGAAAGAATAAACAATATCAGATTAACTTAATTTTTTACAAATATATTTTACTTATATATTTTAAAATATAAATAATTCAAATTATCAAAAAAGATTATGAAATAAAACCATTCCACACAACAGCTCCCAAATCCTACCCTACTCCCACCCACCAACTTTTGATTAAAATGGTAGGTGAAAAACTTTCCAATGGTGGAGTTGGTAAAGACCATTCTCAGGGTTGCTTATGGATTTGATGGTTACCTACCAGACCATGATATCGACGCTTCGCATGGAGGGAAAATTAAATTAATATTTTTGTATTGAATTTTAGGATGTAACAAAAATAAATGTTGGGCAACAAATGGGGTAGAATAACCCGTTAAAAGGATTAAAAAGGCCGAATTTGATATAATCTAATCTTATTAATCATTAATCTACATCTAAATGTGAATTCAAATTCACTAAATTTGATAACGGACAATCAAAATTCTCATATACAAATATTCAATACGTAAATTCAATCTAACTAATTATTTTCAATCAATTCGTTTAGTTTGAGTCTTTTTCCTGCAATGATGAAATGACTCCTCAATCCCTCTTATATAGGGGTGGGTAATCATGTGTTAGATTAAGTTCAAATTGAATTGGATTTAGAACGGACCAACACTATATAGTAAAAGTTTATTTACTATCTCAAGTTCGAACCGATAGGACACTTGGCCCCAACTTACCCAAATTCAGATCCTATAGAGTTCTTTTTTGTAGAATGATCTTAAAATGATTTTTTTTATATTCTTTTTTAAAGTGATTATCAATACTATTATACTCTTAATTTTGTATTATTGTACCCTAAACTCTTATAGAATTAAATCTCAACCTCTAAAAAAAGATAAACTTATCTATAAATCTCATATTGAAGAATGATGATCCATTTAGTCCAAAGAATTTTCTTATAGACTAATTAGTCTCATTAATTTTGGAAAGGTAAATTTCATATATTATTTAAAAATTAGATTTACAATTATATCCATATTTCTATTATGTTACCTTCTCTTTAGGATAAATTTTTATATGAAAATCTTCTTTATTTGGAAAACATTTCAAAATGAGTACAAAAATGACTTAAAATATAAGATTCCTCAAATATTTCAAAAGAGTACAAAAATTATTAGTAAACTTTGAGCAAATATATAATTTCAAACTGTAACACTCTAATGTAACACACAATATATATATATATATATATATATTCATGGGGGATTTGGTGATAGCCCCCTCACTATCTAATTTGTCTTTTAAAAGGACAAGAATTATATAAGTACTTTCAAAACCTCCTGATATTTTAAAACTTGTTTCTTTTACCATATTACCCTCATACAATTTTACTCTGTATGAAAGTAAAATTTTACTTTGTATGAAAGTAAAATTTTACTCTGTATAAAAGTAAAATTTTATTCTCTATAAAAGAAAAATTTTATACTCTGAAACTAAAAGTAAAATTTTACTCTGTATGAAAGTAAAATTTTACTTTGTAAGAAAGTAAAATTTTACTCTGAATAAGAGTAAAATGTTACACTCTGAAACTAAAGTAAAATTTTGCACTCTGAAACTAAAAGTAAAATTTTACTCTGTATAAAAGTAAAATTTTACTCTGAAAAACGAGTAAACTGTGAGACTCTGAAGCTAAAAGTAAAATTTTACTCTGTATAAAAGTAAAATTTTACTCTGGTTCTGTCAAATGAAAAAAGACAGAGCAATAGAACCAGAGTAAAATTTTACTCTGGTTCTATCAAATGAAAATTGATGTTTACTCTGAAAAATCGATAGAACTTTGAGCTTTGAGCTTTGAATTAGGCCTATAATCCTTGAATTAATCGATATTTACTCTAAAAAACATTGAATTAGGCCTATAATCCTTGAATCAGGCCTATAATCTTGAGATTTTTCATAAACACAAATTTTTCAGATTTTACTTTAAATCTTTGAGTTTTTGAGTTCGAATCAAATGATCGTCAAGACCGATCTATGCTATGATCTATGGTGGCGGTGATGAAATCAGCAACGACGATATATATATATATATATAAAATCTTTGGTCCGTGGATATATAAATTTTAATAAATCTCTTACTGTATTTATGGATACCACCACTGTTACATTCTTAAACCCTTCCATGGATATGCTCATTGAAATTCCATGGATATATCACAAAGCTTCAAAACCTTTGGTTCAATCTTGGAGACGACAGCGACAAATTGCTCAGATCTAGAGAGAGAAAGTAGATCTAGAGAGAGAAAGTAGAGAGAAATTGGTGTGGACTTCGATCAGTCTTCCTTGGAGTTCCAACACAAGATCTTGGACAAATTAATCTTGTTCAAAACTCAAATATATATATATATATACATATATTCAAAACTCAAATCATCATCTTTTCCATTGTTCGCCAATTATAGCTTCACCTTCAATACAATCTCGTCAGTGTCATTGTTTGCTCTGCTTTTTTGTTTCTTCCAAGACCATCTATGGCGGCTGCGAGAGAGGAGGCCGAGATGGGTATAATAGTAATATAAAATATTTAAATAATAAATTTGTCCTTTATGCAAGACTTTATAATTATGAGGGGGTTTAGACAGTATAATTTTTTTCTTAGTCCTTTTAACAATGAAAAGAAGATAAAGGGGGTTTATAGCCAAATTTCCCTATATTCATAGTATACTTTTCCATGTGTAACTGTTTGTACCTATTTTTGCCAAGTCCTGTCAACAGGTGGTTCAGTTAGTAGAAGACACGTGGCCAAGTCTAAAGGGAATGCCCAGTATTAGAGGATCAAGAACAACAACTGAAAGTGGGTTTGTGCATGTGAGTCAACTAGAAGTGATGGAGCAGTTATTAGCAGCAGTCATGGAGTTAATGGGCAACATCTCAAGAGAAGGCATGAAACAAAATGCAAGTGTCTCTCTATCAAAGGTCAAAAGGATTTAGGGGCATGTGTTAACTTAAGGGGAATGAAGATCGACAAAGGCTTGATACAGTTTGAAGTTAGGGAAGTGGGGGTGTAGCTGTGGCAGTTACACAGCAACAGTTATGGATTGGAAAGATCATGGGGACATGAAGAGAAGAGGTATAAAGGCTAGAAATTTACAGAGATAAAGGACATCAACAACAACATAACAATTTAACTTTTAGACTTAGGAGTAGTTTAGATTGTAACCTAGGAGTAGTTTCTTTCACTGTAATTCGTACTTGTTGAATGAACACAGATGATTTTAGTATGAAATTGCTTCTGTTTGTTTAATTTACCTTGTTACCATTCGTTGATACAACAATTTGAAGTTGCTTTCTTTTATTTAATCTACCTTGTTACTATCTGTTGATAAAGTGTTATATTTGGAAAAATTATACTAAAGTTAGGTTTGGCATCCCCTAAAAAAGTTAAAAAATTACTATCTTATTTAAGTCACATCACCTCTCTACTACATCACTTCAAATCCAACCCATATTTCATAAAAAGTTAAAAAGTACACTTGTTTAAATCATCCCAAACAACCCCTAAGATTTTTTTTTAGAATGTTACGTTATTACATTTAAGAAAAGTACATAAAGAATTTTTTTAGTTTGCTACATTGGAGTATTATGTTTTTGTTCATAATGTGAGATTTGCTTCAGAAGGAGGAAAAATTCAAACCCTCTATAGTACAAATTCTCTAAATATATAATTTTACATTTGAAAAAACCCACTTTTATTCCTAAAAAATTAATCTAAGTGACTACCATTTTGTGTAATTTCTACTTTATTGGAATTTTTGGGTTTATAAGAAAAAAATGACGAAATAGTTTATAAGATCACATTTTAAAATTTATTAGTGTTTCACCCCTTAAAAAAAACACAAACAAATACTAAATACTTGGAATACTTAGGTTATTTTAGTGAATAATGTTAGGGATATCAAATTTTCTATCTAACAAATGACCAAATGTCTCGTATACGTATAGAATCCGTAATTTTGTAAATCCCGTACCTATGTAAGACATTTAGACATTTGTTTCGTAAAAAATTTAGAACCTATATCATTTTCCTATTAGCACATTAATTATTACACACGATGAGATAATTTAGTAGTAAATTTATATACAATGCATTTCTGTTTGGTGTTGTGCTACAATAAAATAGCATAAAAATTGCTACACCAATAGAGACGCTCTAAAGGCGATCTGAGTCCAAATTGTTTTTTCTTGTTTCTAAAATTATCTCTGGTTTTGTGAAATTCCTTCAAATTTCCAATTAGTTTTACCTAATGTTTCACTAATTAAATTTCTTCATATCAGCAGCTTAAAACACCATGAAGAAATTCCAGAAGTCGACAACCAACATGCCCATAAACAGTTCAGGTGGAAGAGAAAAAAGAGCATCCTAATCCGATTCGCAAATGCATCACCGTTCCTATCTATCAGTAGTTTCACGATGCATGATCGATCCATTACACAAAAGAAAGAAAAATGCCTCATATTGATCCAGGAAACCTCAGGCTTTCACACAACAGTTAAAGTAGCTGAGAATGCTCCTCTTTGCCTGTCATAGAAAATCATCAAAGCATCATCTAGTCAAAACTCAAAACCAGATTATTCCAAAAAAAACAAAAAACAAAAAACAAAAAAGCAAAAGGACTACTGATGGTTCAGAATTTAATCAGACAAAACTACATAGAGAGCTAAAGGGGTATTAAAAAGATATCAAACAAAAAATTATCTGTTATTTTAATTACTCATTAAATCTCTTTCCTAAAAGATCTTCTCATGTTCCAAACTTTCTAATAAAATTTTTAAAATGAGACCGAATATTCTATATTCAAATTCAAACCATGAAATAACTTGCATATTCGTCTTACGTTGTATTAGCCAATTACATGTTTTAGAGAAGTTCTTCATTTTTATATATTTTTATTTTCTTTTGGACAACAGTCAAATACCCAATAACCGTGTCGTTTCATATGGACAAAATTGAATAAAATAAATAAACTACTTCACCCCAATGGACCAAAGAATCAAGTATTTTGTTTCACCCCAAATGAAAATCCTAACCCCAGTGCAGAACCAGAAAATAATGAGAGAAATGATTTGACCAATATTACATGGTTTGTAACATTCATTCCATTTGCACCACTTGTGCTTTTGGCCTAGGTGAAACTAGGATCATCCTAATTATGAAAAGCACAGAGGGAGGGGGTTTCAGGAGGCCCCTCTGAAAATTTGAAAATCCCACTTTCATATAAGGTCTACTCTCGCTATGAGTTCAAAGCACAAATGAGTAAATTCAAATAAATATATCAGGTTATAAGAAAGGGGCAGGATGTCTAAATTGAGACGATCACTTATATTTATTGGGCCAATTAGCCTAAAATAAATAAATAATATTTTAAACAAACCCAGCCCAACCCACCATCCACCCGACTGACCTACCTAATTGTTTGAATCTTGGGTCCGCTCCTGCCAATTAGTTGTATCTAAATACAACATTATGCCTCCTTTGAGCACACATCACCGTCATGCAACTTGTTACCAAGCTTGCCATTAAAAAGTTGATCATATCCTATGCTTATAAAGCGCCTACACACCATCTTTCCCTAATACAAATCATATGAGAACATTATCTGCAGATTCAGCATATTCAAGGGGTCCAAGTCTCTCAGATTCTTAGACAAGTCTTGAAGGGTCTGAATGTAAAATGGGTCAGGTCCAAGCCTTGGGACGGCCCAATCCGATAAAGCCCAAATCCACGTGGGTCAGATGAGTATGTGGACTGATCAATCGAGCCCAGCTTCGTGATCAATAGTACGCCCAAATCCTCAAGCATTTGGGCCCAACTAGCGATGTGTCACCAAATTATGCCGATTTGGCTAGCAGATTCGGGAGAGGGCGAACGGATTAATACCACCCATCTCTCAGAAACAAGCCTCGAAAAGACCGAAATAATATACACCAAGATCGAATCAAGAACTTAAGTACCGAATCGAGAAGCCTCATAAAGGAACGTGGGATCCGTGAGTGCAAGCATGTGCAGATGCCACCAAAGAGTCCCCACACCAAATCGCGGAAGTTGTTAAGCTAATGGAATGTGGTTTGTTATGAGCATGCTTACAATGAGAAGATACAAGGATGGCAACTATCAAGTGGTCCGCCACGTGGAACGATCTTTGGAAGGACACCTGGCAGCATCTATACTCCATGAACTCACCTTGAGAAGCAAGTAAGGAACCCTATATATACAACAGGAGCTTCACATTGAAGGTAACTGAACAACCCCAATCTACACCATACATACATATCCATTCGGCTCTATAGACCGATCACTGATCACCACGCCGGAGGGGTTATCCGGCCAACCCCGGCCGGGCAGCTCTCACGGTGGTTCTTGTTGCAGGAGCCCCAGTCCCTGGATGGTCCAACTGTGAGCAGAGCCCCGATCCACTTTCATCTAGTGCGGAACCCGGTACGCACAATTGGTGCGGTGAGCGTGGATCATTTTCATCTCTAAGCTCTGCATTCAGTTTCGGCAATGGGGATTGAGGACGTTCTGCCTTCATCACATACTCCGCAGACGGAAAAGACGAAGGAAAAAGGTTTGGCACTCCCGACAGTTCTGGAGGAGCAAACTGGAAACAATAATCGGACCCCCGAGTCTGTCGAACATCGATTGCCCTTCGCCGGAGGTTCTTCTCATCATTTCCTTCTGGAGAAGGATTATAGAGATCGAATTATAGATTCCATGGGAATGGAGATACAGGAATTGAAGGCTCAACTAAAGAGGGTGTTGGGTGATCCGACGGAGAAGAGGACAGAGGCGGAGCCTTCCCGTTTGCAACGAAAGAGCTCATCTAGGGAATTACCAGTAAAGAAACTCCCCAGGAATGATTCCGGGCAACAAAGCCAACCAATCCCAACTCAGAGCGAGGCGGCAAGTAGTCACACCCGTGGGTCACGCCGTAGGAGGGCCAAGAGACAGAAGACGGGTAGTCAGCAAACTGAATACCCTCCTCAGGACCTTCGTACTTGGCTGATTGGCAATAGACAGAACGAACAACATCGGGATCATTTGGACCGTACTGTTCACCAGAGAGAACATCGAGCGCTGGACAGACTTGTCTCTTCGCCATTTTCTCCAGAGATAGAGACCATGAGACCTCCAAAGAAGTTTACTCCACCAAAGTTCACTTCCTACGATGGGAAGTCGGACCCTCTAACCCATATCACCATTTCACGGATGATGTCCTCTCGAGCCGAGATGAGGCATCGATGTGCAAAGTTTTCCCCGGCTTGGGAGAAACCGGACTCGATGGTTCGATCGACTCTCATTGATCAATTCATAGCTGGAAGCAGCCCCCCGAAGAGTCCTTAGCCAGGTTCGTTTCCAACACAAAGATCCCGAAAGAGCTAGACACACTGTTCGGCCTAAGGAAGGAGCAAGAGGAAACACTGCGCAGTTATGCTAGGAGATATTGGGAAGAATATAACGATCTGGAAGAAAATGTGTGCAATGAACAAATGGTCATCATGTCCTTCAAACATGGTTTGCGTCCGGAAAGTAAGTTAAGACAATCACTCACTAAGCGCCCGGCCACCGCTCTGAAAGACTTGCGCGCCAGGATTGAGCAGTATGCTCGCCTGGAGGACGATCAGATTCCCATTGAGGTAGTATCGGCGGAGCAGGTAGCCCGGCAGAAGAAGAAAACGGACCGAGGAGAACACCGAGGGATTGCGGTAAATGAGGTCGATAAGGCTAAATCACATTAAGCTATTGTGACCGTGTTCAAAGAGCCAATCTACCGAATCCTGGAGAAGATCAAGAGAGAGCCCTTCTTCGTTTGGCCGCCGAAAATGATGGGAGATCTAGCTCGGCGCAATCAGAAGCTTAGGTGCACCTACCATCAAGACAGAGGACACATGACTCAGAACTGCAGAGCACTAAAGCAACACTTGGAGGACCTGGTGGCAGCTGGGCACTTGAGGGAATACATAGATCAGGGCAAGGAGGTAGCCGAGTCGGGGAACCCACTTCCGGAAGTGAACGTAGAGCATCCACCCCGGCTGATAATAAATGTCATCCATGGGACAAGACTCAGGAATCGAGGAAGCCGAAAGAAGAGATCGCTAAAGGTCGCCCAAATTCAAGAAATCATGTCGAGGAGCCGCGTCGAAAAAGGTGCGTACCGTACCAAAATCCTCCCTATGTACTGTCTCATTTACTAGCAAAGATCTAGAAAGCATACAGCACCCACACACTGATGCATTGATCATAACTGTTGGGATTGGGAAACGATTTGATGTGAAACGAGTCCTAGTAGATCAGGGCAGTGCAGCAGACATACTGTATTATGATTTGTTCAGAAAGCTTGGCCTCTCCGAACAGCATCTCACCCCAGCGGCAGTCCCGTTGGTCGGTTTCAATTCACAGCCGGAGTGGCCGCTCGGCCGCATAGTGTTGCCAGTCGTAGCAGGAACCAAAACCCTCCAGATAGAGTTCTTGGTTATTAACACACCATCCCCTTATAACGCCATACTTGGCCGCCCATGGATTCATCGCATAGGCGATCCCTCAACCTATCACCGGCTCATTCGTTTTCCTACGAACACGGGTAGAGCAATTCGAGGACAAGTTGCGTCAAACAACGCTTCATGGCGGCGTTAAAAACAAAGCAACTCTGCAGAAGATGCAGACGGTGGAAGTGGCGAACAGCCGATCTTGGAAGATGTGGGAGGAACTCAGAGGAAAAGATGGTGGAGGATTTGGAGAAAGTCCTAATAGAAGAAGCCGATCTGAAAAGTACTTCCTTATCGGTACCTCGCTAAGCGCCGATGAGAAACTTCATTTCTTTGGGCTAACGAGGAAAATATGGAGGTATTCACGTGGTCAAGATATGATACTCGGGGTTGGACCTGCATTTGCGTGCCACAAGCTCAACATCAATCCTTCGCCCGCCCATCGTCTGAAAAGTCGGAGATCCTCGGTCGAGCACACCAAGCGATGATCGTCGAAGTCGAAAAACCGGCCTCGGTGCAATCAGAGAAGTCTGATGCCAGATGGTTGTCCAATCTGATTGTAGTCAAGAAGAAACGGAAAATGGAGAGTTTGCGTCGATTTCACCGCTTGAACAAAGCTCGCCCTAAAGATAGTTTTCCGTGCCTCGCATTGATCAACTAGTAGACTCAACGGGGGCATGGCGCATGAGTTTTCGGATGCCTATAGCGGTTATCACCAAATACCCTTTGTTCGGCCGGATCAGAAAAAGCGGATTCATCACTCCAAGAGGGACTTACTGCTATAGGGTAATGCCGTTCGGCCTCAAGAACGCCGGAGCGACCTACCAGCGAATGATTACTCGGATGTTCAGAGATCAACTGGGTAAAACCATGGAAGCCTATATAGACGATATGGTAGTGAAAAGCAAGTTCGCTACAAGCCACTTCACAGACTTGAGAGAAGTATTCAGCATCTGAAAGCCCACCAGCTTCGCCTCAACGCCTCGAAGTGCGCCTTCGGGGTGGGAACAGGGAAGTTCTTGGGATACATGGTCACTCGTAGAGGAATTGAAGCGAATACGGATCAAATCAGGGCCATACAGAACCTCGAAGTGCCAACAAAGTCTAAGGAACTGCAGAAACTAGCCGGGATGGCGGCTGCACTGAACCGGTTTATCAGTAAATCCTCAGATCGGATGAAACCCTTCTTCCAGCTCTTAAGGAAAAAGGCAGCATTTGAATGGAATAGTGAATGTACTGAAGCACTGCAGAATCTCAAAAGATACCTCAGTACACCCCCACTATTATCCACTCCGGAGCTAGGAGAGCAGCTGTATCTCTATCTAGCAGTGTCAGATCATGCCGTGAGCGCCGTATTGATACGGGAAATTGATAAGGAGCAAAGACCAGTGTATTACATCAGCAAAACTCTACTAGACGCCGAGACACGGTATCTACCACTAGAGAAGTTGGCTTATCTTGTTGCTTATAGCCTCAAGAAAGTTGCAACATTACTTCAAGGGCACACCATTAATGTCCTCACCGAATTCCCCCTCAGTGCGTATTCCGAGCCGATTTCTCTGGCGAGCAATGAAGTGGGCGGTAGAGCTTAGTGAGTTTGACATTAGGTATCGACCGACGGCAATCAAGGCATGTGTCTTGGCAGACCGTTCGCGAAATTCACTCCGCCAGAATCTGAACCAGGGAACCTTAGCTCGGCACAGGTGCCATGCGCCGCCGAACAGGAAAAACCCAGCGCTTCGGAAGCATGGAAACTCTTTATTGGAAACATCTGGCAACTCTACGTCGATGGTTCGTCCAATAACCGAGGCTCGGGGGCAGGAGTAGTCCTTATTTCTCCAGAAGGATTTATCTGGGAACAGGCTCTCAGGCTTGGCTGGAAAGCTTCGAACAACGAGGCCGAATACGAAGCGTTATTAGCCGGCTTGCGGAGCGCCGAACACTTCATCTTGAAACGACTTCTTGTTTTCGGTGATTCACGACTAGTAGTAAACCACCTTTAAAGGTCTATGAAACTCGGGATGAAAGGATGACTATATGCCAGAGCAAGGCGAGACCTACTCGAAAATTTCAATCGATACGAGTGGAGCGCACCAGTCGGGACAAAAACAGCTAGGCAGATGCTCTGGCATGCCTAGGCTCATCAGTGGACACAAAGGACGCCGGAAGAGTTTGGGTTGAGTTCATACCAGAACCAAGTATCGCATCTCCGATCCTCTGCAACAACTTAGAGCCGAAATGGATGGATCCAATCTTGGTCTTTTGAAATCTGGTAAGCTCCCGAAGACGAAGGAAGCCAACAAAATCAGCATAAGTCACCGATTTTGGATCTCACCTTCAGGAAACTTCTGACGTTCTTACCTCGGCCCTACCTCTTATGTGTGCATCCGAATCTCGTTGAGAATGTTCTCTATGAAATTCACGATGAGATTTGTGGGTGCCATGTTGGCGGAGGTCAGCGGCGCGAGAGCCCTAACACACGGGTCTTGGTGGCCACGAATGCAACAAGATGCTGCAATGATGCGTGCAGAAATACGACAAATGTCAGAGATTTGCTCCACTCATTCATCAGGCAGCCAAAGCTCTCACCCCACTCACCAGTCCGTGGCCCCTTGCGCAATGGGGTCTGGATATTGTTGGACCATTGGCGCGAGGCCTTTGAACAGCGATTCTTCATTCTTTGCAACCGACTATTTCTCCAAGTGGGTGAAGTTGAGGCATTGGCAAATATCAAGGAGGCGGAACACAAAAGGGTTTGTTTTGAGGAATGTGGTAGTGCGTTTCGGCATCCCGTGGGTACTAATCGCGGACAACGGGACTCAGTTTGATGGAAAGATCTTCAGGAAATTCTGTGCCGACCTCAGAATCGAATATAGGAACTCCTCTCCGGGATATCCACCGAGCAATGGTCTGGCAGAAGCATCGAGCAAAACCATCATCAATGGAGTAAAAAGCGGCTTGAGCACGCCAAAGGAAAGTGGGTCAAGAGTTACCACATGTATTATGGGCCTACCGAACTCTGACAGCGGCCCCACGCGAGAAACACCTTATTCTTTAACTTACGGAATGGAGGCCATCATCCCACTTGAAGTAGGTCTCCAACTCTTCGGATCAATTATTAAAGCACCACTAACGAAGAAGCCATCGCGTAAGCATTAGATATGGCAGAGGGCCGAAGAGAGGCAGCACTGATCAGGCTTGAAGCATATCAGCAACAACTCATCAGAAGTTTCAACCAAAAAGTTTTCCCAAGGCAATTTATGCCAGGAGAATTGGTTTTGAGGAAGGTCATGGATCATAAGCAGATTGCTGGCGAGGGCAAACTTGGGCCGAAGTGGGAGGGTCCTTACAAAATCACAGCCGTAGTTGGAAACGGAGCTTACTACCTAGAGGATCTGAATGGCAGAGCAATACCTCGGCCCTGGAACATAGCAAATCTCAAGAAGTACTACCAGTAGAGTCATTTTCCAGCCTCTTTATCAGGATGTAAAGGCACTTATTTGTCGACCAATACAAATATTTTCCCATTCCTCTCAGCTTTATTCAATTCTTGTAATTAGTTTTGATGTTAATCAAACGGACTTAGCTTTGGTTCTTACCAAACGGACTTAGCTTTGGTTCTGACCAAACGGACTTAGCTTTGGTTCTTACCAAACGGACTTAGCTTTGGTTCTTACCAAACGGAATTAGCTTTGGTTCTTACCAAACGGAATTAGCTTTGATGTTTATCAAACGGAATTAACTTTGGTTTTTAACCCAAATGGCCCAGTTTCAGAACGACTGAACGGAATTTAAATTCAGTTAGCACTCAAACATGCCAAGTGGTATAGCTTGGTGGAAAATGTTTGGCAACTGGATTGGAATTTAGCCAAGTGGAATTGCTTGGTGGAAACCGCACTAATATATCTTAAGAAAACATCTCCATTTAGCTAAGTGGCATTGCTTAGTGGAATCTACACTGATATAACCAAAGCACACGTCTGTGCACCCACATAATTTCTTAAGTATCAATGCAACAACACTTCAGTACAGATTCAAACGAGCAGAGTTGAAACAGACTCAATAATTTCGATCTCACTTAGCTCCAGGTGGGGGCAAACAATTGTTTTCTTACAAAACCAACCTGGACCTAAGTAAGACCCGTTAGCCACGCCGATCACTAGTTCGGCCCCGAGGTCCTAACAGTGCTCGGCCGGGGGCAAATGGGGGCAATGCCACGCAAAACATCAGTTCGGCCCTAAGTCCCAACAGCGCTCGGCCGGGCAGCTCTGTTCGGCCCCGAGGTTCCAACAATGCTCGGCCGGGGGCAAGCAACATAGAATCAGACAGAACATCCATTAAAAAAAAAAAAAAAAAGCAACACAGAGCCAGACCGAGCATCTATTCGGCCCCGAGGTCCCAACAATGCTCGGCCGGGGGCAAACAAGTATGAGAAATGTTCAAACATAGCAGCTAAAACAACATCAAATTGCAGAGTTCAAGAAAAAAGGAAGTCATATCATCCAAGCAAAGGGCACAGAAGGCCTCATAACCAGCAGTAAAAAAAAAAAAAAGGAAAAGAAATTGTCTTCATCAGAACAGAAATATAAAAGGTGCAACTTTCAACCTTTCAACAATCAATTTTCATCAACAGCAGGCAGTTCAGGAGTAACATCAGCAACTTTGTCAAGATCATCCGCGGGAGAAGCGAGAGGAGCTCCAACTTCACGAGGTAGGAGCTACCTTAACCACATCCTCCGTGGCCGGTTTCGGGGTGGCAACCCCTTCAATGTCCATCGTTTCGATGCAACATCCATGTTCGGGTCTCATTCACGGTCATCTTCGTGGGAAACATCGGCGAGGATAGGAGCGATCTTCAAACCGGAGGACTTGAGGAAACGAGGACATCTGTCTGAAGAAGAGCCTTCAGAACCATTGCGGCAGCTAAGGCCTTTGGTCGGCCGCCATAAAAAGCTTATCTCGCGCCACCAGCACCTCGTCCTTGTAAGCGGCTCGGCTTCATCCCAAATTTTGTTGCGATGCCTTGGCCTCCAAGGTCGACGCTCGGCAGCCATTACAGCAATAACGGCCTCCAGTTCGGCCACCTTCCCCTCAAGTTGAGCTTGGGCCCCAATGGCAACCTCCTTCGATTGTTCAGCGGACGTGACAATTTTGTTCAAACGGAAGGCCTCCCTCTCAGCGGTTCGGCGTCCTTCCTTCTCCGACTCCCGACTCACTGTCAGTCTTTCCGCATTCATTGCAGCTTCCAGCACGGCCCTTTCGGCTCCTCGGCTCGGGTAATGGGCGGTGCATTCTCTGGATACTGCGTGAAGGACAACAAAAAAATCTTAGAAAAAGCGAAAGATAGCAATGCAATAGTGAAGCTAAGGAAAAACAACTTCTGACGGTCAACATTTGAAGGGTCCCTTCATGATAGGAATATCACGAGGCCCATTATGTCCAGGCCATATCAACGGGCATCAACAAAAACTTGGTTAAACTAAAGGCAAACTCTGCGAGGCAACAAGAATCAGAGGTAGAGGCGGGCTGCCATCATATGATATCGGTGGCTCCCATCTTTCAAAGTTTCATCTTCAATCGGGTCTGAGAGGTCTCCCCACCTGACCTTCCGGTTTCCCTTCTCCTCCTTTTGCTCGAGGCGGCGGCAAAGCGGAGGCTCGGCGGCGATTCTTGGGGTCCCAGAAGCCCCAACCTCCATCTTCACCTCCATGAGGCTCTTCGTCTCGGTCTTCTCCACGGGGACTTGCAAAGCGCTAGGGGCTCCGAAGGCCTCAGCCTCTAAGTCCACCAGCACCCTCCTCTTTGCTACTGATCCGCTCCCTGCGAAACTGGGGGCAGGGGAAGGCGCTCCCTCAGGCGCATCTTCAACAGTGCGGCGCCTCGGAACCAGTGGGGTAAGACACCTCGGTCTCGTATCGAGAATCCAAAAAGCAAGGCCAGTCTCGCCTTCTTCGGCATGAGCAGTAACAGTGATAATCCAACAACTCGAGGCAGACCTCTTCTTGTATCTCAAGCGGCCTTGATGGCTCGGCGTTCTCCGATTCGGTCTTATTTGGAAGCGGGAAGGTTACGTAAAAAAGAAGACAAAACCATCGAACAATACTCGAGCAGTAAGAAACATATAAGGCATTAAAAAAAAGGAGACTCGGACACGGATAGCCATCTTTACGTGGCATCCTCTCGGTGGAATTCGGTCCGACAGAAACTCCATTCCCACCAACTTGCAAGAAATCATCATTATGTTTTATGCGAGTCGTGATCCGGTGACTAGATGACAATCGCCAGAATCTAACACGAAGGTAGTATGTACTATGGTCTTTATTGTGAGAAAGGGTGTAACATCCCGAGAATATCCCAAATATCAAGATTCAAACCTAAAAGCGTCTATTGAGGCGAGACCTCCACGCATAACGCGGAAAAAGATTTACTGAACTGCATCGCCGGGTCAATGGACTGATGCAAGCGGCGCAACAACGGGTCAAGAGGAAACCGCACCCTCCTCGGCGATAGCAGACGACGGAAAGGCAACGGTGTTCCTCGTGCCCATGCGTTTAGCATCTACCTTCGCCCGATGTGAGGTAACATCATGAGGAATGTTGTAATCTAAACGAAACACGGCCATGGCTTCCGGGGTATCGACCAGAGAACGGAATTTCCCCATTTAATTAGACTAGTGGGGCAGAAACGAAACACCAGACCAGAAGATTGAGACAGAAAGAGAGGAAGAATCGTAAGAAAACTTACGGCGGAAACCACGAAGCAAGAATCAGCGATGAAAAAATGGCCCAAGCGGAGCACCGGCGCGATCAATCCAGCGGAATGGGAAGAGGCTCTCTCTCTCTCTCTCTCTTTCTTTCTTTGGAACTCACGGGGAGGCGAGGAGATCAAATCAAAGGGTTTGAATCAACAAATGAGCATTTATTGCGTTAGTCGGCGTGCAGGCACACAAAGCACGATCTTCAGTATGGAATCGACGCATAATCTCTGCACACCTATCGCGCGTTGCCACGTGTCACATGAAAGGACGCATGCAGGAACCGTGTGTCAGGAATGAACCGTCATGAAGGCGAATCGGGAGAAGCCGAAGCAGCGACGCTTGAAGCGAACAATAGCTCCCCCCAGGGGAACCCTGGCGCGAGCTAGGGGGCAAATGAAGGGTCTGAATGTAAATGGGTCAGGTCCAAGCCTTGGGACGGCCCAATCCGATAAAGCCCAAATGCGTGGGTCAGATGAGTATGCGGATCGATCAATCGAGCCAACCGTGATCAATAATACGCCCAAATCTCAAGCATTTGGGCCCAACTAACGATGGGCGTCGGCCAGTATGTGGCGATCTGGTAAGTGCAGGACGGGGAGAGTGGGCCGAACGGATTAATACCCAGCCCATCTCTGTAAACAAGCCTGGAAAAGACCGAGCCAATATACACCAGTACCGAACTGAAGAACTTAAGTACCGAACTGGAGAAGCCTCATAAAGGAACGTGGGATCCGTGAGTGCAAGCATGTGCAGGATGCCACCTCAGCAGGTCCCCCACACCTGAAATCGCGGAAGTTGTTAAGCCAATGGAATGTGGTTTGTTATGAGCATGCTTACAATGAGAAGATACAAGGGATGGCAACTATCAAGTGGTCTGCCACGTGGAACAGTGCTGGAAAGACACCTGGCAGCATATATACTCCATGAACTCACCTTGAGAAGCAAGTAAGGAACCCTATATATACAACAGGAGCTTCACATTGAAGGTAACTGAACAACCCCAATCTACACCATACATACATATCCATTCGGCTCTATAGACCGATCACTGATCACCACGCCGGAGGGGTTATTCGGCCAACCCCGGCCGGGCAGCTCTCACGGTGGTTCTTGTTGCAGGAGCCCCAGTCCCTGGATGGTCCAACTGTGAGCAGAGCCCCGATCCACTTTCATCTAGTGCGGAACCCGGTACGCATAAGTCTCATACACAATTTGTGTAGGTGCATTAATTTGGGAACCCATTTCCTGGATGGTGGATGTTTAATGATAGGTAATCCCACCCAAAAGATTAATAAATAGTTCACTGTGTTCCTCTGGAATGAATATTTATCATGAATTAAACAGTTAATTCATGATAAGGCATGATTAAGCCTGCTTAGTGACAAAGAAATTGTAATATTCTACTTAATGCCCAAATTGTACTTCCTAAAATAAATTTAATCTATACTGCCATCAACAAATATATAAAAGCCTCAATGCACAAAATTTGTAACTCTTCCAATCACTTCGAGAAATCTGATCTCATCAGACATCACCAGGTTGGGCAGAGGGGAAAGAAAGGATGGGTGGTCCGAGAACAACGGAAGAGGGCTCGTAGCCCCCTTCTCCCTCTTCGCTATGCCTATTTGTTCACCCAGCCCCAGACAGATGCAGAACTCTTTTTTTTGAAGAAGATGAATAGATAGAGCCATGATACATTCACTCAAATGGGGCATTACTTTTTCCTATTTAAACTCTTTGGACCAACAAAATTCACTATAAAAATAAAAAAAAAATAAAAATCTCAAAAATCATTCAGCCAAACAACCTGAGTTCTAGACTTCTGTTGCTGCAACAAGTTGACTAGATTTTATCATCATAGTGTGAGAATATTACGTTTCATGTATATATGGTAGTTTATATATTCTGTATATATTAGGGATTTTGTTTCCTTTTTTCAGTAGGGTTAGATTGATATATAAACCAATGTATTCTTATATTTTAAATAGCATTGAATATACAAGTTTATTTAGAAACTTACATGGTATCAGAACCGTCTTTGAGCCAAAACCCTAGAAGTCGACAGCTTCTTCTCCTTCTATGTTTTTCTAGTTCGACTACAGGTTTCGTTCGTGGTTCCCTCTTGTTCGCGACACTTAGCCTCTATCTCGCGAACCATTCGCGACTGACTTCCTCTGCCTTATGACTCATCTGAGTTCGATTCTGCCTCTGCTTTGTGCCCTCTAGTTTTCTGGTTTATGATCAGTTATAGTCATGACACATCTGGTCCTCATCTTCTCAGTTCCTTAAGGTTCGACTTATCTGAGTTTTGATTTCGCCTTCGTTGCAATCGACCTATCCGGTCCTCTTTCGCTTCAGTTTACGAGGACCATCTCCCTCTTTACCCAGACATCGACGATCGAAGAGGTGTCTGTCTCTGGTTTACTCGATTTCAACTTCGACTTTGGATTCTGGTCCCGTCTCTCTCAGGTTCAGTCTCCTTCTATCTGTGGTTCTCGATTTGTTCGATGGTTCTTAGTACTGTTCTCAGACGTTGCTTAGGTATTACATTTAACATCCTATTCCTAGTTTATTGCACTAAAACCCCCCAAAGTTTTCTAGGTATTATCCTTTGCCCCATCAATCCTCTTCTTTGTCTCTGGTTCATATCAATGTCAAATGCTAAGATTACTAGGCCTAAAACTACGCCACTGGCATCAAATAAGTGTACTTTCTGCCATCAGAAAAGCCATTAGAAGTATCATTGTCCCAAAAAGATGTCATGTCTCCGTCATGCCTTTCGTTTCGATCCAGATTCTCGCCCTCCTCTAAATGCCATTTGGCCTCTCGCCGGTTCTACTACATCTTCTCCTGATCCTGACTTGGCTTCCTTGAGTGCTCAGATTAGTTAGCTTTAGCATATACTGTCTACCTCCTAGCTATTCTCGTCTGCCTCTATTGTTTCCTCTCTTCATTCAAGTTTGCTTGAGTCTTCTTCAAGTATCTTTTCGTCTATTTGGATTTTTGACTCTGGTGCCTCTCATCATATGACTCCCCATCTCTTCTTACTTCAAAATTGTACTTCCCCTCCCTTTCCTATTACTGTTAATGCTACTAATGGGTCTGGTATGTCTGTTATATCTGTTGAGTCTGTCTTACCATCTGCTATGTTTGCTTTCT
The DNA here is from genome assembly GCA_025200525.1 of Camellia lanceoleosa. Lineage (NCBI taxonomy): Eukaryota > Viridiplantae > Streptophyta > Magnoliopsida > Ericales > Theaceae > Camellia > Camellia lanceoleosa. The sequence continues at coordinate 96,381,033 of CM045767.1, forward strand.
CCATTCCATCTGTCCTTTATGTTCCTCAGTTATCTATCAGTTTATTATCTATTAGTCAACTTGATATCTCCAGTTTTGATGTTATCTTTTCTTCTTCTATTTGTTTTGTGCAAGATCAAATGTTCAAGCAGCAGATTGGTACTGACCGTAGAGTTGGAGACCTCTATGTAATGAAGAGCTTGCATATGCCTATGACAACCTCTCCGACTGCCTTTTTCTATTTTCAATTAGATTCTCTGTCCAATCCTTTCTACTTGTGGCATTCTAGATTACAGCATTTGTCTGCTAACCGCTTACGGTCTTTAGCTCAATCAGGTATATTGGGTAAAGTTTCTCCTAATAAACTTACTGAATGTCGGGATGTAAACTTGCCAAAATGACAGCCTTACCTTTTCGTAAAAGTACTTTTATATCTGATACACCGTTTTCTTTAATTCATACTAATGTTTGGGACCCATCTCCTATTCTCACTAAAGGGGATTCTGCATACTATGTATCATTTGTTGACGACTGCATCCGTTATACTTGGATTTATCTTATGACTCATAAGTCTGATTTCTATTAGATATACCATACATTTCAGTTTATGATTACTACTTAGGGGTTGTTTGGGATGTTCTAAATAAGTGCAATTTTTGACTTTTTATGAAATATGGGTTGGATTTGAAATGACATGGTAGAGAAGTAATGTGACTTAAATAAGATAATGTGACTTAAATAGGATAGTGACTTTTTAACTTTTTAGATTTTTTTAAAGATGCCAAACCTAGCCTTAGTTTGGGTCTACAATTAAAGTGTTACGATTTGACTTGGGTGGTGAATATTTAAAAAATAAGTTCTATGAATATTTGGCCAATTTGGGTACCATTCACCAAACTTCCTGTACAGATATACCTGCCCAAAATAGTCAAGCTGAGCGTAAGCACCGTCATCTCCTTGAGACAATTAGGTCTCTTCTTCTCTCTACCTTAGTTCCGGCTCCATTTTGGGAGGAAACAGTTCTTACTACTGTTTTTTTTCTCTACTGCATACCTATTTTCCTTCTTTCTGGTCTGCCTGCTTATAAGGCTTTGTTCTCCCAAATTCCTAATTACTCCCTCCTTCGTGTATTTGGGTCTGCCTATTTTGTCCTTATTTTCTGCAAAGATTGGACCAAACTTAGTGCCGGTCAATCCTCTATGTCTTTTTGGGTTATAGTCCTACTCAGAAAAGCTATCAGTGTTACGACCCTGTTTCTCGTCATTTTTATGTCTCCCGTCATGTTTCTTTTCTCGAACGTTTACCTTACTTTTAGCTTCCTCTTATCATTGCTTCGGTTTCCAAGGAGGATTTGGTTCATATTGATCCATTTCCTTCTGAGGTCCTTCCTAATGAGTACATCTCTACTATTTCCCTTGAACTTGTTCCCTCTTCTCCTCCTATCACCCCTCATGCTGAGTCTTTCTCCACTGAACCCCATGAATTTGCTCCATTTTTCTCCTCCTTTTTCCCAGCCTGCTCTTTCTCCTCCTCCGTTGTTAGTTTATTCTCATCGCCAAGCTTTCCCTCTACCAGTTGTCTCTGCCCCTACTGCTGATCCTCCTGCTTCTGACGGCTCTGATTCTACTGCACATTGATATCCTACTCGAGAGCGTCATCCTCCAAATAGGTTGGGTCGGTTTAATATATGTTTTTCTGTTTCCTATCGTACTTTTTTCTCTGCTATTCATTCTTTTTCAAAACCTCAGGAGGCCTATCAGGATCCCAATTGGGTTCAAGCTATGGAGGATGAAATATTTGCCTTGCAGAAGACTAACACTTGGGTGTTGGTCCCGTTGCCTACTGGCAAGAATCTAGTTGGTTACAAATGGGTCTATAAAGTCAAAACTCATTTTGATAGTTCTCTCGAGTGATACAAAGCTCATCTGGTTGCCAAGGGTTTCTCGCAGGAGTATGGTATTGATTATGAGGAGACATTTGCCCCTGTTGCTAAGATGAATACTGTCTATACCTTGATTTCTGTTGCTGCTATTCGACATTGGCCTCCCTATCAGATAAATGTTAAGAATGTTTTTTTTAATGGCCATCTCACTGACGAAGTCTACATGCGTCCACCTCCTGGCTTTCCCCACTTCTCTAGGCAGGTTTGTCGTCTTTGGTGTGCTCTATATGGTTTGAAGCATTCTCTTTGTGTTTCGTATGATTCCTTTCAAATTGTTGTTGCTGAGCTTGGGTTTTATCATTTTGCTTACAACTCTGCTTTGTTTCTGAAACATACCTCGGCTGACTTTCTTGCTCTCTTACTATATGTGGATGATATGATCATCACTGGCTCTGACTCTTTTGCTATCTCTGAGCTCAAGCAGTATCTTTTCCGCACTTCCAAAATGAAAAATCTGGGTCCATTACAGTATTTTCTTTGTATTGATGTTGCTTCTTTTCCAAAGGGCTATTTTCTATCTCAAGCTAAGTATGCTAATGAGGTCATTCACCGTGCTGGTCTTACTGATACTAAGGTTTCTGATACATCTATTGAGCTTAATGTGAAGCTCAACTTTACTGATGGTGTCCCTTTAGATGATCCCACTTTATATCGCGAGCTTGTGGGTTGCTTAGTCTATCTGTCGATTACTCGTCCTGATCTTACCTATGTTGTTCATGTAGTTAGTCAGTTTATTTCTGCTGCTTGCTCCACACATTGGGCTGCATTGGTTCAAATTCTTCGCTATCTCTAAGGTACTACATTTCAGGGTTTACTATTATCCTCTACTTCCTCTCTGGATTTGGTAGCTTATGTTGATTCTGATTGAGTTAGTGATGTTAGTAATCGCAAATCCACTTCTGGCTTCTGTATGTTTCTTGGTAATTCTTTGCTCTCTTGAAAAAACAAGAAATAAACTATTGTTGCTCGCTCTACTGCCAAAACTGAGTATCGTGCTATGGCTCATGCAACTGCTGAGATTATTTGGCTTCGTTGTCTCTTATCTGATTTGGGTATCCCTCAGTCTTCTCCGACCTCCCTTTACTGTGACAACCATAATGTTATTCAAATTGTCCATAACACTGTCTTCCATGAATGGACAAAGCACATTGAGATTGATTGTCACTTTGCAGTCTAGCTCTATCTTGCTTCGTTTCGTCTCTTCAGCTTTACAATTTGCTAACTTCTTTACCAATACTCACACCACTACTCAATTTCAGTTTCTTCTTTGCAAACTCTTAGGTTGCGTTTGGTAGAGCTTTTTAAATATGATTTCAGAATAAGAGTTGTATTTTGAGTTTTGGAGTTTTGGAATTATGATTTGACTGTGGAAAATGTGTTTGATAAATGAGTTTTGAAATGAGTTTTGAATTGAGTGGGAGATTTTTGATGTGACATATGATGTTTGATACAAAAACTTACCATTCAAAACCAAACACATAACTCAAAATTCTATTAAAACTCGTAAAAAAATTTAAAAATTTTGGAAAATATTTTTTTTGAATATATAAAAATTAACATGTATCAATTGCACAAAAATAAAAAATAAATAAATAAAAAAAAATTGCACTGTTTTGATTAACCGGCCGAACGACCAGTTAGGCCAAATTTCAAAAAAAAAAAAATTCAAAAATCGTGCTTGACACAGAATTTTCTGTTTGTTGTGGAATTATAGTTTGAAACTTCTATCCAAACAAGATATTAGAATGTGTGGGTAGAATTATAATTTGAAAATCCTTCCAAACACAGCCTTAGTGTTTTCTGCTAAAACCCTTTAAGTTTGGGTGGGGGTGCAAGAATATTACGTTTCATGTATATGGTAGTTTACATATTCTGTATATATTAGGGATTTTGTTTCCTTTTTTCAATTCTAGGGTTAGATTGATATATAAACAAATATATTCTTATATTTTAAATATCATTGAATATACAAGTTTATTCACAGATTCTACTTGCTACCATGATAATGCTATAGAAACTGATAAATTTTACTCACATAAGTTGTCTTTATCATATTATTTTAGTGAGTCCTGTTTCATAAACAAGAGCCATGACACATCCGTAAGAAAAAATTTGTATATTTAGCGTTCTCCTAGTACAAGTAAGCAATTGTCCTCACCATCCTCCCAGAAGCATCCCCACTATCATCAATACTCTTTCTTATGCCTCCAACTTCAACTACTGTCCATATGTATGTTTTATGTAGTGTATTAAAACCCTAATAAACTAACAACGGCTACCTGTATAGCTATGTGCATTATTGTATTCAATTCTATCTAGAACAAACCTTTACCACCACCACCACCAACAACAACAACAACAAAAAAAGAAAGAAAGTCAAGGAACCTTACAGTTGGAGAGTGGTTTTGATGGTGATGGTGATGATCACTGTGGCTGTTGTCTGTAGTAGTGGCGGTGGTTGAGGAGATAAGCTCTTCTTCATTTCCAAGACTGGCTCTTGACACATCCCTCTTGTTTTGTTTCCTCATTTCTCTGATTTTTGAGAAATCCAGAGAGTAGTCTGGCAATACACCCTTCTGATCCCAGTCACCAAACTGGGGAACTAATAGCCATGGTGTGTTGTTCTATACAAAATCCAATAAAATAAAATCACTTTTTTAGAACACCAAAAGGATAGAGGATTCTTCCAATGCCCAATATACAATTTCCATTAAGGGACACCATTGTTTCCAAGAACCATTTCAACAAGATAAAATTGACAAATAATGATGCATCCTCCTCAGTTACAGGACACATGATGTATACCTAAAATTCATGTTTCTATGTATCCAAAATGTATCCAATGCACTCTCAATCACATAGATAATCATGTCTCAAAATTCCTGTGTTTTTGGACAACAGGATTTGCCCCTTTTTTGGGGGGGGAGAGGGTGGGGTCGGTCTAATATAGAGCATGAAAAATGTCATATATGAAGAATAGGTCCAATATAGAGCATGAAAAATGTCATATATGGGGAATAATTGGATCAAAATTATCTCACTTCCAGCTATCTCTTTTTCTTGTTTGAATTTTCAAATCATGTTAATAGCGTTGTCAAACTCCAACATTTATCTTTTTTTCATGTGTAGATTTTAAAAAGAAAGAGAAATGATAAGGTAAAAAGAAGTTGATCATGACATTTACTTATAATTTCAAACCCCCCACTCCACCAACAAAATTAAAATATATAACTAAAACAAAGAATTAAGGTCACAACTTTGACATATCTATACTATATATTAAGTAAAAGAGAATTTTTAACTCCAAGTCTTGTAGGAGCTCCAATCTCTCAATCTAAATTTCCTAATTTTTTGATTTTAAAAAAAAAAAAAACCTTAGCATTTATTAACTTCTCCTAACCTCCAAGTCTTACCCCTCATAATAACACTTTAATGCATTAAGAACAAGTATAAAAAAAATTCTTTGAAATCCAACACACATGAATTTCTTGAAAAGTCCCAACATATATGATTATTATCCCTCATAATAACACTTTAATGCATTAAAAACAAGCATAAAAAAAATTTCTTAAAAAGTCCAACACATATGATTATTATCAAAATATTAAACTTTAATATAATATAATAAAAAAAAAAGACATTTAATTCTTTAAAAAGTCTAACATATATGATTATTATCAAAATATTAAACTTTAATATAATATAAAAAAAAAAGAAGAAGATATTTAAAAAGAAAAAAAAGACATTTAAAAATTACAATTTATATATATAAATAATTATAAACACAATCCGTACATAGCACGGGTGATATGTTAGTTCACTATTTAAGAGAAAAGGTCTACGAAGTGTTTTTTTATAGAAAAATGCTTGGGACCTCTAATTTAGAGGTACCACTAGTGATGTGGTAGTGGGTCCCCCACTGTCACAGCCAATCATGTGTTTTGATTTTTTTTTTTTTTTTCTTTTTCCTTTTCCACCTCATTAGAGGTGGGTTTAGAGGTCCCTTTTTAGAGGTCTCTAGCATGGTTGTTTTTTATATTATATGTAGGGCATTTTTTTTTATTTTATATGTAGGGTATCTCAGGCTAATTTACGTCTACCAGATTAACAGAGCTTAAATAAGACTTTTAAAACATATTTATTCCTTTCGTCCGTGCCCAATAGTTTTTGATAGCGTAAAGTGTTAAACCTGACAACTTAAGAGGAAGCAAACCCACAAGTCGCACGCCTCATCCACCAGGCTAAATTCTTGGGTCGTCCAAGGAGTGTGTTATTCACCAAATCAACATTAATTTCTCAAAAGAGAATAATAAAAAATTCCCAACAGCATTGTAGACCCATTTTAAATTTTTTTTTGTGAAGGAAATCAAAAACAGTAATAAATAAATAAAAAAGTATACAAATTGGGGGATTAAAAGCACAGAACTAACAGACTAGCAAAAAATAGTAGGAAACTCTACAAATGGAAATTGCAAGTTCAAAAATTCGATTGCAGAGTCAAATTAGAGGAAGAACATAAAACAAAAACATGCAGATGTATATGTATATGTATATGTATGAACTGAAACTATAAATAAATTATTTACAAGGGGGAGATCAGCAGAGAGAGAGAGCGATGTAGAGAGAGGAAGAGAGAGAGAGAGACAAAAGGATTTATTACCTCCTTGCTGTCTTCCATGCGATGAGATCTTCGATTTCCACTACAACTAAATATTTAACAATTTTGGCGGTGATAAATACTAGGAGAGTTTTTAAGATGTTTTTTTAGATTTTTTAGACAACATAGAGCTGGGTTTGGAAAATGGATTGATTTTTTGATTTTTTTGGCTATTTTAATTTGGGACTAGATAGTTTTATTTGGGAAATTTTTTTTGACTTTTTTAACTTTTAGGGAGAAAAAATAATATTATGATTATGTGTTGGAAATGATGTTTGGTCTTATTAAACTAAAAAATCTATTTTATCATTTTGTGGCTAAAATAACTTCAAACCCAACTCAACCCTTCTTCTCAAACAAAGCTATAGGTATATTAATAGTTTGCACACGATATGTGCAATTTAAATAAATATAAATAAAATAAAATATCAATTATTTATTGTGAATTATTTTAATTTTTAACTATTTTAGTAGATTAAAATATTTGTATTTGGAAATATAGTTTGATTTTTTGGAGTTGAATGTTGCGTTTATGAGAAAAAAACTAAAATGATTATGGGTTTAATATAGGGGTATTTGCGGTTCAGTTGCAGCCAGAGAACCTTTAATACGCCATCTATCTGTCGGATGGTCAAATTAAAAAAATCAATCCACATCTGTCCGTCGAATTGACGGATGCGGATTGGCGGATGGATGTGAATCGGTTTAACGGTTTAAACTTTTACAAATTTTAAACATAATACAATAATTTGTCAACAATTTTTTTTAGATAATAATTCAACTCAACATAACCAAAAGATTATCAAGTAAATTATCAAAATACCAATAATAAATATATATAAGAAAATCATGCATCATCAAAACTATTTCATTACTTTTTTCTATTCAAAAACTATTTAATTTGATTTTTTTTTTAAATGAAAAAATTAAGCCCTATATTTTCCACACAAAAATACTAAATATCAACCCTTGCCATTTGATAAAATGATTTTCAAATTGAAAAAATAATAGAATATGTAAACTCTTTTTTAATTGAAAATACAAACAGAATATTTAAATAAATTAAAAACAAAAAATCTTACAAATTACTAGGGGTGCTCACCGTTTGGCGGTTTGGTTGCAGCCAAATGAACCTCAAATCCGCCATCCGTTCAAAATTAGGCAGATTGAAAAAAATCAATCCGCAATAGGTTGCTCGTCATCATGCATCCATCTAAAATGTTGCGAATCGATTTGGTTTGAACGGATCGGAATATCCACTGCTTACTCCTAGTTTAATGTGATATTTTGTTTTATTAATTATTATTTTTTTTTGTGTGAATTTTATCCCAAAAAACAAAAGAAAAAAAAAAGAAAAGAAAAATAAAGAAAGAAAGGCTTTGCTAATTCTAAGTTCTTAGGTTCAAATCTAACGAATCAATTTTGGTATGAGGTGTGCTATCTCTCGAGTGTGTATCCTAACCATTCGAGCGTTCGCCTTAATCTCTTAAACGTTCCAAACCCTCGGTGGTTTGGGGTCTCTCCCACGATCCCACTAGCATTAACTTAAATATTCTCTCTTCATGGGTGGTTATCAAGGGCTAGCGCCCTTGAGAGGAGCTTTTGTCAGGCTCACATGCTACTTTCTATTTCTTTGCTAGCATGACTAGCCCACCCAACTTGCCTAACCCTAATTTTTTAGGATGTGAAAATGGTTGTTTAGCTCATAAGGTAGACTGACTAACATTTTTATTCTGATACATTAATAGGTTAGATTTGATATTTATACTTTTAACTTAACCTGACTCGGTTCACTATTAAATTAATTAATTAATTATAATGTTTTAAAATATATATATATATTAGAGATAACTCATGCCTAAAGGTACTGTGAACAATTTTTGTTTGATACCACATGTGCTACAAAATTCAATTATAATAAATCAATTTAAAATGATAATATCATTCTAATTTAAAACTTCACATAAAACAGGAACAAAAGATATAAAGAAAACTAAAATAAATAACTAATAAATTTCAAATTTTGTATTTCCTAATGAATTTATCATGAATGTAAGCTTCCCACCTCATTCACATAATTGGGGTGACGCCTTTAAGAGTTCCCACCTCATTCTCTAACATAGTTTCAAAGTCAGCCATGTTTAAGAAATAGTTCAAATTAGTCTAATAAAACATCAAATATCAATAGGAATAAAACATCAAATATCAATAGGTCCTGAAAAGAAAAATGAATTCATAAACAAACCATGAAAATATTGCATCTAAATACACTGGTCTTTCTTAATCAAAAAACATAAAATTCATAACCATACTATAACATCCTCCTTCAACCCACTAATAAATTGTTCCTACACAACAAACACTAAATTTTCACAAAAATCCATGTCAAACATATGTGACTTCCACCAAAATATGCAAAGATACTAAATTTAGTGAATTTTCAAAGGCACTTTACTATCCACACTCAATAACCATCCATAAGGTCCAATTTTTTACATTGTTAAGAGACTTCACAAAAATATTAGAAATTCATTGAAGTACATACCAGTTGGAAACTTTACAAAAATAGTTAACATCAAGGATATACTTTACAAAATATTTGTCAACTTTACAAAATTTGTGCCATATAATGTCTTTAAACTTGTTCTTTTACAAAAAAGTACTTGGACGCCTCTAAAGCGCTTGGACACCCTCAAACTTGTTCTCCATCACATTCTAAAATGTCCAAGTATCAACTTCTATGTACTTTTTCCAGTGAGGAGCATACACAACAATCTAATATTTAAAAAACAATAACATTAGCATATTAACATAATATGGAAAATAGATATTGAAACAATATGAACCAAAAATACCTTATTACAATTCCATCGGAGCAATATAGTCTTATTTATCCTCTTGAGCTCCATAGCTTTTTTCAACCCAATCCTACAAAAGTTTGACTTGATCATAATTTAAACACAGTTTTAATTAAAATACACTTTCAATTTATTTCCTTCTTTCATCATTTGTGTTCTTTTTTAAACTTTAGTTACTTTCATCTTCTATTTGAGAAATTTTATATATCTTTGTAAAAGATCCTTTATAATTTTTCAAGGATGCATAATTTAGTTTGAAAATCAATAATATTAAGAAAATTACACATAGATTATGCATGCTTCAAAATATCACATTTCCCCCATGATTTTCTATATACATGTTCCAAAACAAACTTGAAAAGAACCATACCACTTGTGTATTTTTTATTCCCTTTCTTAAGTAATTTTCCTTTCCTTTTCCTTTAAACTTCTCATTTTCCTTTGCCTTTGCATTTGCCTTTGCCTTTGCCTTTAAAAAAATAAGCAAAAATTATTAAGAAAAAAAATATGAGAGACAAAGAAATTTGATTAGTGGGTTTAACCCACGAACACATAGGACATTGAAGTCTCGTTCAATATGGATCACAACACTGACATTTTTGTTTTGAAGAAACTGAACCTGTGTATAATGCATTTGAAAGGTCAAAGAAAAATTATATTAAGGAATCTAGATTAAATAAAAAATGAGTATAGAGATCTAATATTACTGTTTCCTCTAACATATCATCCACCTACACAAAAAAAAAAAATACAAAAGCATTTGATTATGGGAAAAATTATAAATAATAAGTAAGAAATTAAGCCTCGATTCATAAACTATAAAGTAAGCATACATAACCAAAAATATGAATGTTGTCCATGATATGATATAAAATGAACTCCAAGGTTGTTAAAGAGGTTGAAACACCAAAGATCTGTAGTAAAGATATAACTCATTTAATAGTACTATAAACAGATTAGGTTTAAATACCAATGGGCTATACAATGACTATTTGATTACTTAATTGTGCCATAATTTAAATACAATGGGCTATTTCTTTCTCATTATAATTCTAATTTTTAACAATCAAATAAAAACAAAAGATCACAGAACATTACTTTGCATGTTGAAAAAGGAAACTCAATTCACACATTTATCAAAATAACCCAATGTCACGACCCAAACCCACCCATATGGGTTTAGCATCAGAATCGCCAAGAATCCGTGATTACCAAAGGCACCTTGATAATAACAAGAATACTGAAATTGGCGGAAGCCAAAAGCAAGAATAAAAGATGTCCAATGAGCTGTGACGGTCTGTATGCAAAAAGACTTTTCATAACATTTTCATATTTAAATCCCAAACAGTATATACATACATATACAAGCATTCAGGTTAGGGACCAAATCCCTACCATAACAGTACAGTACAAGTCTATACAGTATTACAAGACAGAGACAGAAGGGTGAACTGAGACACCCAAAAAGTCTAAGCTTGGTCACACTTGGAACCTCGCAGTGAGGCACGTTGGTTGGCTTGACAAAAAGGGAGTTTAACCCAATGCTCCTAGCTCCGGTTCGGTGCCATGACACTTACATATATATATAAACAGTGAGCTAAAGCCCAGTGAATAACATATGCGTAAAGAGATTAAGAATAAATGTCCTTTCAGTATTTAACACAGTTATCGAACAGTATATCAGTTATTCGATCATAATAGTCATAAGTGGTACATCCAATAGCAAACAGTACAGTAGGTCTTATCAGACCGAACAGTCAGTTAATAGCCATCATATTAGTAAACAGTAATGGTTCCAAACATGGGAACCGACAGAGATCTCGTGATGAAAGTCTGATACGATAAGAATAAGAAATTGCTATGGATGCCACGAATACAGTTCGCAAATAGGACAAGCATTCATTCAGCAAGAAATATCATTTCAAAAAGCAATACAGTTGATCATTCAGAAAATATTCATGATTGAATATATCTTTATAACATTGTTACTCACAGAGTTCTGGGCTACAAATAGGCTAGTGAGCTTCATCGGATGCCAACCCTACACAGTTACAGGATGAACACACACTAAGTTGCACGTTTAGAAAACAATAACTTAGTCCCTATCTTGACTCGGTGTGGTTCTATAGCATTATCCTCATTAAGATGCCTTAAACTAGGCCTAGGAATGCCTATGATGAAATGAGGATGCAGAAATGCACTTTAAAATACTTTTCAAATTTTTGCTGAAATAGAGGTCCCGCTCGAGTGTGGCTTTCTCCGCTCAAGCGGACATGTAGACAAAAAAGCCTCGCTCAAGCGTGACTTTCTTCGCTTGAGCAAACTGCAAAAGTACCGGATGCATGAAATTCACGCTCGACGGGCGCTCGATCCTCGCTCGAGCGTGAGACACAAGTCCTCGCTCGAGCGTGCATTCCCTCGCTCGAGCGGATTGTAAACACAAGCAAAGTACTGGATACACGCATTTCACGCTCAAGCGTTACTTTCCCCGCTCGAGTGTACTGCATGTATTCAGAATGTACGCTCGATCGTGAAGTCTTACGCTCGAGTGTGGGTCCAAAATCTGGAATTTTCAGATTGAACCTCCAAGCTCAAGTTCAACTTTTAAAGCATCAAATTCGATCCTTTTGGGCTAATTTTCTGGAAAATACTTTAAAACTCATAATATGACATGTTTCAAAGATCAATTTGCAAAATCAAAACCCAAAGGTAGTTTAATTGAACCTAATTTCAAAGAAAACTTCAAGAACATAAAGTAAGTGAATATGCATGTGTTCAATTGAAACCAAAACTTCCAATACATGATCAAATTAGTCAATTCTTTCAAAAACATGATGAATTCAAGAACTATAATCAAGATATGGACATGTATGTAGCAATTTCCATGAAAACAACCTCAAAATGCTAGAACATGTACATGCATACATGGATTACCACTCAATTCAACATTTTAAACCAAATCTTGACTCTAAACTCTAATTCACCAAGAACCATGCAAGAAGTAACTCAAATTCACAATGGAGAAGATGAATTCTCTACCTTAGGTCCTCAATTTCAAGAATGAAAGCTCAATTATGCAATTCTTCTACAATTCTTCAAGTCTCCAAGCTAAATTTGTTGAAATCAAACTTTCTCCTAACTCTCTCTCTCCCTAATCGGTTTTGGCTCAAGAAAAGGGCTGAAGAAATGTTGTGTGATCAAGTGTAATTCAAGCCTCAAGATGTTACTAAAAGTGGCCCACTATATGTCATTTTGGTAATTAATGCAACTAATGTCATTTAGCACTAATTAATCGAATTTAATCGTACCAAATCAAATTTCAATCAAATCTACCATAAAATCACATAAATTCTAATTAGCATAAAATATTAATCTATTTCAGATTCGGCCGCCGATAAGGCCATCAATTTATGGTTTAAAACATAAAACATGAACAGATCAATTAACAGTTAAACAGATAGAAATGCGTTTAAACTAATACGCTTCAATCCATCAGTCAGAATTTCAGTCAATCAGTCACTTAACATGCTTAATCATAGATTAGCACTGATCAGTGGTGAGGGTTGTCACAGTCTCTCTTCTTTACAAAGAGTTTGGTCCTCCAAACTCGAATTACCTTCATTTTAAAGAATACCGAATCCAGAGGGAATAGTTCAGGATATCTCTTGATCATATCGTCTTCTCTTTCCCAAGTGGCATATACGCCACCATGGTTTTACCAATCAACCTTCACTAACGGAATTTCTTTGTTCCTTAATTTCTTGATCCATCGGTTTACAATCTGAATAGGCCGTTCTTCATAAATGTAGTCATCACTTAGCACTACACGGGTAGGCTCAATCACATAGAAGGGATCCCGGAGGTAATCCTTCAACATCGAAACATGGAACACGTTATGCATATGCTCCATTTCAGGAGGAAGCGCTATTTGATATGCCACCGAATTAATTTTTTCAATAATCTCATACGGTCCGACATATCTCGGTGCTAGCTTGCCTTTAACCCCAAAACGGGTCTGCCCTTTTATCGGTGTCACTTTAACAAAAACATGATCACCTACTTCATACTCTCTGTCTCACCTTCGGACATCCGCGTAACTTTTCTATCGGCTTTGTGCGGTTTTCAGTCTCTGTTGAATCAGTTTCACTTTTTCAATGCTTTCATGTACAATCTCGAGCCTAAACAAAGGCCCATCTCTAACTTCTGCCCAACAAATCGGAGATCGACATTTCTTGCCATACAAAGCCTCGAAATGCGCCATTCCAATACTCGAGTGAAAGCTATTGTTGTAGGCAAATTCAGCTAAAGGTAGATGACTTTCCCAATTTCCTTGGAAATCAAGAACACACATCCGCAGTAAATCTTCTAGAGTCTGGATGGTTCTTTCAGACTGACCATCTGTCTAAGAATGGTACGCACTACTTAGTCTCAGTTCAGTACCCAATGCTGTCTGTAGGTTTTGCCAGAATCTCGATGTAAACTTCGAGTCCCTATAAAAAACAATAGATATAGGCACTCCATGCAATCTAACAATCTCATCAATATAAATTATGGCCAATTTGTCCGCATTATAGATTATTTTGACAGGTAAGAAGTGAGCAGATTTAGTCAGTCTATCAACAATAACCCAAATTGAGTCCATACCTTTATTGGAGCGAGGTAAACCAACAATGAAATCCATAGTGATATGTTTCCATTTCCACTCCAGTATCGGAAAGGGTTGCAGTAAGCCTGCGGGTCGTTGATGTTCAGCTTTAACTTGTTGGCAATGAAGACATTTCGATACAAAGTCAACAATCTCTTTCTTCATTCCTGGCCACCAGAAATTCAGTTTCAAGTCTTGATACATTTTCGTATTTCCTGGATGGATAGACAGTTTCGAATTATGACCCTCTTGCAGAATTCTTCTTTTTAGTTCAGAATCACTCGGTACACACAACCTTCCCTAAAATCTCAACACATTGTTCTCAAATTTGAAATCCGGCCTCGGTTTAGATTCTCGTTCATCAATGATCTTTTTCAAAAAGTCATCATGTTGCTGTTTCTTTTTAATTTCCTCAATTAGTGCCGATTGAGCAGAAATAGCAGCTAAGGTTCCACCTTGTTCACGCAACACAATTTCAACCTCAAATTTTTCAAGGTCACATAGCAATTCTTTTTGCCCGATGAGTAAACAGGCTAAATTTCCAACTGATTTCCAACTTAGTGCATCGGTAACAGTGTTAACTTTTCCCGGATGGTACAAAATTTGCAAATCATAATCCTTTATCAGTTCTAACCATCTCTGCTGCCTCATGTTCAGTTCTTTCTGTGTGAAGAAGTATTTCAAACTCTTGTGGTCTGTATACACCTCACATGTTGCCCCATAAAGGTAGTGACGCCAGATTTTCAGTGTAAACACTACTGCAGCAAGTTCCAAGTCATGGATCGGGTAGTTCTTTTCATGCGGTCTCAGTTGTCGGGAAGCATACGCAATCACTTTACCATTCTGCATTAAAACACATCACAAACCCTTATAAGAAGCATCACTAAATATAGTATAACCGTCCGTACCTGAGGGTAGGGTAAGAATTGGTGCAGTCACAAGTCGAGTCTTTAACTCTTGAAAGGTTGATGGAATCTGATCGGTCCAGTCAAATGATACCCCCTTTTGAGTCAATTGAGTCAGTGGTAGGGCAATTTTGGAGAAGTCTTTGACAAACCTTCTGTAATACCCAGCTAAGCCTAGAAAACTTCGGACTTCGGTAATATTTGTCGGTCTAGGCCAATTCACTACTGCTTTAATTTTTTGTGGATCAATTGAAAGTCCATCCTTATTGATTAGATGTTCCAAAAACATAACATTGTCAAGCCAAAATTCACATTTTGTCAGTTTAGCATACAGTTTCTGTTCTCTTAGGGTCTGTAGGGCAGTTCTCAAATAATGTTCATGTTCCTCCGTGCTTTTGGAATAAATCAAAATGTCATCTATGAAAACAACTACAAATTCATCAAGGTATGGTTTGAAAATTCTGTTCATAAGATCTATAAATGCAGCAGGTGCATTGGTAACTCCGAAAGGCATAACTAAGAATTCATAATGTCCATACCTCGTTCGACATGCAGTCTTTTCAATGTCCCCTGTCTTGACTTTCAACTGGTGGTATCCAGATCTAAGGTCAATTTTGGAGAACACTTGGACACCCTGTAACTGGTCAAATAAATCATCAATACGAGGCAATGGATATTTGTTTTTCACTGTTACCTTGTTTAGCTCACGGTAGTCAATGCAGAGTCTCAATGAGCTGTCTTTCTTTTTCACAAACAAAATCGGCGCGCCCCACGGTGAAGTACTAGGCCTGATAAACTTCTTATCTAACAGTTCTTGCAGCTGAACTTTTAACTCTTTCAGTTTGGTAGGTGCCATTCTGTAAGGAGCTTTAGATACTGGTTGTGTACTCGGAATTACATCAATGGTGAATTCAATCTCCCTATCAATTAAATCCCCTGGCAAATCATCTGGAAAAACATCTGGGAATTCTCTAACTATATGAATACTGTTCACATCAATGTTAACATCAGTAGGTACAGTCAATACAGAACACAAATACCCCTTACATCCCTTTCTAATCAGTTTAAAAGTTTTCATGGATGAAATCAGATATGGGGGAGGTACTACTCCAACTCCGTTAAACACAAATTCAGGTAGTCCAGGGGATAGAAAACAACTTGTTTTGTTACACAGTCTATGGTAGCATGATATTTTGTTAACCAGTCCATTCCCAATATCACATCAAAGTGATCAATATTCAGAGGCAGCAAATCAATATACAAATGAACATCCCCAACAATAATTTCACATGCAGGGTACATATAAGCACAAGTCATAGATCCTCCAACAGGTGAAGATACAGCTAACAGATAGTTCATAGGTTCCAGTGGTCTATTTAATTTTCGCGAAAAAGCATGCGATACATATGAATGTGTAGACCCCGAATCAATCAGAACATAAGCATTTTGAGTACAGATTGAGAGTATACCTGACACAACGGTCTCGGTATTCTGTACATCTCCCGGTACGAGTGCGAACACTCGGCCTTGCCTCATAGGCTCTTTTCCAGTAGCTTTGGGATTAGGTTTTGGTGCAACAGTTGATGCTGCGGCGCTAGCTGCAGCTTTACTATTTTCCTGAGGAGCAGAAGGGCAATCTTTGACCATGTAGCCCACCTTGCCACACCTGTAACAAGCACCTGAAATTTTATAACAAATTCCTTTATGCTTCTTACCACATTCAGAACAGGGCGGTATGGAACTATTTCCCTGATTGGAACTGGTTGTTGACCCCGTATTTTGTTTTTTG
Source organism: Camellia lanceoleosa (assembly GCA_025200525.1). Classification (NCBI taxonomy): domain Eukaryota; kingdom Viridiplantae; phylum Streptophyta; class Magnoliopsida; order Ericales; family Theaceae; genus Camellia; species Camellia lanceoleosa. Next base: position 96,397,808 of record CM045767.1, read on the forward strand.
TTGAAGGGGCTGTTCCGGCCCTTCTTAAATTTAAAACCCCGTCTCTTACTGCGCCATTCAGTCGCTGGTGTTTCAGTCTATTTCAGTGCCTCGATGTTCGACTTAGCCATTATTGCTCGGTCAAGAACATCTACATATTTCAGTAACTTCAGAACATTGATTCTGTCAAGGATTTCAACATTAAGGCCGCCTTCAAACTTCGTGGCCTTTTTGTAATCGGTATCCACTATGTATGGTGCATATCTGGCAAGTTCAGTGAATTTAGATTCATACTCTGCTCGGACATAGTGCCTTGTTTTAGTTGTTCAAATTCAATCACTTTTCGGTCCCTGACACACTGAGGGAAGTATTTCTTAAAGAAGGCTCCCTTAAACTAAGCCCAATCCATGGCAGTATTGGTGTCGTGGACCAGCATCCACCACCTTCTGGCCTCTTCTTGTAAGGTGAAGGTAGCCAGTAGCACTTTGTGTGCTTCAGAACACGGAAAGACTTCAAACAATTTCTTTGTTTCAAGAACCCAAGCTTCGGCCTTTAGTGGTTCAAGGCCTCCTTGGAACGATGACGGTTTTATTTTACTAAACTTCTGCATTAGAGCAATTATGTCATCATTCACATTCAGTTCCGGCTGTACCGGAGGAGGTGGGGACTGTTGGTTCTGTTGTAGCCTCAAGGCCTCAGTCAATAGTTCAACTGTTCTTTCCAATCTTGCCATTCTGGCATCAGATGATTCTGTTTCATCGGTAGTTTTTCCATTATTCATTTCACTATAGGCAATCATGACAATTATAAACATAGATAGTTGCATACTTTAAACATATTAACACATTAGCATATATATTCATGTCGTGGCCACACACACTTTTTTTCAATGCTCATGCAATGCCCTATTCACTTTTCTAGGACATCCTATAGCTCATTTGGACACGTGCGTGCGGTATAACTCATGGTTTGAACTTCGCTCTGATACCACTCTGTCACGACCCAAACCCGCCCATATGGGTTTAACACCATAACCGGCCAGTAATCCGTGATTACCAAAGGCCTACTTAATAGTAATAATAGTAATACAGAGTATAGGGGCTGGTAAAAGACAAAACAGTAATAAAAGATGTCCAATGAGCTGTGACGGTCTGTATGCAAAAAGACTTTTCATAACATTTTCATATTTAGATCCCAAACAGTATATACATACATATACAAGCATTCAGGTTAGGGACCAAATCCCTACCATAACAGTACAGTACAAGTCTATATAGTACAGAGACAGAAGGGTGAATTGCGACACCCCAAAAAGCCTAAGCTTGGTCACACTTGCGATCTCGCAGTAAGGCACGTTGGTTGGCTTGACAAAAAGGGAGTTTAACCCAATGCTCCTAGCTCCGGTCCGGTGCCATGACACCTACATATATATATAAACAGTGAGCTAAAGCCCAGTGAATAACATATGCGTAAAGAAGTTAAGAATGAATGTCCTTTCAGTATTTAAAACAGTTATTGAACAGTATATCAGTTATTCGATTGTAGCAGTCATAAGTGGTACATCCAATAGCAAGCATCTGATGAGGGTCTTATCGGTGAGAAACGATCGATTGATAGCCATCATATCGATGTGATAATGGTTCCAAACATGGGAACCGACAGAGATCTCTGTGACGATACAATCTGATCTGATAAAGAATGAAATTGCTATGGATGCCACGAATACAGTTCGCAAATAGGACAAGCATTCATTCAGTAAGAAATATCATTTCAAAAAGCAATACAGTTGATCATTCAGAAAATATTCATGATTGAATATATCTTTATAACATTGTTACTCACAGAGTTCTGGGCTACAAATAGGCTAGTGAGCTTCCTTGGATGCCAACCCTACACAGTTACAGGATGAACACACATTTGGGAAACAATAACTTAGTCCCTATCTTGACTCGGTGTGGTTCTATAGTATTATCCTCATTAAGATACCTTAAACTAGGCCTAGGAATGCCTAGGATGGAATGAAGATGCAAAAATGCACTTTAAAATACTTTTCAAATTTTTGCTGAAATAAGGGTCCCGCTCGAGCATGACTTTCTCCGCTCGAGCGGACATGCAGACAAAAGAGCCTCGCTCGAGCGTAACTTTCTCGCCGAAGCGATCGCAAAAATCTTGGATGCATGAAATTCACGCCGACGGCGCTCGACCCCGCCGAGCGAGAGACCTAAGTCTCGCCGGCGTGTATTCCCTCACTCGGCGGATCAGAACACAAGCAAAGTACTAGATACACGCATTTCACGCTCGAGTGTTACTTTCGCCGAATTGCGGATGTATTGAGTGTACACTCGAGCGTGAAGTCTTACGCTCGAGCGTGGGTCCAAAATCTGGAATTTCCAGATTGAACCTCCAAGCTCAAGTTCAACTTTTAAAGCATCAAATTCGATCCTTTTGAGCTAATTTTCTGGAAAACACTTTAAAACTCATAATATGACATGTTTCAAAGATCAATTTGCAAAATCAAAGCCCAAAGGTAGTTCAATTGAACCCAATTTCAAAGAAAACTTCAAGAACATAAAGTGAGTGAATATGCATGTGTTCAATTGAAACCAAAGCTTCCAATACATGATCAAATGAGTCAATTCTTTCAAAAACATGATGAATTCATGAACTATAATCAAGATATGGACATGCATGTAGCAATTTCCATGAAAACAACCTCAAAATGCTAGAACATGTACATGCATGCATGGATTACCACTCAATTCAACATTTTAAACCAAATCTTGACTCTAAACTCTAATTCACCAAGAACCATGCAAGAAGTAACTCAAATTCACAATGGAGAAGATGAATTCTCTACCTTAGGTCCTCAATTTCAAGAATGGAAGCTCAATTATGCAATTCTTTTACAATTCTTCAAGTCTCCAAGCTAAATTTGTTGAAATCAAACTTTCTCCTAACTCTCTCTCTCTCTAATCGGTTTTGGCTCGAGAAAAGGGCTGAAGAAATGTTGTGTGATCAAGTGTAATTCAAGCCTCAAGATGTTACTAAAAGTGGCCCACTAGATGGCATTTTGGTAATTAATGCAACTAATGTCATTTAGCACTAATTAATCCAATTTAATCGTACCAAACCAAATTTCAATCAAATCTATCATAAAATTACATAAATTCTAATTAGCATAAAATATTAATCGATTTCATATTCGATCGCCGATAAAACCTTCAATTTACGGTTTAAAACATAAAACATTAACAGATCAATTAACAGTCAAACAGATAGAAATGCATTTAAACTAATACACTTCAATCTATCAGTCAGAATTTTAGTCAATCAGTCACTTAACATGCTTAATCATAGATTAGAACTAATCAGTGGTGAGGGTTGTCACACCCAAATCATTTATCAGAACACTAATCATATTTGAAACACTTCAATCTCATTGATACTTTATTTGGTTCACTGGAATGAGATAAATGATGATTCTCATTGCAATAAATTTTTCATTATTCTTTTAATTAACCAAACATGAGAAGTGTAAGGAATCTTTGCACTTTATTATAGAAGATTAACACATAGTGAAAAAAAAAATGTAATGATAGGAAAAATCCAAAAATCAGCAAATTTGACTATCCAAACCTATAAACAACAATTCCTATTTAGCAAAGTTGAGAGCTATATCCACTAAACAACAATTTCCAACAACATATAAAACATATGTTAAAAAACTTAAATCGCATTTCCTATCCCAAAAATGTCTGATTTCCTGAGATGAGAAAACAACAAAGAAAAACAACCCATTTCCATTATTCATTCATAATCAACAATGATTCAAGATACAATTATAACCTGCTCAATCCATTTCAAAAGCATAACAATAAACTAAGCATCATTGTAACAATGTGGTAAATATATATATATATATTTTAAAAAGAGGTTGAATTTAACAATCAATCTTCAAAACAAACTAAAATAGTTATGTAACGACATAAAATGAAATGAAATGATAGGTGTTGAAGGTGGGGGTGGGGAGAGGGCTTCGAGCGAAGGAGTTACATATCAGAGCCGTTGGGGTGGGAAGTGGTTTTTTGGCTAAATGTCATATAAGACTCTGTATTTTCCTACCTCTTCATTTTGGTTTTCCCCTTTGGCTTGACACACTTTTAACTTGGAGCACGAAACTGATCAATTTTGCAATATGCATTCATCGGACTGGACCAAACAGTTGAATATAGTTCTCTAGTTGTGTGTAAACTTGGTGTTTTATCCATTTCTTGAAAAACCATTTTGACTTAAGGTTATATTAGTTGCTAAAATCAGAGGGCTTAAGTTTTGTTATTTTTTGAATACATACTTGGGTTTTATATAGCCAAATAGAAAACCAAATACAATTAAAAAATAATATAAACAAAAAGCCACAACTATATAAGAAGCCAAAAAGCAAGACAATCCATTTCAATTATCACAATCCAATTTACCGGATTAATAAATGATACTGATTACTTAAAAGTAGAAAAATGAAAGAAAAAAATAGGAAAAACACAACCCATCATTGGATTATTAATAGGAAAAACAACCCCAAAATGTCTGATTTTCTGATTAATTCCTAAAAGCAATCAATTTCAATTATAACTTGCTTAATACAATTATAAACTGCTTAATACATTCATAATCAAAAGTATGAACAGCAAAATGATTCAAAAATTATAATCTGCTTAATACAGATTTATGGATAAATAATTCAAAAGCATGAACAAAAATAATGTAACAATCAACAACAATAACAATATAACATGCTTAACACAATCCACAATAGGTGGGTATGGAATTAAATTGGAATTATATTTAAATGAAAAAGAAGAAAAAAGTAAAATTATATTTCATTCATACAATTTTAAGGTGTATCATATACAGACACTAAAAATTCTTGGTTCAAAAGATTGGCATTATCGAAATTGGTTTTCTTCTATAAATTGAAATTAGACAAAACTAAGATAAGCAATATAGAGTAGGGATGAGGTTGCCAATTAAAATTTTATTCAAGTCTAAGCAAAACAAAACATAACAAAAACAAAAAAGGAATCTCAGTCAGGAGTTTAATTTTTTAATTTAGAAATTGTTGAGCAGTCAAGCACTCAGATATATGACTGATGTCAGGAGTTTAATTTTTTAATTTAGAAATTTTTTAATTTAATTTTTTAAGGAAAGAAAGTGATATCCTTAACTTTGATTATGTTCACAAATTAAACTTGCAACTCAATTATTGTTCAATCACTCTTCTTGGAAGTTATCTATCAAAGATATACATGACAAAGAAAAACGCAAGAATGATGATTACATAGGTTATATAATCTATACTCTAACTAATCATCCTTTCAAGAAGATGGCAAACAGTCATATTATGATTGTCTATTTGCTTTAGTTTTAATTGCTCTTCTGGCCAAAGCAGAGGTGAACGAACCTACTTTAACTTGTTCACCAACTAATAGATTGTAGTTTAAATCATGAAAAGAGACATGAAACCATATAAATCATGAAACCATATAAGTTCATCAACAGTTTTCTTTACTTCTTTTACACGGTGGGACATGATTATTAGGGGAAAAGAGGCCCTCCAAAAAAAAAAAAAAAAGAGAGACAGAGATAGAGAGAAAAGATGAGACAATTCAAACCATATAAAAGCGTCTTAACCATGAACAATAACAAATAAAGCCAATCTCCAAAGATATCTTAATAGCACTTCCAAACACAATCGGACTCAATCAAAATTGAGTGAATTCTGTAACAAAGTTGTCACGACAAACAAACCCCATGGGTTTAGTATCAGAATGTCGTCAAGAATCCGAGATTATCAAGGCCCGCTTATGATATCTGATAAAAGCAGTCTGAGGCTGGCGGAAATACTGATCAATAAATAATGTCCAATGAGTGTGACATCAGATGCAAAAAGATTTTCTTCATACATATATGCAACCAGTGACAGAACAGTATGTACATATATACAATCATTCAAAACAGGGACTTAATCCCTGCTCAACAGTACAGTAAACATTCAGTCTATATAATCCATTTAGTTATTACAAAGCGGTAAGACAGTGCAGGAGGGGGAATACTAAAACACCCCTAAGCCTTAGCATGATAGGCTCGGAACCTCGCAGTGAGGCACATAGGCTGGCTTGACAAAACTGGAGTAACCCTGACGCCTCTAGCTTTGATCCGGTGCCTGTACACCTACATATATATATGAGCAGTGAGCTAATGCCCAGTGAATAACATAAAGCGTAAAGGGGTTTAGAATGAATGTCCTTGTGGTAATGAAAACAGTTCATTTCAATCAGTATATCAGTAGTTCAGCACAGTAAATAGTCATATGTGATACATCCATTAGCATAACAGTGACAATAGGTCTTAGAAGACCGAACAGTAATGATGGCCATCAGTCAGTAAACAGTAGTGGTTTCGACGAGGAAACCGATAAAGATCTCTGTGACAGTAACAGTAAACAGTAGGTGCTAAGGATGCCACAGTACAGTTCAGAAATAAAGGACATACATTCATTCAAGAATAATACCGATTCAAGAAAGCTTTAGTAAACAGTTCGATTCGAGATTCAAAAGATAATCAGCTGAACATATATTTACACAATTGTTACTCACAGAGTCCTGGGCTACAATAGGCTAGAGCGTCTCCTCGAGGTGCCAACCCTATACAGTTAACAGATTGAACACACACTAAGTTTCACAGTTGGGAAAGATAATCATTTAATCCCGAGATTTGCCTTGGTGCGTTCTACATCTACATCCTCTTAAAGATGCCTTAAATATGCCCTAGGAATGCCTAGGATGGAAAGAGGATGCAAAGATGCACTTTTGAACACTTAACAAATTTTGCTGAAAACAGGGGTCTCGCTCGAGCGTGGCTTTCTACGCTCGAGCGGACATGCAGACAAAGGAGATTCGCTTGAGCGTGGATTCCGTCACTCGAGCGGACTGCGTGCTACAGTAAAAATGCTGGATGCTCAGATTTTACGCCCGATGCTCGCTCGATGCCCGCTCGAGCGTAAGACACAGGTCCTCGCTCGAGCGCAGGTTTCCTCGCTCGAGCGGACTGTGAACTCATGAAAAGTACTGGATGCACGCATTTCACGCTCGAGCGTAACTTTTCTCGCTCGAGCGGAAAGCACGAACACAGACTGTACGCTCGAGCGTAGACTTCTTCGCTTGAGCGTAGGCTCAAAATCTGGAAATTCCATATTTGAGTCCCAAGCTCAAAATCAAGTTCAAATGCTAAAAATTAAATCCTCTTGGGCTGAAAACTTGAAAAACACTTGTAAACACCTAATATTACATGTTTCAAAGATTAATTTGACAAATCAAAGCCCAAGGGTGTTTAATTCAAACTCAATTTCAAACCAATTTTCATGAACATGCTACAAACATGACATGCATGAATTCAAATCATTTCAAAGCTTCAATATGATGCTCTAGTGAGCCAATTGTTCCAAAAACAAGTTGAAAACATGGACCATTGCAAAATTATGAACATGCATGTGACAATTGCCATGAAATCAACTCAAAATGCAAGGATATAGGCATGCATGCAACATTTAAGTTTCTAATGCAACACTTTCAACCAAATCTAGGCTTATTTCTTCAAATTAGCATGAAACATGCAAGAATCAACTTAAAGACATCAATGAGAGGTTGAATTTCCTTACCTAAGCCTTGAATTAGAGGTATGGAGGCTCTAGAAGGCAAATCTCCTATAATTTCTTCCAAGACTCAAGCCAATGCTACAAGTTGAGCTCAATTCTCACACTCTCTCCCTCTAAGGCCGGTTAGAACAAGAAATGGGAGAAGAAATGTTTTGTTTGAGTGTAATGTGATGGTCTCAAATGTGTGGAGATAGTGGCCACTAAGTGGTCTAATTGTAAATAAGTTCAATTCATGTAATTTAGCTTATTTTAATCCGATTTAATCGCACCAAACCACATTTCAATTAAATGCACCATAAAATCACATAAATTATGATAGTCCTCAAACCCCAATCAATTTCTGATTCGGCCACCGATAAGGCCTTCAATTTCTGATTTAAACATATAAACATGAGCAGATAATCCAAACATTCAACAGATAAACATGCAATTAAACAGATCTGATTAATCGATTCAGTTTGATTTCAATCGATCGATTCGATAATTGATCGATTCATTTACTTTCCATAATCGGTCTTAATTTAGCAGTAATCGGCATTATTCAGTGATCAGTATGAGGGTTGTTACAAAAGCTAATTAATCCAAGAACTTGACACATTTCAATGAAGCTTCTTCTAAAACATATCTTCTAAAGCACATCTTATTACTATTTTTTTTTGGTAATTATTCATGAAACAAACAATAGAAACCAATATGGTGGATACAAACCAAAATGTATATAAAAACAATGTAGTGAAATCAAGCTACAACCAAACTGCAAAATTAAGACAAAAACACAAATCCCAATCCTACAAATCCAAATCCTCCAAACAACACATTTTACCAAATCAAGCTCATTACCAGAATTGTGCAACTAAATAAGAAAATACGGGATAGAATTGTGCAACAATACATACCAAAACAAATAAAAGACAGGATGCCCTTTATTGGTTTTGTTTCCTATGATAAAACAGCCCTTTTTGTTTTCACCAAATCAAATATTTCCTGCGTTTCTTACCTAACAGGATAGAAATTTTTTCAAACCCTTAGAAACACAAACACAACCCTTTATAGGCCAAAAACTGTCTGATTTGTTGATTAATTCCCAAAAACTGTCTGATTTATTGATTAATCCCCAAAAATTTTCTTGATTAATCCATTTCATGAGATGAGAGAAAACAACTCAGAAAATTTCCATAAATGATTAAAAAACATGAAGAAACTAAGAGTGAGAGTGGGGGGACTGAGACCTTGAGGGAAAGAGAGAGGTGTTACTTGAATATGACAACGACCACTGAATCAACGAAAAGCCAATGAAGCAACGAAGAACCACTGAAGCAATGATGATGAATCGGTTTGAATACAACCACTGTGGCAAAGAAAGAGAGAGAAACAGTGTTGATGAAATGGGTTTTAGGCGGTGAAGGAAGAGTGAAATGGATTTGAAATGTTTTCAACTTTCAAACTATATCCAACGGTGAAATGAACAATCTCAACCTTTAAATCCATAGGATAGTGTTCCATTGGGATTCAAACCCACTTCAATTAAACTAATGTAAAACAATGAAACTCTCAACAACCAATTCGAAAGACTTTTGCTTGAACAGTATGATATTGTGAAGGACCTATTCGTGAATTCTATAATTCTGTTAAGGGCCTATTCGTTGAAATAAAAAAATGAAATGTGGTTTAGATTTAAATGAGACAAAAAGTTTAAAAAAAAAAATTAGTCGATAATTGTAAGAAAAAATTAATAAACCATACTTATAAATTTGATTTTAATATACCCTATTTGATTTTAATAAACCCAAATTTTAATAAACCAAACTAAAAAATTTGATCCTTGCTCCCCCTACCCCACCCAAATAATGATAATTTTAAGAAAAAAAATTAAAAACCAGGCTTATAAATTTCCTACACAACCAACCAAAACAATGATCAATCACAAACTGTAAACATCAGACACAATGTTTCGATCACAAATTGGACAACGTTTCAATGTTTCACCGAATCAATGTTTAAATATTTCAATCACAAATTTATTATTGAAATTAAAGATTAGAGTAAAGATTATCCAAAAATTAGAGTAGAGATTATCCAGAGATTATCCAAAGATTATCCAAAGATAGAGTAAAGACTAAAGATTAGAGTAAAGATTCTCCAAAAATTAAAGATTAGAGCAAAGATTATCCAAAGATTACCCAAAGATAGAAATATAAATACTAAGGAAAAAGCCCAAGTTTGCTCACCTAAACAGTATGTATACCGGATTATTCATGAGACGAGAGAAAACAACTCAGAAAATTTCCATAAATGATTAAAAAACATGAAGAGAGTGAGAGTGAGGAGAGTGAGGCCTTGAGGGGAAGAGAGAGGTGTTACCTGAATACGATGACGACCACTGAATCAACGAAGAGCCGATGAAGCAACAAAGAACCACCGAAGCAATGATGATGAATGGGTTTGAATACAACCACTGTGGCAAAGAAAGATATAGAAACAGTGTTGATGGAATGGGTTTTGGGCGGTGAAGGGAGAGTGAAATGGGTTTGAAATGTTTTCAACTTCCAAACTATATCCAACAGTGAAATGAATAATCTCAACCTTTAAATCCATAGGATAAATGTTCCATCGGGATTCAAACCCACTTCAATTAAACTAATGTAGAACAATGAAACTCTCAACAACCAATTCCAAAGACTTTTGCTTGAACAGTATGATACCGTGAAGGGCTTATTCATGAATTTTATAATTCTGTTAAGGGCCTATTTGTTGAAATAAAAATGAAATGTGTTTAGATTTAAATGAGACAAAAAAAAAAATTTTGATACTTGTAAGAAAAAATTAATAAACGATACTTATAAATTTGATTTTAATATACCCAATTTAATTTTAATAAACCCAAATTTTAATAAACCAGACTAATAAATTTGGTTCTTGCTCCCTCTACCCCACCCAAATAATGATAATTGTAAGAAAAAAAATTAAAAAAACAGGCTTATAAATTTCCTACATAACCAACCAAAACAATGATTAATCACAAAATGTAAACATCAGACACAATGTTTCAATCACAAATTGGACAATGTTTCAATCACAAATTGATTATTGAAATTAAAGATTAGAGTAAAGATTATCCAAAAATTAGAGTAGAGATTATTATCAGTAAAGACTAAAGATTAGAGTAAAGATTATCCAAAAATTAAAGATTAGAGTAAAGATTATCCAAAGATTACCCAAAGATAGAAATATAAATACTAAAGAAAAAGCCCAGGTTTGCTCACCTGAACCGTATGTATACCGGATTATTTTTTTGTTGAACACCATTGTTCCCTTTTGCAGCCCCATTGTTCCTTTTTTGCAATGGCTATGTCGTCAATGGGGTTTGGGGCTGCCATTGTTGATGAAGATTGGGAGAGAGAGGGAGGAAGAGAGAAGATGAAGAGAGTAATACGGGGTTTAGGGCTCGGTCGCTGGCAAGGGTTGGGCGGAATGGGCTCCGTTGGAGGTAGAGAGAGAGAGTGGGTGCTGTCGTCAATATTCAAGGGTGTTTGGGGCTGCCACTGTTGATGAAGATTGAGATGGCAGAGAGATAGAGGGAGGAAGAGAGAAGATAATGAGAAAGAATGGGCTCCGACAGGGAAGATTGGGCTCTAATGAAGAATAGAGAGAGAGAGAGAGAGAGGGGGAGGGTTGTGTGTTTTCAAAATTTGAAATCAAAAAGAGATAAATGGGAGAGACAAATGGGAGCGAGAGAGAGAGAGGGTGTCTGTTGAAAATGAGAGAGACAAATGGGGTGAGATATTTTGAGTCCTTAGATTAAATCAATCTAATGGTCCAAATTTTGACACAGGTATAATAGTCACATCAGGATTCAAAATTCTAAGTTGTTTTGTTAGATAGATATATATATTTTTAAACGTAACACTTCAACACTCCAACGTAATATACTAAAAATCTCCTTCATGTACTTTTCACAAACGTAACACTCCTCCAACATAATACACTGAAAAACTCTTCCAATGTAACACACTACACTAAAAAACTCCTTAGTGTATTTTTTTTCAAATGTAACACTCCTTCAACGTAACACACTAAAAAACTCCGTAGTATACTTTTTTTCCAAACGTAATACACTGAAAAACTTCTTGGTGTACTTTCATAAAACATAACACTCTAATATAATATTAACACACCAAAAAACTCCTTAGTATATTTTTCACAAACGTAACACTCCTCCAACGCAACACATTGAAAAACTCCTCAAATGTAACACTATAACATTACACATTACACTAAAAAACTTTTTAGTGTACTTTTTACAAACATAACACTCCTCCGACGTAACATAATAAAAAACCCCTCAAATGTAGCACTTTGATGTAACACACTAAAATATTCCTTAGTGATGTAACACACTAAACTTACGTTTCGTAGTCATTTTGCTAATCTTTGATTGGCTGCGCTGATGCCCCACGCCTCTGCCCGCTTATGTTCACAGCAAATTTACCTTCTCTACTCAAACTAGGGTTCCACACAACCAAAAATCCATAAAAATCAAAACAATCTTTTCGTAACCAATCCAAAGAAACATTTCTAAAATTTCTCCCCAATCTCGATTGTGGAACGCAATCACATGAATTTGAAATTTGAATTACGGGAAAACACAACCAATATTACCTAAGGATCTATCACTTCTGGAATGTTCCCTGTTCCCAAATTGAAGTTTGCATGTTCCCAATTGTTGGAGTAAACCCCACCTCAATATATTGTTATGTGGATCGAGTTGGAACGCCTAATTTTTCGAAATTGGTTTAATTGAATGTGTTGATTCCATATGTATATGGGCAAACGGGTCAATGTGGACCCACTACATGACTTCACACTTCACATATGGAACAAATCACACTGACACGTCATGTTCACACACACCCATCTACTTCGCCCATAATTCGAAATACTAAAACAGCATTAGTACCTTTTTTTGAGAAACGTGAAACACACGCAGCCTTACTCCCACAGTTTCATTAACAATTTTTGATAATGGTTTAACCAATAGCAAATTAGTAAACAACCAGTCAAAAGGACTAGATAGTTAACAAGAAAACATTTAGGATTATATGGATCACAAGACCGAAATATAAGATTTATTGGTCAATTTCTCTAAAAAAAATTAAAATATTAAAAAAATGCCAAAAAAATAATTAAAAATTCAATAATTATTTTTAAAAACTCAAAATTAAAATAAAATTATTTTTAATAACTAATAATAATTTGTTTGTCATTTATGTGATAATACCACCCATATAATTGCCATTATTTTATTTTTGTTTCGTTTTCACCATTCGTATGGTTGTGGAGAAGTTTGTGTACGTTTCAACAATACCTTGGTGATGACAGATTGTCTTCTTTCAATCTTTGAAAGCGTGGCTAGTGCAACCATCTTGCAATTTTATCACACGTGGCACCAAATGAGAGGATGGAATCATTTACCGGAGTTTGAGAAGCAGACTAGCCACCACAAATCCACTCCACCTCTATTTTGCTAGCCACAAAATGTGAGGTTGTAAAAATAGGAGAACATAAAATCCCATTTTACTAGCAAAAATAACATTTATTATTATTATTATTATTATTATTATTATGTGTTTGGTTTGAGTTTTTTGAATTAAATTTTTTAAAAATTAAGTTTTTTGATTTTCGTGTTTTTTTGTTTTTAATGAATATTTTTTAAATTTTAAATATATTTTTTTATTTTTTAGATGCACCCTACTTAGATGTATCTAAAAAGTAAAAAATTTGTAAAAAAATATTTTTAAAAATTAATAAATACATTAAAATATAAAAAATATACTGAATTCTTATATTTTTTTGTATTTTGGGTATTTAGTGAATTTTTAAAAGGTTTTCTTCATAAATTTTTTATTTTTTAGATACATCTAAGTTAAGTATGTCTAAAAATTTTAAAAATTACTTAAAATATTAAAAAAATTAGTAAAAGAAAAAAATACGCAAAAATAAAAAAATAAAATTTTTTGAAAAGTGTTTTTTAAAAAGTGAAACTAAGCATATTATTCAGGCTCATTGCATCGATTAATTCGGAACCAATCTCACTGTCCCAACATTACTTCTGCCTTCAATATTTCTTATTCGATAAAATCCCCACCAAAAAAAAAAGGAAAAATAAATTGTAAAATTATTTGTTTCCAACTTAAGGAATCACCTAATTAATAATTTTATAGAAAAAAATTTATAACAAAACAGTACTTAGTAATTGTTTGGGATGTGTTATATAAATATATTTTTTAACTTTTTTATTAAAAAATTAAAGAAAAAATATGTATGTTTAGTACAAATTTTTGACTTTTTACGAAAAGATGCGTAATAAAATAATATAGTAAATTCAAAATGACTATTTTACCCTTTTGACTTTTTAACTTTTTAAATAGTTGAATTCAAAAGGCAAAATAATAATTTTATCCTATTTGCTTCCTTCACAAACTATCATTGAATAATACAGACCTTTTAGTTTTTTTTGTAACTTTTTGATTTTTTTAATTTATCCCAAACAAGGCCTGAATAGTTCTGAAATTATAACAAAAATAGTGTATAATACCATTTCTAATGGTTATTCAAAAATGTCTTCAAATTTGAATTTGATGAAAAATAACTTCAAAACTTACTCAAACGATTTCATCAAATATGAATTACATCCAGGATTTCACTTTTTTTTATCAAGTTGAGGACTAATGTGCCTTTCATCAAATTATTGTTCATTGCCGTTAGGTTTTTATCACCGGATGTCTTTCTGGATGTTTTCCTAGTCGTTTCCCGGATGACCACCTCAAGGTAAAAATCTATAAAAAAATTACACTGGCCGGTCGACTTGCCTATTGTCTGCCCGGTCGACCGCTTGTTTGATGAATTTTCAAAACCTTTCGTTGGAACAGTTAATATTAAAAAAAAAAATTATTCAAATTTAATTAAAAAATTAATACACCGGTAAAAATGTTCTAACTAACATTACAATAAATTATGACTAATACTCTAATAACTCATAACCAATCATAACAAAAATTATAACCAACGGTACATATTATACGGATTAATTTCAATTTATTTTGTATTTTTAAATTTAATTTTTTTTTTCACATAGTGGTGATTTGGGAACCTCAAAAAAAGCTGTGTTTTGCAACTCAAAAACGCAGCCCATGGCAAGCTGAAAACATCGGCGAATCATTTGGGAAGACCATAAAACGCAGGCGGTGTTACATGACTACCTTCCATGTTTACAATTTTAGGTTAAATTTCTTAATTTGGATGTGATATTTTGGTTATTTTATTAAATGTGATATTATAAATAAATATTAATCTAAAAAAGTTAAGAATTAATTTTTATCAATTTCTTAATTCACTTTTTTAAAAAATCAAAAAAATTAAATAAAAAGCCAAAATTACGATAATAATCAATGCCACGGGCGTTCAAGTGATAGTGTTCTTCTTCTTCCTCTTCTTCCATGGACTGAGAGAGTGCCCGAGGCCGAGGGTGCGATAAAGAGTTTCGCTTACACTCTCTTCTAAGATTACCTCTCTCTTTTTTTCCTTTTGCTTTTTTCACAAAACCCTTAATTTTATAGCTTTCTCTCCATATTTTCCGTCACTTTCTTACCAGCCAAGCATGGACTTAGCAACAAAATTCCAATTCATGGACCTCCGCTCAACGTTCCTTACTGGTTCAGCGCCTATTCTCCGACAACGCCTCCGCCCAATTTCATCCCCTATAGCCACTCACTCTTTCACAGGTTCCAATCATTCAATCAAAAACACTACTTTCTTTATCTCTAGAAGACCAATAAACCCCAGAATTTCAGCTAAATTGTCAGCGATCGCTGTTGAAACAGCGGTCGCCGAGACCAGTGTTGAAGACGATATTGAATCTCTGTTTTCGAACAATTCTGTGGATGAAGTTGATCATAAACGTGTAAATAAGCAATCTAATAGTGGCGCATCGAGTATTTCGTCTGGTGTTAGGTTAGAGAATGTGAGTAAGAGATACAAGGGCGTGACTGTATTGAAAGATGTGAGTTGGGAAGTGAAGAAAGGCGAGAAAGTGGGCTTGGTGGGCGTTAATGGTGCCGGGAAGACCACCCAGTTGAGAATTATTTCCGGGCTAGAGGAACCCGATTCAGGGAATGTAATCAAGGCCAAACACAATATGAAAATTGCTTTTTTGAGTCAAGAATTCGAGGTTTCATTGAGTAAAACTGTAAAGGAAGAGCTACTGAGTGCGTTTAAGGAGGAGATGGAGATTGTGGGGAGGTTGGAGAAGGTACAGAAGGCAATTGAAGGTTCAGTGGATGATTTGGAGTTGATGGGGAGGCTCTTGGACGAGTTTGATTTGCTTCAGAGGCGGGGACAGGCAGTGGATTTGGATCAGGTGGATATGAAGATTAGTAAGTTGATGCCGGAACTTGGGTTTGCTGTGGAGGATTCAGATAGGTTGGTGGCTTCATTTAGTGGTGGGTGGCAGATGAGGATGTCCCTTGGGAAGATTCTACTCCAGGTATCAGTGCATTTGGATTGATAAGTTTTTAATGTTAACTTCCTGGGATGCAAGTCCTTATTTGTGTTTGTTTTATGGGGTCGTACTTTACTGCCAATGATATGTTGTGATAATTAATTGTCTGATATTGCAAAAGCAAATTATGAGATGTGTGACATTTCTAGTATAGCATTATAGTGTTCTTAGGAAACATAATAAGAGTTTTTGAACTTTGATTACTTCTCAGGGAAGAAACATTAGGATAATGAGATTAAAACACATCTTTGGTCCCTAGATCATGTCCACAAAACATTACTCTCAATTTGCTTTTGTGAATTTTGTATTACAAGTTTTAGAATGTTTGAAAGATTCATAAAGAAAGATTTTGTTGCATAAGTCTACAATAGGTTATTCTTTAGTTATATACACACACACATGCATATACTATATATGTATATATGTCTCGCGGTGTTCTTGGCATATCTACATCCTAATGTTTTAGAAGTTCTTGTGTGGTATGCATATCCTTGATCTGTATCTGTACTTCAAGGAACTGCTCCTTCCGCCATATCATACCCACCAAATTTTACATGCTTGTTGTAAGTTAATGTACAAGGTTCCAAGTGATAAACTACTTTATGCGGCAGAGCTATTAGTAGCATTTAGAATTTGGATATGGCTGAATATTTAAACCCAAATTATCTGACTCTTTGAGGTGTATTATGAAAGGGTTTTATACTTATGTTCCTGTATACTTTCCTTGGCTACTTAAAAGGTTTTAGTGGTTGATTAAATTTACTGTTTGTTAGAACTCAAGGTGTTTGTGATTGATTGTTGACAGTTGAGATCATCTGCAGGACCCAGATTTGTTACTATTGGATGAGCCCACTAATCATCTTGATCTTGACACAATTGAGTGGCTGGAAGGATATCTTAATAAGCAAGATGTGCCCATGGTCATCATATCTCATGACAGGGCTTTCCTTGACCAGCTCTGTACAAAAATTGTGGAAACTGACATGGGTGTATCCAGGACATATGTTGGCAATTACTCCGAGTATGTTCTTGCAAAGGCAGCCTGGATTGAAGCTCAGTATGCAGCATGGGAAAAGCACCAAAAGGAAATTGAGCACACAAAGGACTTAATAAACAGATTAAGTGCAGGAGCAAATGCTGGCCGTGCATCTACTGCTGAAAAGGTGTACAGCAATCTACTAGTTTATTGAGTAATTCAATGTAGTGAATACACATTACTTATTCATCTTAAGATAGCAGTAGGGCACTCTTTTGTCAAAAAGCTTGAAGTTATAATGATACTTCATAATCCTAAGCTAATATTTATTAAACAGTTAAAAGACACCTGCAAAATCCATCCTATTACTTCATCTGGTAGAAACTTCCTATTAATGCCTAGAAATAACAGAAAGAAAGACCCAATGTGGTTTCCCAGGTCCTCCTGCCAAGTTTTATCTGCGGTGTTGCACAATTTTGACTATACAAACTAATTGATTCTTAAATCTCAATGTGTTTACTTTATTTGTCAAAAAAAAAAATCTCAATGTGTTTACAGCTCAGTTAGCATTATTTTTGTGGAGGTGCCGAATTCACCTGTTTCCTGAAATGTGACTGTTTTAAGAGCGTAGTGTGGAATACTCCTTCATGATGCTGAATTTGTGTTCTGTGAAAGTTTAAAGATTGTTAGAAGTTTCACGAATACCTGAGACATTTATGTGCACTTTGTTTGGAACTTGGATTTGTGTTCATAAGGGATCCAACAGGGTATTTTATGTGCTAGTTCTCAAACTGCCTAACACTATGTTGGCTTTTTGGCAATTCGAAGGTTAAAAATGTAAATTCGAGCGAGCCAGTAAGGATTAAATAATCCTTACATATATTAAATTAGCCAAATTACTTACCAGGTGATTGTGAAAGGTTCTTTTTGCCTCAAAGAAGAGAACTTTAATGCTTGTGTTAAAGTGAGAACCAATTAATGATTGAGAGAACTGTATTAAGTATAGAATGGGCGGGAGAAATGTCAAAAGGAAAATACAAAGCTTCTAAGTTAGAACTACTCCTAAAGAAAGTAAAGAAAAGAGCAAAAGACAAAAACAAGAAATTGATAAGTGAACATAAGGAGTCCTTCTAATCCTCAGCAACTGTCGAAGCTCACACCCACAATCTCCCCCACTCTAGCTATATTCATGGGCTTTTCCCTCCTTGGTTTTTGAATTCAAATGCTAGAGCTAAGCCGTCTGTTCCTGCCTTACACCTTTCGAAGGGTGGTTAATCCCTTTCATCTTCCTGCTACTTAGTCACAACATCAAGTCAATTGAAGATCACCACGTGGCATTCACGTAATTCCGCCATTTGTTCAGTTCTAAGGCATGCCATGTGTTCTTTTCTTGATTGGCTTGATTTGAACCCATTACTGGCTGCCACATGTCATTCTGTGACTGGTTGGTGTGAATATGGCACCAACACACTATCAAAGCAAAAAAGGTATTAAAAAACCACAAAGTAGATTGTGGAATCTAAAAGGTGAGAAATTGAATTTTTTTAAAGATAAAAGTTTAAAGAAGCAACGTAGAATTTGGAAGATGATATTATTTTTTTAAAGGAATAAGTGAATTAGGCAAAATGTATTAAAAGAATATCAAAAGAAGTTCCTGGAAAATCAAAGCGAAAGTGTCGTATATCTAAAGATACTTGATGGAGGAATGATGAGATACAAGTAACAACAACAAAAACCAAAGGAAATTAGATTACACATGAATGATTGTAAAAAGGAATTTGTGAAGTTGCTAAATTGAGAGAGAGAAAAATAACATAATTTAAACAAGTGAAGTGCATAAAGAGTGAGTATATGAGGGTGTTGGTTAATGATGATGAGATTAAAGAAAAGTGAATGAGTTATTTTGAGAAATTGTTGAATGAGTAACATTTAGAAATCTTAGAAGAGGAATATGATAGCTTTGATGGAGTTAGAGAATACAAGTTTTATAGCCGAGTTTGAGTTTGAATTTGCATTGAAAAAGATGAAAGCAGGTAAGACACTAGAACAAGACTGTATCCTTATTGAGGGTTGGAAATGCTTAGGTAAGGAAGGGGTGCCTTGGTTAACAAAACTTTTTAATAAGATTCTAATGATTAAGAAATTGTCTGACTAGTAGAGAAAAAATATTATAGTATCTATAAATAAATTAGAGATATCTAAACTTGTAACAATTATCAAGGCAATAAATTGATGAGTCATGCAATGAAGATTGAGCATTGCATAATAGTTGCAACAATAGCATGGTTGTTAAAATCGCGATCCGGATCATAGGATCGTACAATCCTACGATCCTACTTTGCCAAAACGATCCAAATCGTTGTAGGATCGATGTTATAATATAACAGGATCAATGTTATAACAGGATTGCAAGTAGGATCGTGTAGGATCGCGTAGGATCGCATGGGATCGTGTAGGATCGTATGGGATCGTATAGGATCGTAGGTAGGATCGTAGATTTTACGATTTTTCACCTTATTTTTAATATATATCATTTTAATTTTAATTTTTATCCTTTTTTTTAATAGAAAGTAGGATCTTACGATCCTTGATCTGATCCTACGATCCGATCCACCAGACCCTCTCACCGATCCTACTTAGGATCCCGATTTTAACAACCTTGAACAACAGTGTTAGAGAGAATTTGTTTGAATTTATGCCCGATAGATCAACTGTGGAACCTATATATTTGCTATTAAGATTAATAGAAAATTACAAAGAAAATAGGAAAGATTTTCATATGGTTTTTATATACAGAAAAAGTTTATTATAGGAAGTTTATTATAGGGTGCCAAGTGATATAATATGGTGAGTGTTAGATAAAAAAGGCTTGACAAATGGGTATATTAATGTGATAATGGACATGTATGATAGGGCTGCGATTACAATTAGATCTTCTGCAGGAGAAACTAGTATTTTTTTAATAACTGTAGGATTGCACTAAGGGCCAACTTTGAGTTCTTACTAAATTATAGATGAATTAAATAAACACATCAAGATAATGTCCCATGGTTTACGTTCTTCACAAATGATATTATTCTAATGGATGAAACTAAGGGAGAAATTAATGTAAAATTAGAAATTCGGAGGGAAGCACTTGTATCAAAAGGGTTTAAGAAACTAAGGCTCCGTTTGTTTGGGGTTATAGGGAGGGAATTGGGATTACTAATCCCTTGGTATTATTAATGGGGTGTTTATTTTGAGAGATGGGGAGGGGACTATTAATCTCTTGGTATTAGTAGTCCTCTTGGAAGGGGGATTGGTAAGGAGGAAATAGAGATGGTATTAGAAAAATAGTGAGGGGATTAGAAATTTTTTTATTTTTTATATATTGGGAATTTTTTTTTTAAATATTAATGTTTAATTTTTTATATTTTTTTATTTGTTTTATTATTTTATATAAAAATAATTTAACAATTCCTCACTATTAATCCCCTCACTAACAATCCCCTCACTATTAATCCCCTCACTATGAATCCCCTCCATTCTATCTCTAAAAACAAACGGGGCCTAAAGATAGACCAAAATTGAATATATATAATGTAATTTTGGTACCAAGTCCTCACAGGAGGTGGTTTTTTTTTGGCTTCATGTACGGCTCATGATAAAATTCTTACTATTGATAACTTGATTCAAAAGAAGGAGGTGCATGTCAGTTAGTGTTGAATGTGCTAGCATGCAGAGTTGATTATTTGCTTCTTCATTGCAAGGTGGCTCACGAGTTGTTGACATTGGTCCTCCTTCGTTTGATGTCGTTTGGGTGTTTTCGATGGAGTTTCTTTTTTCTTGGTGTGGAGGTCAGGTGAGGAGGAGGAGGAGGAAGGCATGGATGTTGGTGTCGTTGGTTAGCTAGTGGTTACTTTGGGTTGAGCGGAATAGAAGATCTTCTGATGGTGTAGACAAACCCGTTGTTAAGATCAAAAGTCTCATTTTCTCCTTCTTGTACAGTAGTTTAACTAATTTTTGAATTTTGTAGACTTTTGAATAAGTTTTTGATGTATTTGAGATAGATCTTTCTTTGTGTAGAGGTAGTGCACCCCCTTGGTCCATTTTTTTGAATAAAGATTCACTATTTTAAGTAAAAATAGTGAAGAAGCGAAGATTGAAAACTAAGAGAAAATAAAGAATGAACAATTTCATTATCTAGGTTCGATTATTATGTGAAAAATTTATAGAATAACTGTGAGGCCAACGATGCTTTATGAGACAGAATGTTACGGAACTAAGAACAAACATGTTCATAAAATAAATGTAGTTGAGATGAGGATACTTCAAATGGATGTGTGGTAAGATTAGAAATACAAAATTAGAATTTAATATATTCATGAAATGGTAGAAGTAGCACCAATCAAGGATAAATTGAGAGAGAATAGACGAAGGTGGTTTGGTCATGTACATTGAAGACCTGTAGACACAACAATAACAAAAGTGATATGATCATCATAAATGAAAATGTTATGGGAAGGATAAGACCAAACTAACATGCAATGTGATAGTAAAAATTATGCGATTTTATTTAATTTGACTGAGCATATTGCCATTGACAAAGTGGAATAACAGAAAACATTCATGTAATTGACTCCATCTGATTGAGACACAAGGCTTAGTTTGGTTTGATTTTGTTTGGAGCTTAGAATTGATGAGGAAAAGGAACATGAAAGGATGGTGAGAAGGAAAACCATTTTTTTGTGTTTTCCCTTCTACTTAAGAAAAATGTTGAGAGTAAATTTTTTTTTTTTTTTAAATGGCAAGAAATCATGGATAAAAGAGAATGAGAAATGATACTTTGAACTAAATATTTTTTTTCTTTTTTCTCGATGTTTTACGTGGTAATCAAATAAAGAACAGTGGTTTTCTTTACGTTATATTTTCCTTTTTCTGCACAAGGTCCATTAATTGGTGATCTCCATGAAAAGAAAATAAGTTGGTGCTGATCTCCACACAATCTTACTTGGTGAGAGAGTCATGCCTAATATGTGCTTTTGCTTTTATTTCTTGGAACCTTTCTGGTCATAAAAATGTTTGATTGTGATGCTCTTAAAACTAGTGGTCATGTATCATAGATTGAAATCATGGCCAAGTATGTTCCATTTTTCCTGAAATCAGTGTTCTAGCTGGTGGTCTTTACAGCACAGTGGCTTGCTACAGTGTCTTTTTACCTTATCCTGTTACAGGCTGCAATCATGGTGGGAAGATGCTTCGCTTGTATAGTGGGGCCCCTATGACCCTTTCTAGTTTTTTATTTTCATAATTTTTTTTTGGTTGAACAAGGCTTTATGTACATGGTTTTACCTTTTAACAATTGCTAAACTCAGATCTGATTCAAGGTCCTGCACCAAAATCCATTTTAACAGTTGTTTCCGTACATGGTTTTACCTTTTAACAATTGCTAAACTCAGATCATGGTGGGAAGATTGTTTTTTGCATGCTCTGTACATTTCATTTCCTGGCTAGGCTGTTCTTTAACTCAACATCTGCAGTATTACTGGAATCATTATTAACCCCGCTTTTTTTTCTTTTTTTTTAAATAGAAACTTGAAAAACTTCAGGAAGAGGAACAAATTGATAAGCCCTTTATACGGAAACAAATGAAAATCAGATTCCCTGAGCGTGGAAGAAGCGGAAGATCTGTTGTAACAATTAAGAATCTGGAATTTGGATATGGGGATAAGGTAATTGCCATCATGAACTAAATGTGGACAACGGCTAACAATGTTGCTTTCTGTCTCTGATTATTTTGTATTCTTGTTACATTCTTTGTCAGGTGTTGTTTAAGAAGGCTAATATTACAATTGAAAAAGGTGAGAAAATTGCTATTATTGGCCCAAATGGTTGTGGAAAGAGTACTTTGCTTAAACTTATTATGGGTTTAGAGAAGCCAAGTGGAGGTGAAGTTCTGCTTGGGGAACATAATGTTCTGCCAAATTATTTTGAGCAGAATCAGGTATCTTCCTGTGATCACCAGTGCTGTTATAATTTTGTTTTGTCTTATGATCACAGTGATATTAGTTTTCACTGCCAGTTCCAGTTCCATGTACGTCCATTGGTATTTCTCACTGAGGGTAATTTATTCTATTTTCAGGCTGAAGCACTTGATTTGAATAAAACAGTGCTTGAGACTCTAGCGGAAGTTGCGGATGACTGGAGAATTGATGATATAAAGGGACTCCTTGGGCGTTGTAATTTCAAAGCTGATATGCTTGATAGGAAGGTCTCCCTCTTGAGTGGTGGTGAGAAGGCAAGTACACATGCACTTTTGTATGTCTTTGTTTCATTGAGCACTTTCTTCACCTTTCTGGTTTCATAAGCTGAATCTTTTGTTGGAAACAGCTATTGTGTTTTTCTCCTACATGTATTTCGGTGTGTTTCCCTTTTACTGAAGTCTCATTGTTATTTTTTGGTTACGTAATAACTATTGTTGTTTTTTTTTGAAATTATATTTTTTTCAGAATCATTTGTTGGCTTTAATTATAAAGCACTACTATAGTATTCTGCATCTGGTTGATGGTGAGCTTATTGGACTAGAATTGGTATTGACAATAGGAGGTCGTGGGGGAGCTGGCTATATGTCTAGACCAGTATAAAAGAAAAATACCTGGTGATCATTTGGGTGACGATTTTGTGAACCTTATTTGCAGAAAATTTTTGGGGAGTTTGATTGAAGCACTTTTGCTGGTCTTTATTGAGACATAGACACAAGTACTGCACTTAAACCAGGAAGGGTTTTTTTATCAAGTTTAAGGGCCTGCTCAAATGTCCCCTTGCATTTGAATAAGTCCATCTTCCTAGAGGGCACACTCTATCGCTTAACCCCTCATCCATTCACGGAATGATGAGTTTGTATGTTGAAATACTATAAAAAATGTGGCACTGGTATGGCTGTAGAAAAATTAATGTGGGAGAGAGAACCAAGGACAGCTTGAGAGACAGAGCGAGAGACTTTGAAAGAGGTTCCTATTACACAATCTTTGGTAGAACTTAACCCCAAAAGCTAGCTACAGAGGTGAGGGTGCTTTCATGCTTATATGCTTAACATTACTTTAGTAGTTAGGCGATGTGGGATTTCGCTTCACACCTTCCTTCACGCTCAGTGTTTTCACTCGGCAGTGCCTGAGAGACACAGAGAGAGACTTTAAAAGAGGTTCCTGTTACACAGTCTTTGGTAGAACTCAACCCTAAAAGCTAGCTACAGAGGTGAGGGTGCTTTCATACTTATATGCTTAACATTGCTTTAGTAGTTGGGCGATGTGGGACTTCGCTTCACACCTTCCTTTACGCTCAGCGTTTTCACTTGGCAGCACCTGTGGCGTGCAAGCCAGGGACATGCACCCTATCCATCTATGAGTATTCCAGCTCTGATATCATGTTGCATGGTATTGGGTAGAACTCAACCTCAAAAGCTAGCTATTGAGGTGAGAGTGCCTTCATGCTTATATGCTAAACATCACTTTAGTACTCAGGCGATGTGGGACTTCATTTCACACCCTCCCTCATGCCCAGCATGCTCACTCAGTAGCACCTACGTCGTATAGGTCAGGGACGGACACCCTACTCATTCTTGAGTACTCTGACTCTGATACCATGTTACATGGTCTGTAGAGCTCAACCTCAAAAGCTATTGAGATGAGGGTGCCCTTACGCTTAAATGCTTAACTTTATTTCAGTACTTAGGCGATGTGAGACTTTGCTTCATAGTTCCATCAACTCTGGAGGATCAATTAGTATCACCTCACCTGAAATTGGCACGTGAGAACTCAAAAATGCCTCTCTTCTTGTCCCGAAACCTTAGATGAGCGATTATGCTTAAACGGATATGCTGCTTTGCCATGGGTCCTTTCTCTAACATGCAATCCTGCTCACTCCTATCTTTGGGTCAATCCCTCCAGCTTGCAAGGGGAAAAAGTTCAAAATTCATCGACCAAGTTCAAAACCAAAGCAACAAAGTCACCGGCCACTTTCTACACAGCCCTATGGAGAATGTGGTCAGAAATCCATAATAAAGTCCGACCACAACAACTGAATTGGTTATCTTCATGCATAAGGATTCTAGATTACCTGGTAGAAAAGATTAAAAAATCACCACAAATCTCCCTTTTAAGTGTATCTTAGATCGAAAAGAATGCTTTGCATTCCAACAGAGATGCCCAAAAGAAAAGGAAGGAGGGAAAGAATCTGAAGAAGGGATGGTCCAACTATGTATAGACTAAAAAACCATAGGCACCAGCCTTTGCTTTATTTAGAGAGAGAGAGAGAGCCAGACAGCGTAGTTGAGCACACATGGCGCATCTGCAATTGAGGGGTGTATTATATGGGTCAGAGGTTGGGTATGATGCATCCCTTTCTGGGTGTGTCAGGCAGCGCAGAGGTAGGTATGATACAACTTCCAATGTGTCAGGTCTTGGTCGAAACCCCTCTCTCTAAGTCTGGTCTTGGCGGGGAGGATTTGGCATTGGCAAGTGCTTGGACAAACCTTGGATGATAGCCTTCAATCCACAAGTCCTCTGATGTTCTCAAGCATGTATCTGGGCCCTACTCCAAGCCCAGGTGATCATAGAACCAACTTGTTTATGATGTGGAGACGGGGCTTGGTGGGCTTGCTGGCAAGCTAGGCAATCAAGCCAGTTATTCATTGAGCTTTGGTGCTAGTGGATTTGGCGGACTTAGTGACGTAATCAAGGAACCGAGCAAATTGTTGGGTTTTTCTGTCTATAGAAAAATATATAAAATAATAATTAATGATTTATTGTGGTATTGGGAGCTGTATGTGTTTGGTGCTAATGTATTGTTTTCTAATAATGTTCTTGGAAGTTTAACAGGCTGTGCATATGTTCATTGAAAGTTGACATGTCAGCTTGGGAAGTCAAAAGGCCAAAGAGTCTCTGTTTGTTTACACAGCGTATTGCTCCAGAGTTGGTCTTGGACGCCTTAATTGTGACAGATAGCTTGGAGGAGGTGAAAGGGCTTAAGTTGCTAGCCTAGGCAATGATTAACTATGACTCCATGATGGTAGTCCTTGCTTGTTGTAACCTGGTTCTCACCTTCTCTGAAACCTTCATCATCCCAATAAAGCTCTTCCATAGCACTCCTGTGATGCCGATGAAGATCTGCCATAACACTTAAGGCTCCCATGTGTCGTAGGTAGTCTAATGTGCTCTCCTCATGGTAGTGGCTTTGTTTCTACCTAAGGTTGTACATACTAGTCATGTAACTGCCAACCAAATGCTAGGCCTAACACTAACATTTCACTAATGCAAAAATGTATTGACATGCTTATGTATATGCGAATGATTTAATTGATTGAATGTTTATTATGCCAAACCAAACCAAACCGAACCGAACCAAGCCTTAAGTCCCATAATTGAATGTTTATTATGCCCTGTGATGAAATTTTATTCCTTTGTTGGCATGGCAGGAATTCATTAGTTTCATTGGCTTAGTTTTTTATTTCTCTGATCTCTCCTTTGATCAGCATAGCCATTTGGTTTGCCTTTTGTTTTTGAACCATACTCATTCTTGGAAAGTTAATCTTATCATATTTTGTGTTAAAAAAAAAAATTTAAAAAAAAATAAAGAAAAAGAAGAAGATAAAGAAAAAGGACATTTGCCAGTCAAGTGAACTATACATAGTCAAATGTGATGATCATAATAATCAACATGTAGTTAAATGTAGAAGGTGCAACGCGCACTATTAAATGTTGTAATAACATGTGTGCTTCCTGCTTCAAATAGGGTTTTCCAACATGGTTTATTTGACAAGAGTTTTGAAAAACTAATAGTTACTTTTAATGACTTAAATATGTTCTGTTAGCTTCAGGAGTTATTACAGATGGTGTTTGCTATTTTGGTCTTTCCCTTGTTATGAGGGATGAACTATTGATCTTATATTTACCTGTTTAATTTAGGCACGTCTTGCCTTTTGCAAGTTCATGGTAAAACCATCAACTTTGCTAGTTTTGGATGAACCGACCAATCACTTGGATATACCTTCGAAAGAGATGCTTGAGGTTTGTTTTATGTTCCATTTTTTTTTTTTTTGCTTAAATATTTTTATATATCACATGTATCATAACCCTTGCTGTTTCTTTGACTCTATTGTTCTTATTAGGAGGCAATAACAGAGTACAAGGGCACTGTCATTACTGTTTCTCATGATCGATACTTCATAAAACAAATAGTTAATCGGGTATTGGAAGTCAAGGATGGAAGTTTACAAGACTACGCTGGTGATTACAATGTAAGTTTGATTCATAGTTATTAGTTGGACTCGGAATTTCTTGCAAATCTAACTTGCTTATTTTGTATTTGCTTCTATTTTATTACAAATTTCATGTCAGATTTTTAATTTTTTTTTTTAAAGACTGGCTCAGAGATAAACTGTGGTTTCCAAAGTGTTGTAACCAGGCACATGCCATATGTTTTGTCACACAACATCAGAGTTAACCATGCTCCGCCAATTGCTAATGCCATTCAAATGAATGAGTTTGACATACTGAATCCAGTCGTTCTCTGGCAATTCACGTCCTTTACTGTTGTTGTTTTTGTTGTCCAAGTTGTTATTGCTGGATGGCAATTCTCTTTCATAATCTCCATTATTTGGTGAGATTACCATATGGCAATCTATAACAACAAGGCATCTTTATATGCATATACATCTTTTCATTTTCAAACTGTCTACAAAATTTTTGGTGTACTTATTACAAGATGATACGTGTAATTTATGTAGATATATACATATATATATATAAAACTTTTTGTGAGCTTACCCCTTAGGTTCATGCATTGAGTTGCCGGTTAAACTGTAAGAATTTTAGCATACCTCTTATATCCCTGGTATGGTGTATGTATGAACTGCATTCAGAAGGGTTGTTCAAACTTGAATTTCAACCCCAAATGCTTATGAGATAGAATTGCTAAGTTTTCTGAGTACAATAGTCAATAGTGGTTTCTGATAATCTGACAAGACAAATCAAAATTACAGTATTATCTAGAGAAGAACATTGAAGCAAGGGAGAGAGAGCTTGAACGTGAGGCAGATGTTGAGGAGAAGTCCCCTAAAGCAAAAGCCAAATCAAAAATGTCGAAGGTAATGTTACCCTTGCAGTAGTTATTTAGACCAACAACTGAAAAAGGAATAGGCAAACTTATGTGTAATCCATTAATTTGGTGGATCTGATCAAAGACTTGTACATTTATTTTATTACTATCAGGCTGAGAGGGATGCTCGGAAGAAACAAAAGATGCAGGCATTTCAAAATGCAAAAGCAAAATCAAAAGGGTTGAAGAATGCTAAACGATGGAAATGAGGTTGAAGCTTTTGGCTATTTTTGTGCTGAAGAACCTGTGTATCTTTTAGATAGTTTTACCTTGTTAAAAGTCTGAATGGGATCATGAGGTATTTTATTTTGTACCACCTTGACTGTGTGTGTATATATAACATGAATTGAAATAGTTTACTCGATTACATTACATTTAAATGGGAAACATGCAATGGAAATTTCTGGTGTCAGAGGACATGGCCGGCAACAGGAACACGAAGGAATCATGATGATGTTTGTACTCTTTTCTACTAAAATCATTTGCGTATCTCAATTTCCCTGAATAATTGAAGTAAAAAAAAATAGAAAATGACTGTTTTCTGAGTTAGCCTTGGGGAACTGATGATGCTGTTGAACTCATTTTACCTGCAAATATTTGATTAAAATGTAAGGCTGGAATGAGAAAGTCTGCACGGTAAGAATTGTGTTGTCAAAGCCATGGCCTTCAACATGAAAATTAGTTAAAATTCTCGATGATGTCTAATGCTAGGAGCATCTACATTTTGTTGTTATTATCATTATTATTATTATTATTTATTGAGCATAGAAGGATGAGATGCCACCTGCAAGCAAATTACCCAATATTTCTTTCAGCAAAATATACAAGGAGCAGCTGGAATTTGGAAGTCCCTTCAACAAAAGGGTTATGTGAATTGGACTGGGACTGGGATTGGGATGATGAACAATGAAGTTCAGGCTGCCTCTGCATTTGGATGACAACTCTACTATGGTTGAGTTCTGAAGCGTTTTGAGATTGTGTTTGAATCTCGAATTTGTGAAGGGATTGTTTGAGGGTTCCCCTGTCTTTTCCTTTATGAATCTCTTTCCAAATTTGGAATTGCGTAGATTTTTGTTTAAGAGAAGTACCGGGCTATTGTTTTGGTGGTCAAAACTTAACTTCAACTTAGTAACCTAACCTTAGAGTTGTGGGTTAATGCATGAGGGCGATTGTTCTATGCAAATTATGTGGAAGGTTGGGTTTGTACCTATTTTGTTCTTATGATACCTCCTTGCTTGCATTTTTTACTCTGCTTGTGTTGTCAATTATATATTTTAGTTAAAAAGTTAAAAAATCATTATAAGTTGTCATATCACTCTCTTTATTTTTTTGCACATATTTTTGTAAAAAGTCAAAAATTACTAAAATAATATGTTTCCAAACGAGACCTTAGCATATAATTTTACATGATTTGTACCAAGCTATAATAAAGAGGGTTGTGTGTGAATTAGTCTAAATATATAAACTGTTGTTAGATTCGTTATGAACATTAATCCTAAGTTGAAATATGCGTGCTTGGGTTAGGGCATACCTAGTAAATAACACGTATATTTGCGAATTTTAGAAAAATTAATTAACTACACTTGATTATTTAATCTAAGTTCCGCTTTTATTTACTTAAATCATTTTAAAACCATTTCTTTTATCTTTCTAATTAATTTGCAAAAACACCGATTTCCTCGTAAAACATGCCCCAAAACTAAATATGTTGTAATTATTTATCAGAAAGAGGCCCAAGACCCTTAATAACAAATGTTTAAGTAACATTTTTTTAAAAAGGACACTTACCAGTAAGTCTCATAGACAAAATTCAAAATTCATCTAATTTCAAAACAAAACACTTGGATCAATTAGTACATACTTTTAATTGTGACCAAAATTTTTTTTTATTTTTTATAATTTTAAAAACGCTGCTACATCTCACTACCGCCAGGCTTCCGTCAAAAGATCACCGGAGACTTGCCGGAATATTTAACTTCACCGGGAAGTCGTCGGGATATTGCCAGAGTGTTCTGAACGTCACTAAAGGTCGCCGGAATGTCTAAAATGTTCATTGAACATCAAGAACATTATCGGAGGCTCATCGGAATATCCAGAATATTGTCGGGAAAAAAATTGGAGAAATTATAGTGAAAAAACATAGCAAAATATGCTAAATATTGATAAACTGAAAGAAAAAATAAATAAATAACAACAATAAACAACAATGAGAAAAAGTATATTATTTTTAAATTTTTGTAGGGTTTAAGCAAATAATCTCCAATATTGATCAAACTGAAAAGTAAGCTTTAAAAATGTAAAATATTACAGTTTCAAAGTATGATTCTATTAAGCATTTATCCTTATTAATCGAACTAGAAAACATGTTATGAAACTGCAAAATTTTACAGTTCTAAAGAATGATACGAAACTGTAAAATTTTACAGTTTTAAAGCATGATTCATTTCAATACCAAAGAAATTGAAACTGTAAAATTTTACAGTTTTCACCATCTGTAATTAAAACTTAAAAACAACTTGTTCAAAACTTGAAATTTTTTTCCATTAAAATATGAAAGTAAAAGTGTATAGTAAAGAAAAGGTAGAAAAATTGAGAAATCGTATGAGAAAAACAAATATAAAGGGAATATTGTACTCCTGCAATTATTTTTAGGATCTAGCCATATCTCATATAGATTTACTCAGATCTGATGAGTAGATCTACTCATCTTCTTTGTCAGAAACTCGTTTCGTTCACTGTTGGTGAGGATGAAGTAAGAAGTCGATAGTCGGTGGTTGCCAGTAAACCCCAAACAATGATGGTCGTCTGTCACTAGTGACTATATATTAGAAAGAAAGAGAAGAAGCAAAGCATGGTCGCCGGTCACCAAAAATCAGGAAGAGAAAGAGCTAGAGAAAAAATGAACACAGAGAAGATTGAAGAAGAAAAATACGTAGTGGACTTTTGAGAGTATGCAAAAAATTATGGGACTAAATAGACTTATCCTCTTTTAAATAGGACTTCAAGTAATTTGCCCTTTTAAAAATATGTTTTTGTCGTAGACAATTGGTCACTTGAGATCGAAGAAGTAAGTTACTTTGATAGACTAAGTCAGAGAATGACATTCTTTTTTTTTAAAAGATTTATTTTTATTTCATGTAGTAAGAAAAAAAGTAAATGTAGCCTTAGTCGCTTTCATCCATTATATACTTGTGCAATCTCCCAACCTTATTTTGACATACAATTTCCCCAAACATGAAATGCAATGCATAAAGTAATTACATATCCGAGGGTTAATATTACAGACCAACTACTACTTAAACA
Source organism: Camellia lanceoleosa (assembly GCA_025200525.1). NCBI lineage: Eukaryota > Viridiplantae > Streptophyta > Magnoliopsida > Ericales > Theaceae > Camellia > Camellia lanceoleosa. The sequence continues at coordinate 96,429,467 of CM045767.1, forward strand.
TTTTTAATACCCAAAAATGCACTCTGGCTTAAATTAGGAGATGACCTGCACACAAAACAAATAACTAGCATAAGGGGCATGGCCTCTCATGTTATGGGTGGCATTGTTCTGGTGCCTCTCATGTCTATAATAGAGGATTATGTGGCGTTCAAATATTGGCTTGAGTTAAGAACATTTATAATTCACAAATTTGATAAGATTGGTTTGCGAATTTGATGAGCTCTTCCAACTATATTCACAAAATTTTCTACCTCATCTGTCAATCTGTGTGAAAATAGGGAAATAGGTGTTACTTGGTCATTTAACAACTTCTGATGAGAAACATTGGAGGTGAAAATAATTTATTTATTTTTATTTTTTTGATAGTCCTGGGGGTTTGAAATGTTCAAATGTGCACAAACCTACAAGCAAGATACAAGGTCCACGTTTCCCTTTGTGTAGTAGAGAGATCCTATTCTAACTTGAAACCACCCGTGACACTAACTACAAACCTCTCAAACAAACTCAAAATATGATCCACGACACTACATTGCTGCATCACCCAATTTAGATCAGAGGAGAGGCATGGATAACTTCAAAGGAATCACTACAACATTGTGCATTTTCTGGCTCATTACATTGTCCCATGAGATTGTCACAACAGTTGGAGATGGACACCAATCCAATGTTGAAGATAAGGAACAAAAACCATCTGCTACTGAGGTCGTAAGAGACATATATGCTCTAATCACAAGATCCACTGTAAGTTCTTGGGACAAAGTCAAGTCTTTTATCAATGAAATGCAGACACAATTTGTTCCTCCAGATTTAGAGTAAGTACGATGAAATTTGGCAGACACCCTTTCCTTTTGATCATCCATTTTTTCTTTTTCTTCTCAATACACTACTCTTTTTTTTCTTTTTCTTTTTTGGGCTTTACAATTTAAATGTATATCTATACATCATGTCTAAATTGATTCTGACTAATTTTAGAAAATGGAGTTAGTTTCAGAAAGAGATATGGAGATAAGTTTGAAAGTGGTGGTGGTGGAGAAAAGATGAAAGAGGCAGCTCAGAAAAGTTTCGAAACGAGCAAAGTGACAGTGGAAGAATCTGCTAAATCGGCAGCCAAGGTAATGGGAGAAGCAATGCACAAGACGACCAAGAAGGTGAGGGAGACCGTCTCTGATGCAGATAATGATTCCCATGACGAGCTTTGATTGATGCTTTGTGTTTAGTTTCAGGCACTTGCTGGTTGTAAATCTCTACTCCCTTATGTTTTACTTAAAATTTCATGACCATGGATAATAAACTAAGATTGTGAAGGGGGAAAGGAAAAAAAAAAAGGTGGTCGCCTTGCATTGGAATGAGGTTGTTTCATGTTATAGTAATACTAGGAATACAGAAAGATTTTAAACACACACAAAATATATATATATATATATGGATGACCAAGTTTTTACAAGATTTGTTAGTGGGACACTCAAAAAAATCTTGTCTATTGATGTATTTTTTTGTGTTCCTAAACTTATTGTTGATGTTATAATACAGGGAGATGGGTTTGGACAGAGCATAGGATGATATAGTTTTGGCAGGCCTGGGCATCAATTAGGCTATGCTTGGATTTTGCAAAGGATTTGTGAAAGGAAAACAAAGGGAACAAAAATGTGAAAGCTTATATTCAATTTATGTTTTGCTTTCATTTTCCTTTCCTTCCACAAATGCTTCCTCAAATTTAAGATCCAAACCCAACCTAAATGGTCTAATCTGCTCATAAACTAAAAAAAATATAAAAAATTGTTCTAAATCATGAGACTTCTTCTAATAATGGGGTCTAGGAAAAGTAAGTACACGACTTTATCTCAATTTTTTGTTGAAATGACTTGTAGGGGCGATCCAATGCATTATGCTCCGGCTAAAACAAAATTTTGAGAGGGCAAGATGTATGCAACTTATCTCCATTTTCACCACGAAGAAGCAACCTTGAACTTTGTTTTTGAATAGCTCCAATTACCCAACTGGCCTTGAGTGTAGAACGAACAATGCAATAATGTAGAGATTTTGAAAGGATTTTGTGGGATTTTGTAAATCAACTCATATATATTATCTAGAGTATAAGAAATAATTTTTCAATGAAGGCATAATGGTTAGGGTACTGAAAACCGAGTTGGGGAGGTCATTTTATAGAAAAATCAGTATCCAAAATCACGATTAAAAAGGTTTAATGAAAATTGGTGTGGAGATTGACCACACTTCACAGAGCAATCAATCACTAGCTACTGTTCCAAAATTTATTTCAGGTGATCGTTTACCAATCAATCTCTCAGTGATTGTTAGCTATGCCTGAAAGTGTGATCTTTGGCCAATCAATTGCTCCACTTCAATTAAGGCTAATTTGCATACGTTTTCAAACAAGATTTTGTATTTGATTCAAACTCTTTTTCCGAAAACCTTTTTCAAATTAGTTAAGACATGTATGTAAACCTTACTTCAACAGGTTGGCCTGGTGGTTAAGGTTTGAGGCTTGGGAGCGTGCTCCCTTCATGGTCTCAGGTTTGAAATCTCACAGGCCAAACAATTTCTTGAGCCAGTCTATATAGGGTTTCTACCCCACCTTTAATTAGACCACCAACTAGTGGACAGCGGGTTTGGGTCCCAAGATTAGTCAATCTATTGGGCCGGATACTGAGTTATCAAAAAAGAAAAAAAAAAAAACTAAACGAGTAATGGAGCGAAGCTTTCAATCTCGATGTTCTGGGCTGACTGAGTATGACAATTTACTAAACAATCCTTATACATCAAAATTACCCATTACAACCCGGGCTTTAATTGGGCCACTAGCTAGTGGACGGTAGGTTTGGCCCCTAGATTAGTCAATCCATTGGGTCAGATAATAAAATTATCAAAAAATAAAAAATAAAATCTTATCTAAACAAGTAATCAAGAAAACTTCCAATTTCGAAATGTTGGGCCCACTAAGTATGACAATTTACTAAAAAGTCCTCACATATCAAAATTACCTCATCACAACTCAATGTTGATCACAAAAATAGTCGAGACAAAATAAACTGTTTCAGTAATTAATTAATAAATATATATATATATATATATTTTTGTCAATTGGAGAATTAGTGTCTGTAGAAGTTGAACCCAGGACCTTATACTGCAAAGTGGTGCTATATAACCACTAGGCCAATAGTCCTAGTTAATTCTAATTTTATTCACTTAATCCATTCTCAAAACATTTCCTTTATCATTATAATTAATTTGCAAAATGCATTATTTGTCTCGACCTGACACCGACTAACTGATACTCCCACGCAATAGGAGCGGACTGAGTCAATATTCGTCTATGAGAGGCGCACTTGTATGCCTTTCAGGGCGTCCCCCATGTAAATATTATCGAGTAAAACAGCAGAACTTCACCTCTGTCTGTTGCTAAACATAAACCTATCACTTAGGATCTGTTTGGTAACATTTACGTTTTCAGTTTATATTTTCAAAAATTTTATAAACTAATTTTGTTTATTTTTTGTTTATTTTTAGAAAAACATAAACTACAAACGCGTTTAGTAATTGATAAAATATTTAAAAAAAATTTAAAATATAAAAAAAAAAGTGAGAAATGACAAGTGGTGAAAGTGGCGGCAGAAGACGGTGGTGGAAAGTGGTGACGGTGGGTGGTGGGTGGGTGACGGTGGAGGGTGGTAGGTGGTAGCGAGTGGGTGGTGGTGGCGGCGAGTGGTTGTGGTGGGGTGGCGAATAGCGGATGTGTGGGTGGTGGTGGGTGGGTGGGTGTGGTGGTGGGTGGTGGTGGTGCAGTGGGTGGTGGTGGTGGCGGGTGGTGGTGACAGGTGGGTGGCGAATGACGGGTGGTGGTGGCAGGTGGGTGGCAAATGACGGGTGGTGGCGGGTGGTGATGGTGGGTGGGTGGGTGACGGTGGCGGGTGGTGGGTGGTAGCGAGTGAGTAGTGGTGGTGGTGGCGGATGGTGAGTGGTGGTGGTGGTGGTGGTGATAGCGGGTGGGTGGCAGATGGCTGGTGGTGGCGGGTGGTGGATGCTAGCGGCAGGTGTGTGGTGCGTGGTGGTGACAGATAGGTGGCGGGTGGTGGTGGCGGGCGGTGGATGGTAGTGGGGGGTGGATGGTAGGTGGGTGATGGATGGTGATGGTGGTGGTGGTGGTGGTGGCGAGGGGTAGGTAGTGGTGGCGAGTGGGTGGCAGGTGGGTGGTGAGTGGTGGTGGCAAGTGGTGGTAGGGGGTGGGTGGTGGTGGCGGAAGACGGTGGTGGAAAATGGTGGCAGGTGGTGGTTAGTGTTGGGTGGTAAAAAAAAAAAAAAACTCAAAACTCAAAACGAAAACACATTTTTTGAGTTTACATTTTTTGACTAAATTTATAAACTGAGACCACTGATTTATAAATTAAAAATTTACCAAATAAATTTTTATTTAAATTTTTTAAATTTTTATAAATATAAACAAAAATTAAAAACGTAAGAGTTACCAAACCACATGAATCATTCATTAGTTTGCCAAAAGGAGTCCAAGATCTTCTGCAATAATATTTAAGATGTAGATTATTAATGTGTCAATGAAAAGACCCAAGGAAAACAACAGAGAGAAAAGCCCCACGAAATCATTGCGTCAAAACTACAGAAATGTTAGTCAAAGTGTCTAAACTTGAAAAAACCCCATGAAAGGAAACCATTACCAGAGTGTCATGTTTGGACACAAATTATTTTAAAATAATAATTGAGAGCACAATTTAAGTTTTATAATTACATTTACATTGACATGATATATGTTATGTATTCGGTATTAGTTGCCTTGGCGCCACCTCTAATCGGTTCAGTACATCGGGGTGTTTGTTTGAGCTTTTTTAACCAACTTATAGTTTTTAGTTTTGGAAAAGTTATTTTGGATTGTTTGGTTAAATTTATTTCAAACAGTTTCTTATTTTAATAACTTATTTTAACTCAAAAAAGTTAATTCTGAGAAATTGTTCACTCCTTACTTCTGATTATCAGCTTCTGCTGTGGACATGTTAATTTATGGTTATACTCTTAAATTTTTTTATTTTTTTAAAAATAGAAAAAAAACCCAAATAGACTATAGATTATTATTATTTTTTTTTGGTGAGAAATGTAGACAAGTAGTGAATAAAAAAAAATAAAAGTTAATTGAAAAAGTTACTTCACAGCTTATTTAACAAACACTACTCAACAACTTAAATCTATAATCCAATAGCTACACCAAACAGATTAACAGCTTTTAATTAAAGTCATAATCTATAATCTATAATCTGTTTTAACAGCTACACCAAACGGGACCATCAACTACCAGTGGCGGGAGTGGCAATCTCAGACCCCCGCGCAGCACCTCTTCGTACAACATGAACTCCACATCGGTCGATCACCTCCCTCAACGGTTGACCACCACGTCGGTTGGCCACCTCCCTTAATGGTTGGTCCCTTCAAAGGTCGACCACTACGTTGGTGGGCCACCTTCCTTAGTTGTTGGCCACCATGTCAGTCGGTCACCTCCCTCAGCGGTCGATCCCTTTAGAGGTCGACCACCACGTCAGTCAGTCACCTCCCTCAACGGTCGACCACCTTCCTCAGTGGTCGGCCACCACGTCGGTCAGTCACGTCCCTCAATGGTTGATCCCTTCAGAGGTTCACCATCACGTCAGTCGATCCCCTCCTTCCATGGTCGATCCCTTCACAAGTCCACCACTATGTCGGTCGGCTATCTTCTTTAGTGGTCGGGCACCACGCAGGTCGATCGACTACCACACTGGTCGGATCCCCTCCTCGACTGTTGGTCACATCCTCAGTCACCCACCAAACTGCACCTGCTCCTAGTCATCACCTGTCACGCCCACCATCCATTCTCTCTTTCTCCTTTGGTCATCTCTTTGGCATCTTCAGGGACTATTATCTTCTTTCTTATTTCCTTCGTTGGACTAAAGCTGCACTTAGGAATAGGGGACTACTGATACTGATGGGCACCCAAGGGAGCCCAACCCACGGCTCAAAGCCTAGCTCACAGCCTAGGTGTTAAAGCCCAGTAACTGATGGGCACCCAATGAGGCCCAGCCCATGACTCAAGGCCCAACTCACAGTCCAGGTGTTAAATCCCAGTAACTTTGAGAAGCCAATTTTGGCCCAGGACCAATAGCATCCAAACACTTGTCAAGCAGGGAATTAACCACGTAAGCAAACAATGATCCTGCAAAGCTATTGCACTCACACATCAGATATTTAATGAGGCCACTATATCATTAAATACAGCAAGACCCCTCACGTCGGAGTATGCAGAATCACTATGAACGATGTTAACTAGGTTATAGACTTTTGGCCAACAAGACAGCTGGAATGACAAGGAAATGGTGAGCAAAGGATATAAGAAAGCTTTTGAGATACGTTAGAGGTTAAGTTTTTCATCTCCTTCTTCTTTCTCTCTCTAAAACCAATTACTACCTACCCTGGTCTAACTTGATCGTCGGAGTGTCCGTCGGGGGACTACTTCCTCCTTTGGACCTTTTTACAGGCACACATCGAGGATTCAATAACCAGTAGACTCATAAAAGACGCAGGCCGATTTGAGCCATCCACCATTGATATCACGACATTATCAACATAAGGCTCAACACTCAACATTCTTGTCATGGTCATTGTGGGTGAATTGTGAAACTTTATTATAGACTTGTAACATTTCTCAATTATTTGTACCAGAATTTTGTGGGAATATTCATTAGATTCTTCATAAGGGCCAACCCAAAAACAAGAGTGCCAACCCCAACAATATAGAAAATTGAATTCTACCAAAAAAACTAAATTATATTTTAGAGGGGCTTTCCAGCCAGTCCCATGGAAATAGGTTAATACTAGTCAAGTCATATCCTATTTCCATTTCCAATTTTACTCTTCAATATCACACCACACGTGTGAAGCAAAGAAGCCATCACGAGCTCTCTCATGGGCGCGTCACACACACGTGCCTTTTCAAGGGTTCTATTGCAGACGAACCTGTGAAGATTTGGAAATCATTCTGAGGCGATTTTCGATTTGGAAATCGAAACAAACGAAGAGATTTTCGACGAATCTCCCATTGTTTCCAAAGAAATCGGCAATTGTTTTCATACCGATTCTGAACAGATCCCCAACAAATCTTCCACCGTTTCGATCTATATTCCAATTCGGACATCTACTCTCCCTGTTTAGTTCATTTTCAACAAACATGCCAATCAAACGTGAGTCATACTCATCTTCCTTCTTCTTTCATAACTATAATTAAGTGATAAAATTTGACTTGAAGCTATTTTCAATGTGTATCATACAGTATTAATTTATCAGTGATATTCAACTTCATAATAATCATATCTTCATGTTCATTTGCTATACAATGATGGATTTACTTACTTTTGCTAATTCAGTGATAAAATTTGTTATACAATGATAGATTTGCTTACTTTACCTAATTCAGTGATAAAATTTGCAATAAGAATGATAGATTTGCTTAATTTTCCTAATTGAGTGATAACATTTGCTATATAATGACGAATTTCCTTACTTTGTCTAACTCAATGATAAAAATTGTTATAACAATGATAGATTTGCTTAATTTGTCTAATTAAGTGATAAAATTTGTTATAATGGTGGATTTGCTTCCCTTGTTCTTTCATAACTATAATTAAGTGATAAAATTCGACTTTAAGCTATTTTTAATGTGTACATACAGTATTAATTTATCAGTGATATTCAACTTCATAATAATCATATCTTCATGTTCATTTGCTATATAACGATGGATTTGCTTACTTTTACTAATTCAGTGATAAAATTTGCTATACAATGACAGATTTGCTTACTTTGCCTAATTTAGTAATAAAATTTGCTATAACATTGACAAAAGGTGCTGACCATGCAACCTATGTCTATTTAAATGACATTGACAAAATATTGAAATGTGAAGATTTGGCAGGCATTGTAAATTGAATTTGTAACTTATTAAAATAATGTTTAGTTTTTGATTTATATTAATTCCTTATTTTGTTTTTGTTTTCAACACAGTAATAGACGCATATCAGTAACACTTATTTGCACAAAACAAGAAACAACATCATTCATATTCATTTCAAGTTGTCATGTAAGTAATACATAGTATTTGTCATTTTTTTCTAGATATTTATGTATTGTTTAATGAAAAAATTCTCACATTACCCAAACCCGCCCTATGGGTTTAGCATCAGAATCGCCAAGAACCCTAGGTTACCAAAGCTGCTAATGATAATATAATAATACAGAGTACAGGGGCTTGGCGGAAGCCAATACAGTAAATAAACAATGTCCAATGAGCTGTGACAATCTGTATGCCAAAAGATTTTTCATACGTTTGTACAGAACAGTATACAAAACATTTACAAACATTCAGAGCATGGGTCAAGTCCCTATTAACCAGTACAGTGCAGTCTATACAGTCTATACAATAAACAAAACAGTACAGTAGGGGGGACACTAAACACCCCTAGCCTTAGTGTCACGCCCCAAACCTGCCCCAAAAAGTTTGGGCATGACTTATTCATAAATGGACCTATAATCTGGTAACCAAACTTATGGGGCCTTATCGGAAGCATAAACATACGAACAAACATACACCATTGAGCTATTTCTAATATGCCAGGATCTCATGTCTTATATACTTCATCAACAACAGTCAAGATTTAGTTTTACAGTTCCAGCCTCGTGATTGGGCATATACAAAAACACAAAGGTCATATACAATAACTTGTGGATGGCATTCAAAAAGTAAACAAACATCTCCACAATTTCACCAAAAATAAGTAGCTGGGATAGTGCCTGGACACGTAAAGGTCGACCAAGGGAAACGGCATCCTGAGCTAGGATTGACCACAGTGGGTGACCTCTGTAAGCAGAAAAGCTAGAGTGAGCCTGCTCGGTGAATAGTAATACTTAAATAAAACATTGCTTAACTTAAACAGATTACATATCAATACATTAGTCTGATTCTGTATTATGTACATAATGGCCTTAGGCCTAGTCTTATAACATAGCTTGGTGGCTATAAGCCCTTGAAAATAGTGGCACGAAGCCCTTGGGACGTGTGGCATAATATTCTTGTAAACATTTTGGCACTGTGGCCCTTGTAACTTGATGGCCTTAAAGCCCTTATAAATGGCATAAGCCCTTGTGATTGGCACGAGGCCCTTGATTGGCACGAGGCCCTTAAAAATGCTTTTCTTTACATACTTTTAGTATTAACATAAGTATGAACATGCTTGGGACATTAGTCTAGTTGTCTTTCATGTCTTGAAACATCGTTACAATTACATAACGGTTACATAGGTACTACTACTCACAGTGCTGTGATGACGTGCTATTTCCTCCTTGAGGGTGTCCTGCACACAATCATAACTTGCAAATTAGTTTTTCTTTTTCTCATATCATTGAGTAACCAATTTCCGAACTATTACACTTCATATGCATCTATCATTATTTGAAAATCGCCAAAGTACTTTAAAAACATCAGCAGAGGAGTGAGCATGCAAAACAGAAGAAAGCATCTCGTTTTCCTGAAAATGAGTCCCCCGCTCGAGCGCCCATTTTTCCGCTCGAGCGGACTGTACATTTTGCCCCAAACTGCTGGGATGTGGTTTTTCCGCCGAGCTTTTCTCCGCTCGGCGGACACAGATTCTGAAATTTCGATCTTCGAATTTGAGGTCCAACTTGGTATTTTAAATCTTAATCTCTCCCTTGCAAAAACTACTTCAAATCTATGAAGATCAAGGCTCAAAATACTTGAAAAACAACCTGTCTTAAACTCATGAACACAACTCCATTGATTTAAACAAAATATGAAACTCACCAACATGATTTCATTCTTGATATTCTTAACTTACACACACATAAGATAGATATACAAAAACATGACAAGAGCATAAATATCAACTTGATAAATAGAGGAACAGGATGGATGATAACTTGAATTGGACTTAAATTGTACAAATCTTAAGAGTATCATACCAAGTCTTCAACACACACACACACACACACACACACACATCAAGAGCTTTCTATGCTACTTTGAGGAAGAGAATTGAATTAGGGAAAATTAATCTTACCTTAGCTTCAATTCCTTTCTTCTTCCTTGAAGACCCTTCTTTCTCTCCTTTACAAACCCTTGTTCTTTCTAAAGGATAACTCACGTTTTTTATCAAAGCTCAAGAGGCTTAGATATATGTGTTTATATATAATGACATATAAGACAAAATCTAATCGTTTAATCATTCCGAAATTGAAATTTCGCAAACATGCTTAAAATTACCTAAAAATTATACTGATCATAAATATATAATCAATTTCTGACAATTAAGCCATTAAGGCCTCCAATTTCTGATTCAAGCATTCCAATGAAACAGATACCTTCCTTGAGCAACAGATAGACATTCATAAACATGCATTTCATTTTCTTAACCATAATTTTTCCATGAAATTTTTCAGCAACATGTTAAAAGCACAAAACAAGGGTTGAAATATATCAAAAACATAGGCGAGGGTCGGGTCATTACACTTAGCTTGGCAGGCTCGGAACCTCGCAGTGAGGCACATTGGTTGGCTTGACAAAATTGGAGTTTACCCCGACGCCTCTAGCTTTGATCCGGTGCCTGTACACCTACATATATATATGAGCAGTGAGCTAAAACCCAGTGAATAACATAATGCGTAAAGAGGTTTAGAATGAATGTCCTTACAGTAATGAAAACAGTTCATTAAATCAGTATTTTCGTCTTTCGGTCAATCAGTCATATGTGGTACATCCATTAGCATAACAGTAAACAATAGGTCTTAAAAGACCGAACAATAGTGATGGCCATCAATCAGTAAACAGTAGTGGCTCCACGAGGGAACCGACAGAGATCTCTATAACAGTAATAGTAAACAGTGGGTGTTAAGGATGCCACAGTACAGTTCAGAAATAAAGGACATACATTCATTCAGTGAATAATACTAGTTCAGTAAACAGATCAGTTCAGTATTCAAAAGATAATCATTTAAACATATCTTTACACAATTGTTACTCACAGAGTTCTGGGCTACAGTGAACTAGAGCGTCTCCTCGGAATGCCAACCCTATACAGTTAACAGATTGAACACACACTAAGCTATACAGTTGGGAAAAGATAATAATTTAATCCCTAATTTGCCTCGGTGTGTTCTATATCTATATCCTCTTTAAGATGCCTTAAATATGCCTAGGATGGAAAAAGGATGCAAAGATGCACTTTTGAACACTTTACAAAATTTGCTGAAAACAGGGGTCTCGCTCGAGCGAGGATTCCTTCACTTGAGCGGATATGCAGACAAGGAGCTCTGCTCGAGCATGCATTCCGTCGCTCGAGCGGACTGTGTGCTATAGTAAAAATGTTGGATGCTCAAAATTTACGCTCGATGCTCGCTCGAACGTGAGACATAGCTCTCTGCTCGAGCGTAGATCTCTCCACTCAAGCGTACGCCTGTGCGCACCAAGATTCTGAGAGCTTGCAATTTACGCTCGAGCCATCATTCCTTCGCTTGAGCGTAGCTCAGAGTAAACGGTAGTCGCTCGAGCGTAGAAGCCAAATTCTGGAATTTCCAGATTTGCCTCCCAAGCTCAAACCAAGCATTCTACAGCTCTAAACTCGACCTCTTGGGCCCAATTTCTGGAAAACACATCTAAACTCAATATACAACAAGTTTCAAAGCTCAATTTGGGAAATCAAAGCCCAAGGGTGAGTCAATTTAAATCCAAATTCAAACCCATTTTCATGAACATGCAAACATGCATGAATTCAAATCATTTCAAAGCTTCAAGTTGATGCTCTAGTGAGCCAATTGTTCCAAAAACAAGTTGAAAACATGGACCATTGCAAACTTATGAACATGCATGTGAGGAATGATGGATTACAACCTCAAAACTTGTCAATATGCACATGCATGCAACAATTGAGCTCTAATTCAACATCATTGAACTAATTCATGCCTTAATTCTACAATTTAATTTGAATCATGCAAGATTAACCTCAAACACACAATGAATGAGGTCAATGGTCTACCTTAAGTCTTGAATTCAAGTGTAGAAGCCCAAAAATGCAAAAATCCCTTCAATTCTCTCAACCTCCAAGCCAAATCTCAATAACTCAAGCTCTCTCTCCTATCTCTCTCTCTAATTCAGCTAGAGCAAGGAATGAGCTGAGCAAAATGTTGCCTAAGTGTATAAAGGCTCAAACATTCAATAAACAAAAGCCCACTTACAATGGCAATTCCGTAAATAAGGCAACTTATGTGTCTTACATTATTTAATCTAGTTTAATTATACAAAATCAATTTTCAAATAATTACACCCTTAAATCACATAAATTCTACTGATCATGAAACACTAATCGCTTTCTGGTTGGGCCGCCGATAAGGCCTTCAATTAACAGTTTAAACATAACAACATGAACAGATAATCAAATAGTCAAACAGATAGAATGCAATTCAAACAGATACAGGCAATCAATTCAGTTTCAGATTTCAGTCAGTCAGTTCAGTATCTCGATTACTTCAGTTATCAATCATAATCAGTCTCAGTTTGGCGGTAATCAACAGTTTGTCGGTAAACAGTGGTGAGGATTGTTACAAATTCTTTGTGATCTTCACGGCATCTCATCTATCCTAGGAAATTATTCAAGAAATAAGTTTTATTAGTGCATAACCTCTGTTTGCTTAACTGAGTAATAAATTTTGCAATGCAGTGATAAATTTTGATCTGGAGTGATAAAATTTTGATCACGATGATAAATTTACTTAATTTTGTGGTAGCAAATTATTTAAGCCTTTCTGTTTATGTTGTGTGGTTAAGTTCATTGTTGTGATTTTATAATACTTTGTTTGCTTAATTAAGTTAAAACAAAGTATTATAATTGATATTATAATACAAGTACTTTAATTTATCACTATAAATTGCATACTTGCCACCTATTTAATTTGAAAAGGTTTAAATTAATATTATTATTTTTATTTATATTAGTTAGCACTTGTTGACAACAAAAGATGAGGAAGCAACAAAGAGAGTGCTGAACAAGTTGATGCCTGAAACCATGAAAGGAAGATACCTTCTGTTCCCAATCCACCAAAATTTTCATTAAATAATACTTATCCTTGACATTGAAGAAGGTTCATGGAAATTCTACAATTCCATGAGACCAAGGGGTGCAATGCGTAAAGATCCATACTTCAATGCCGCAAATGAAGCGGTAAAAATGTTTTAACTATCAAACTTACCATTAATCCAATACATCAATCCTGATGCATGCTCTATTATACATCAAAAATTTATACAGTGATATATTTTATCATTCTTTAAATCCATAGTTTCTCATTAATTGTTTCAACTGACTTTCTAATAGAACAATTATACAAATCTATATGTTGTAGAGAAAAATTATTGACAAGTACATAAAGGAAGAGAAGCCAACTCTCAACGTCCTTGATAAATTTTAACAGGAGATAGAGAGAGTCATCAACAGCCCACAATAAGAAGGCATTCCGTAAGTTGATCAATAACAAAACACTCTTATAAAAAAAAAAATGCAACGAAACCAAATTATAATATTTTGTTTTTAAATTGTTTTTACAGATTTGATTGTGGAATCATTGTTTGCTATATCATGAGGCAATATGTTTCCAGCAACAACATAATGTCTACTTTTTCCAAGGAAGAATGCAATCAATTAAGAGCCGATATATTAACTATCTTCTTGACTGACCAACAAACTGCTCAACAATAAATAGTTGATGAAAACATTGATGACTTGCCTCCGCAATAATCAACAAATCTGCAGTGTTACAGTGTAACAAAAAGGAAACATTGATTCATTTAGTTGTTAGAATGTGAATACTTCATACATTTGGCTTGTTTGGTTGTTATAGTGTTATCTATATTTTGATCATTTTGGTTCGTACTTTACTTCAATGAATATTACAATGCTTAGTTGTTACAATGTTAAAATTACAGACAATACACTAAATAAAAATTCAATCTTTTTTAGCTATATTTTTACCAGATCTGGCTTTGATATTAGTCTTACTTTATGCTTAATAACATGTTTGGATCCCTTTATTTACTAACATGACATTTTTTTTTACACTGATAAATTTATCACTGTTCAAACTAACAAAAATCAGCAACTCTCTCTTTCTCTCTCTCTCTCTCATTCTTTTTCCTAATTCAAGTAAACAAAACAACATAAAAAATAATAAACAATTTACCTAAATTGAAAATTAAAACACAAACACTATTGCATTGTCCAAATTGAAAATTAAAACATTGTTACAGTTTGTAGATATTTCCAAGTTTGGGAATGAATGTAAGAACATGTCATTCTAGGTATATGGAGTGGAGATAAAGTTCTAACAGTAAACCCAAAAAACAAACCGTACATACATTTTAACATTTAACTCCAAGAACCAGTTATTTATGAAGAACTATGATCTTATTCAAGACTTGATGATAAACTGTTGCATCTAAAGCATTTCTTATACTGAAATTTTGAACAATTTAATCTGAAAATGAATTGCAAACTCGAAATATTTTGCTTCAAGGATCCCACTAATTGTTAATTGCATAGTGGCAGTAATATAGCATAGATTGGGAAACTTAGTCCTAAACTACCTACAATTGATTTTTCTTGAGTTTAAGCCATTGATAAATTTATCACTGTAAAAAAGAACATTTGGTTGGATATAACAGTGATAAATTTATCAACCACTAACATAAATGTAATAAACCATCAACTCTTTCCATATAATCAGTTATAAATTTATCATTCTTAAAAATAACAAAATTCAACAACCCCATTAATGCTTGATTGTTTCCTTCAAACAATGGTAAATTTATCACTCTTAAAAATACATAATCCACCAACTCATTCAAACCAACTAGGGATAAATTTACCACTGTATAAAACACCAAAAACAGCAACTACATTTAACCAAAATCAAAGAATATGGGTTCGTTTGGTTTGAATTTCCCAAAAATTTTTGAGAAAATTTCTCTACAAATGAGTTTTCAGAAAAACTCAAACCAAACAAATTTTTCCAAAAAAATTTCCCAAAACTTGTAAACCAAACAAGTTTTCCAAACAAATCTCTCTCTCATACGCATCAAATCAATCACTTTTTCCAAAACTCTCTCTCAAAATAATTTTCCAAAACATCTTTCCAAAAAAACCAAACCAAATAACTTTTCGTACTTTTTATCTCCCAAACTCATCTCCCAAACTCAAACCAAACATACCCAAATCTGTGAAACTTAATCTTGTAAAAAGATCAACAAAAAATATAATTTCCGTTCGAAAAATTCCTTAATCATCCAATGCAACTACCGAAATGATGTATCTTTCAAAAAATACTCAAACATTCAATGCAAGTAACACCTCTTAACTCTTAACAAAAGTAATTCAATTAAAATCAATACAACTAAAGCAAAACTTCTTTACATGTCTTCTGATTATAAGTTCCCATTTTCCACACCTACTGCACCCAATTCTTTTGATCTCACCCTTCGAAAGTATTCTCTCTGTTCTTAGACATCCAGCTGGTCTCTTACAAAGAGGAGGTAAAACAACGTCATCATCAAGAACTACATTTGGATTCCACATACTAGGAACTAGATAGATAGAATGCGAATAAGAATCACAATAACTAGAAACATGGTAGTAATCATCAAGAAAACAATTCAGATCCTTCTCACTCCTCTTTATAGCACAAAAACCATGTTTGCAAGGAAAAGAATCAATTTCCAACAATCAACAAGAACAAGACCGTTTCCCAATATTAACCATAACCGAATGATCCAATTGGATTTCATGAATGTCATCGCTACATTTCTTAACTATCCATGCCTTTGTATCATTAAAAGCTTTTTCCAACTTTTTCTTTGCAAAAGGACAAACAATACGATTCCACTTATTTCCAACTTCTCTCCTTTTTGAAAATTGCTCCATTAGTTTTACTCGTATAGCATCAACAAGATTAGTTGAAAACAAATGGCGCTTATCTCTAATCCATGAATTAAAAGATTCCACAGCATTTGTGCACATTTCACCATACCTCTTGCCTTGAAAATAAGCGTTACACCAACATTCATTAGGCAAATTCCCAAGAAACTTCTGAACACTACGACCACAACGACCCTTAAAATCTTTAAATAGCTCATTAAACAACTCAATAGTAAGAGCATATGCACATCTACTAAAAAGAGTAAGCAAATGCTCTTTAGATTTGCGACTCTTCACTGACAAATAAGTCTTCAAGTTTGTCTTCAAATGCATTAGACAAAAAGAATGATAAGAAAACAGAAAGACCTCTGCTAAAGCTTTCAGCAAACCTCCATGCCGATCAGTAACAAACGTAATATCCCTTCCCGGAGTCAAAATAACAAATAATTTTGACAAGAACCAATGCCAAGTGTCATAATGTTCACTATCAATAATGGCAAAACATAACGAATATAAACCTACAAACAAAATATATACACATTATTCATAACAAATAAAAAAGATTACAAAACAAAAGAAAAACGCAAAGTATATAACATATAGCACAAACTATAGATAATTTTATCACTTTATTACTACAACAATTCAATAGCAACATACAACATATAGAATCAATGCATAATAAATTTATCACTGCATAAATATAAAAATTTAACAAAAGTATACAGCATAAATTTATCACTAATTGATTGATCATACTCAATAATCAACACTCTCCAGTAACAAAAATGATAAAATTATCACTGTTTTAATAATAATAACAAATAGACACGAAATATACCTTGGTTACCGTCTTTTGCTGTAGCAGCCAATAAACAACCTTTGTGTCTTCCTTTCAAGAAAGTTTCATCAAGCATCAACACAGACCAACAATACTTGAAATCATGAATACATGCCTCAAAAGCGAAAAACAAGCATTTGAAATGTCTTCCTTTACTATCAATATCAAATTCCATATCAAAAACACTCAACGGATTACAATCATTAGCGGTATCAACATACCAACGAAGATCGTCAAATGAAGATGAATAGTCACCAAAAACAACATCCCTTGTTTTTTTAACACCCGTCCAAGCTCGCCGATAATAAACTTATGTTCCATAATAGTCCTTGAAATCACAAACCACCTCACTAACCAATGTCAAAGCCTTATTACGAACCTCACTTGAAATTAGCCCACCAATCATACTTGAAGTCATCCTAGTATGTTTAATTGTACGAAAAGAAGATCCACACGTATGAACATCATCAAATTGTTTAATAACAAAAGCTTTACTAGAATTTTTCACTCTACCATGCACGCTCTATAAACATCCCAAATCAGCCCTTCTCTTACAATGAATAGTGACAAGATCCTTATCATTCTAACAAAATCAAAATCAAAACCGGAATGAATAGAATACTTTGACAACGCATCTCGAAATTCAACAACTCTTTGAGCAAACCTTTGACCCACTCCTTTTATATAATTAACCCACCTATCGGAGATTAAAGGTTTCCATTGATTTGAATAAAATGAAGGCAAAAAATCAGTTTCACAAACAACACTACTACTACTACCAGCTTCACTATCATAAATCATGTAACCTTCACCCAAAGAACAACACTTAACAAAAACATCAATACCATGAATATCACAAGAAAGTGCAAGTCCAACCATAAACTCCAAATCTTCTTCACTTTATAGACCATAACAAAAATGTCCAGGCATTGAATACGATATATTCAAAGAACTACCAACTAACTCACTCCACTTTGCACACAATTTATATACTAAATCTTTGAAATTAAATCAATTATTATACTTGATAACTAATGTCACACCTCTAAAGTTGCACATAAGAAACAAAGAATTTTCCATCACTATAAATCCTGCAACAAACAACAATTATATTTCAGCAAACAATTCAAACAACCTAAAACAAAATATAATACAGTGATAAAATTATCAACCAACTCAAACACATCCAAAAACCAACAGTGATAAATTTAACAGTTAACACTACCTAAGACCAAGAGCATGAACAATGAATAAGGCTTACACTTATTGGGCATGGTAACTCAATTTGAATCTAACCATTATATTATGCAACTTTTTCATCTCCTATTCCTATATTCACTGATAAATTTATCAGTGTTGAAAAAGTTGATCCAACAACACCCCCAAACTACTCAGTGATAAAATTATCACTGTAGAAAATCACAAACCAACACCGGTGTTCAACCAAAACAATTTCGTAACCAAAAAAAAAAAAAAAATCTAATATTCTTTACATATACATATCTCAAAACTTTCAATATCATGATCAAAATACAAATTCAATCGCAGAAACAACAGAATAACAACAATATCACAAACAAAATAAAAATCACAAACTCAAACTCAAACTAAAAAACACCAAAACATCAAAATTGAAATTGAAATCAAAATCAAACATACTAGTCGAGCTCTCTCCACAAAATCGCAAATCACAAAATCTAACTATATACCAAATGCGAAATCACAAAACACGAAAATTCACAGATTTATAAAAAGCAAATCACAAATCAAGCTCCCTCCATGAGATCGCAAATCGCAAAATCCAAATATACACCAAGTGCGAAATCACAAATCACGAAGCTCCACAATAATGCATTAACAAATCGTGAAGTTCTACAGAAATCCAAATCCCAAACCCAAACCCAAACCCAAACCCAAACTCAAACTCATATCATAGTATTTTGATGGCAAAAATCAAATAGAAACGCGCCAAAACAGGGGAAAGCAAAACAGGGGTAAAACAGGTACAAAAAAAAGACTCCATGACCTATTGATGCACAACATCAATATTCAGGGCTAAGAAGGGAATAACCATAAAAAGTAGGACCGGCCAGTAAAAAATTCTATATTTTACTAGTCGACAATATAATAGTCCTACCTACTGAAAACATTAAAAAATATATATATATATAAGAAAACCTTAGGTAGTTAGTCTTATTAAAAATAAGCTACCATGTGCTCTCAGTCCATATGAATCATAGGAAACTTTGGGCTCCATTTGATAAGAATTTTTAACTATAATTTGAGAATATGAGTTATATTTTGAGTTTGTATGTTTTGAAATTATGATTTGAGTGTAGAAAATTTATTTGGTTATAATTTTTTAATAAAATGTTGAATTGAGTTTTGAAATGAGTGTGAAATTGAGTTTTGAAAGTTTGATTTGACATGTGAAGTAAGAAAATTTGTTTGGTTATGAGTTTTGGAAAGAGTTTTCAAAACTTAATTCAAATTGTTATAACTCATAACAAAATACACTATTTTCACACTATTGAAAATTCTGATCAACACTCATAACCAAACTCTTTTTAAAATTCAATTAAAAAAATTTATTATTAACAGAAAATAACATTAATCAATTTTTTAATTGAAAATACTACAAAGAAAATATATTTTTTTCAAAATAAATATTCAAAAAATTTAAATTATAAATATTTAAATAATTTAAATAATCTAAAAAATTTAATAAGTAAAAAATTTAAATAAATATTCAAAAAATTTAAATAATTTAAATATTCAAAAAAAGTAAATAATTTTAAATTTTAATATTTTAAATTTAAAAACAGCTCTACACTCAAATCGTAACCAAACAAATAAAATAAAACTCAATTAAGAAATTATTTTTAAAACTCATAGCCAAACACATAACTCGAAACTCCATATTACTTTCACAACTCTACATTCAAATCGTAACCAAATACATAACAAAAAAATTAAAATATTTAAAAATATTTTTATAAAATAGAGTTTGAATTTATTTTTATAAAATATTTTAAAATTTAAAAAATTAAAATCGTAATATTTAAAAATTAAAATATTTAAAAATATTCAAAAAATTAAAAAATCGTAATATATTTATTAAAATATTTAAAAAATTAAAATATTGATTTGAATTGAGTTTTGAAAAGAATTATGTATTTGGTTATAAGTTTTGAAAAGTAATGATTATGTTTTGAATTGAATTTTGAGAAATGGATGTAGAATTATGATTTGAAAGTTTAAAACAAACACCACACTTAAACCAATGGGTGAAACTATAATTTGAAAAGCTTACTAAACTGAGCCTTGATTTCTCAAACTATTTTAGAAAACTGCTTTTGAGAAAATTTTCTTAAATAAACTCTTTAGAAAAAATAAAATAATAAGAAAGAGTTATTTTCAAAATTTTTAAATTTTTTTATTTTTCTCAAAAATCAAATATGGGAGTTTAAAACTTTTTATTGCTTTGTTTATGAAATGATGAAAAACAAAAACAAAAACGAAGAATCATGGCATCCCAATCACTTGCAAAGTTTTTAAACTAATTTAGGATTTGATAGATGAAGTCACAAGAAATGTGCTATCACTTTAATACCTTTTTCTAAGTGAAATTAATATCAGATAGGCCTTTTCTTTTTATAGTTCATGAACATTGGATAGGTGAAGAAGTCACAGGAAACGCATTGAGAGAGAGAAAGAGAGGGCCATTTTTAGAACCTCTTTGTTGATCTGCACTGCATGGATGATGGATTCATAACTTGATCTCTTATACTAGTGGTTTCTAGATTTTGTTTTAAGTGTAGAAAGTCTCATAATTGACATAAATGTCGTGGCATGAAGTTGCTAATGTGCCTTATCCCGCTATGCGAACAATTTTTTTCACATTAGTAATGCTATGTATTCAATTCAAATATAAAATTTCAGAATTTATTTTTGTAGATTCTGATAATTGGTTGTTTTTTCAAAATTAGTCTAAAAATTAGTGGGACTTTTTATTTTTTATTTTTTTATTAGCAATACTATAGATGTTCTTACAACTTGTTCTTAAATTTTTTTTGAAACACACAATTTTTCATATTCATATTTTGAATAGGTAACGGAGCAATTTTATCATTTTTTGTTTGGTACAATTTATGGAGTTGCCTACAACTACTTCTTTTTTATATTTTCAAAATCTATGTTGCAATGTTTGGTACAGCTTGTTCTTAAGCAAAAATAACTTATATTAGCAAAAATAATAATAATTATTATTATTATTATTAAGAAAAAAAAAAGTGTTTTTAGCTTATAATTTCTTATTATCCACCTTAATAAGTTGGAATAACGTGCAAGAATCCACTACGCCGAATGACACCCATCAAGTCTAACAGTTGGCCATTGACCAATAAACAATCACGGCTGAAGTGGTTCAAATTAAGTTTTAGGGCATTCCTATAAGCTTATTTAAATTTTATTTTAAAATATTATTAAAAAAATTATTTTTTATTTTAAGAATTAATTTTTCCTCTACCTTCTCTATTCTTTCTTTATTCTATTAAAATAATTTTTTTAATTATTTTTAAATTTGAAGATTTTTTTTAATAATTAAATAATGTAAAATAAAATCAACAATAGAGGCTCAAAGGCAACTCCATTTACAGAAGGAAGCAGCAGAAGAAGAAACCAGGGACCAGACGTCCGGAAGGTCAACCGGCCGGACGTTCTGATGGATGACCGGCGAAGCAATTTTTGCCCAGATCATTTCATCTGGGACATCCGGGTGGACGACCACTGTCAGATATGAGAGAGCTACAATGACTTCCCATAGCAATCTTAAATTTAAGGGATTGTATAAAGGATCTAGTGGGGAAGGATTTTTGGAGAATCAATCCCTTATAATCTGATAGGGATGCTCTTATCTCTCCTCCATGTAATCTATAGCTATATCTATATCTATATCTATATCTATCTATCTATCTATCTATACTATATATAAGCAAATATAGTTATTATGTCAAAAGTCTCTAAATTTATTCTTAAATTTTCATAATTTTGGAATAAATAAATAAATATGTGGCCCTTCACCTCTCTTCTCACTATTCAGATATTCTCACTCTCTTTCCCAATTGTTATATAAAAGATAATTAAAAAAAATCAAATAATATCTTTCCTTAGAGTTTTAGGTATAGATATGTATGTAGAAACCCACATATCTATCACTATATCAAGTAAATTTAAATTTAAAAAAAAAAAAAAAAGAACCCACAAATCTCACAATTTTTATTACTAACAGTTTTATATATAATAAAAAAAAATTTAAAAATCAGATAATATCTTTGTGGGTGTCTATCTGAAATCTCAATCCAAAATTTTTGAATTTTTACATTTAAAAAAATTTATAAAATGCCATACTCAATTTCTATTGGATCATATTTCATTTTACATACAAAAAAAAAAGATGAAAAAACTGTCGAAAATAATAAATAAATAACCAGATAAGCGTTAGCATTTATCAAATAAATGTTTGCTTTTAAAAAAAAATAAAATAATTGATTTGTATTCTAAAAAATGTGATGTTAAAATTTTTAATTTAAATTTTCTATATATCTTTAGCTCTTTATCTTTATCCAAAAATTAAATTTCAATTTAAACACTAAACCTCTAAAATACGTTATCTTTAAATTAAGTTTCCATATAAATTTGAACATCCACCAACAAAACCAAACATTGGAAACAAACCCCCCAACAACATCCAATTTTATTTTTTATTTTTTATTTTTTTTCCTCTCTTAATGCAGTGGTGATCATAATTTATTTATTTTTCCTCTCTAGGGAAGATTATAATATACATAGAGCTTTACAAGCAATCCCTCAAGGTTAATCATTTTTTTAATTGAAATCTATTTGAAGCCATAAAAAATTCCGTGTAATTTTTTTTTCATTTTTATTCTATTGTATATTTTAATGATAGATCTTTTTAAACAACATGTTCAAATTCATATAAATTTACATACAGTCTATATAGTTTTATATAAAATCTACTTAGGTCTATAAACTTTTTCATGCAATTGCTCTAGATTTATAGATCTTTGCATGTAATTTGTGATAGTACTTGAAAAGAATTTTTATTGAATAACTTATACATATTACAATTATCAATCACTTTCATTTTAACTCACTATAATATATACCTATATATATATTATGCATGTTTCTCAAATGTGTCATTTGTCCTATAATATTTGGTATAATTACTACTATACATTTTTAGTCTCTATTGATCTAATTATTAGTTATATATGATATCTTAAAAATTCATTTCAATGATTGATTGCAATTATTAAATTGATATATGTTTTTTTCTATTTATTATTTATTTATTTATTTATTTTGTATTGTTTTTATTTTCACTTTTGTCTATTCTATTGTTTATGTGAGAACTTTATTAATAAATTGTGTGGTATAAAAATTATCAATATTTAGTTTGAATAATTATTCATATATATATATATATATATATTTGGATTGGCAAAAGTCAATTGTTAGATATTATTCATATTATTTAGCTTAAGTATGAGATATTATGGCTCTTTTTATTAAATGATTAGTTTTATATTAAGATATTTTTCTTCTTAATCTTATTTCCTTTCGAAAAAAAACTTGAGACACCTCATGGAAAAAACTGATCAACTAATAGTATCAATTTGGTTTCTATTGAATCATCCTTTAATCATGTTTGCTAAATTTAAAAATTAAAAACAACTATCTTATTGATATAAGTAACACAATTTAATGGGATTAGACATGACTACAATTCAATTATATTATTGGCTAAATTTAAAAAATCAAAATTAAAAACATCTATTACATGGGGCATAATCCAATTGGGTTAAATATTTTGACTATAACTTAATCATAACTATTTATTAAACTTTAAAAAAAAAATTGAATATTAAAAAATACTTATATTATTCTACTACAAATAAAAATAAATAAAAACACCTAATTTTTTTTAGATGGTGAAAACAATTAAGTATTAGATAAATTAATTGGCATATGTGGTCATGATCAATTAGGTCAGATATTTGACTCTATCTCAATCATAACTATTTGATTATAAAAAATGTAATAAATATAAAAAAAATTAATAGTCATTAGACTATTTACCATGTCGCCCAATGTTCACTAAAAAGAAAAAAAATTCTTAGTGCATAGAGGTGCAAAATTTAGAACACCAACAAGATAAGACCTAATTTTGATGTATATTTTACTACTAAAAATTACCACATTAAAAATCTCTATCATAATCAAAATCTACTAACTCCACCCTATCATATTCACACCACAATTAAAATCACATCTCTTTTTCTCTTTCAAATTTAAATACTTTTAATAAAATATTAAAAACAAAGAAAAATATAAATTAAGATTGTGCAATATATATATATATATATATATATTCTATAAATAAAATTTTGACTCTCCTATTCATAGCACAGGTTTTATGCTAGTATAATATTATAACATTGTAATTAATAATTAATAATAATGTGTGAATCAAAGAATAAAGATATATACAGGAAGGATTGAGGTTCTACAGGTCATCAACCAGAAACCATTATTTATGCCTTTAAAATAAAAAACATTAAGCATTGCTGGCGCCAAACACATTTGTTTTTGTTTTTGGTCAATTCAGCCAATGCTTGATGACAAAATTGAAACCATAAAAGGAGACCACAACATCAAGGAACCCAAAAAGTGACAACACTTTTTTTGTTTGTTTGTTGAAGGGGTAATCCTCACAATCCAAAAATATATATATCTATATAATTTTCACTTTACTGTTTTTGTTGAAGGAATCATGTCCATGCCAAAAAGAACTTTGCTCAAGGTCATCGTCCTTGGTGATAGTGGGTATGATTTGGCCTTTGTTTTTTATTGACAATTTCTTCTTCTTCTTCTTCTTCTTCTTCTTCTTCTTCTTCTTCTTCTTCTTCTTCTTCTTTCCATCTCTCTCTTACATGGTTTAATACTTCTTGAGGTTTGTTTTGTTTATTCTTTTCTGTGGGTGTGTTTTTGTGTGTTTTCAGGGTTGGAAAGACATCTTTGATGAATCAGTATCCATAAACCTATTTAATTAGTTTGGATGAGCTAGTGAGACAAATTGATGCTCCCTAATTGCTTACTTTTGTAATTGTCTGTCTTAAATTTAAAAAGTAAAATAAAAATACAGTTGTTGCTCTTTCTTTGTTGTTCTTCTCCTCCGTGCGAAATTTGGATAGACGCATACAATTTATGTACTTTGAATGATCATTTCCTTTATATTTATTTTACTGAACTAGCTACTGCAGATAGGATGAGATGTTGGTGAAGTGATAAGAAAATTTGTGGTGGTGGCTATAAGTGCAATCTTTGATTTCTTTCCACCACATCACCTAACACCTAACTGAATTTGGTACAACACTCTCAGATAATGTGGCAACATATTGCATACATAATTGATCCAGAAATATATTGATCTTGTTGTACTCTGAACTTTATTTATTTGCTTATATTTTATTTTGTAACGAGGGTATCCAACGCTTTGTCCCAACTCAATTAGTCCCCTTGTAATAATTGGTCGCAACCCTAAAGAAGTTAAACGCTTTATGAAATTCGAACTCGTAACCTACACTTTCTGAGATGCTTATCATGGATGGTTCAACTTGCTACTAGGCTAACTAACCCCTTGATGTTAGTTGTGGACTTTCTTGATCTCGACAACTGGATTTGATGTTCTTACCAAGTGTTTGTGGAATTAAATTCAAGTGCTACATGTGAATTTGTTGTATCGGAAATTGTTGTTTGAATTTGGGGGTCGTTAACAGCCACTCCAGATATGTTTATAAGAAATTCAGTCAACAGTACAAATCCACAATTGGAGCTGATTTTGTCACAAAAGAAGTAGAGATTGATGGCAAACCCGTCACTTTGCAAGTGGGTAATTAGTTGAAAGTAGTACTGAATAATGTATGTATGTTGTATACAAGATGAAATATTGATTAACTCTACTCTGTTAAACTATGTGTTAATGTTGAATAGATTTGGGACACAGCAGGTCAGGAAAGGTTTCAGAGCCTTGGTGCTGCATTTTATAGAGGGGCAGATTGTTGCATCCTCGTATACGATGTAAATATACCCAAATCATTTGAAACACTTCAAAATTGGCATGACGAATTTCTCAATCAGGTAGCTCTTTTTTATTTTCTTTTTTTATTTTTTATTTTTTGTGGAATTAGTTCTGCTGATTCTTGAACGCTATGCTTGAATGTGCGAATGGAAAAGAAAATGAAATGAAAAAGAAAGAAAGAGAAAATGTGTGAAAGAAGCTAGTTTTTTATTTTTATTTTTTCCCCCACTATTGCACAATTTTATTGCCTATTATGTAAGAGAATGTTACCTCTGGTTTGGTTATAATTGGTTTGTATGGGACTCCAGGTAGATCCAACTGACCCTGATACATTTCCCTTTGTATTAATTGGTAACAAGATCGATGTTGATGGTGGAAATAGCAGAGTGGTAAGAATATACGATGAATCACTTGAAAAGTTATTATTTTGTGATTTATTTTGTTACATATGTTCAAGTATTCTTTCATACAGGTTTGTGAGAAGACAGCAAGGGAGTGGTGTGCTTCCAGGGAAAACAGCATGCCTTATTTTGAGACCTCAGCAAAAGAGGGTTACAACGTCGATGATGCATTCCTTTGCATAGCAAAAACTGCCATTCTGAATCAACATGAGCAGGACATGTAAGTTTGGGTCGTCGACTCATTGGGGACCAACCAATTTCCTCATCTTCTATGCATAATAAAATTATATAAATATGCTTTCTGTGCCAAGTTGTTTGTTGATATTGCCTTGCCAACATTGATGTGATGACGTGTTCTTATTCATTGTAAGTGTTTTATTGAGGAAATTTCTAGTAATCACCTCCTCCTAAAAATCGATGATTATTACACCTCATAGAGTCTTCAAAAGCCTGTATAAAATTACATTTACCTCAGCCTAGTGATTTTGATTCAAAATGAAAAAGAGCAGAGGTCTACATTTAGAACTATGATGCCTGGGTCCTTAAGTAACTACTGTATTTTTGTTTTTGTTTACCACAATTGTCTATCAACCTTCCACCTCCAGCATTCATATCTCAGGGATAGTTTTTTGGTGATTCCTTTGTTTTGTTTTGTGTTTTGATACATCAGTAAGTAGGCATACAGATAGAATACCATTTGTCTTTTGATAGGTTGGTGTGGATATGGTTCCCATTAGGTATTTAAGCCTTTATTTTCAAATTTTTTTCATGACTTTCATATGTTATTTACTTGTAAAATTTTCAAAACTATAAACCTAGGCCCTTCTGTTTAATTCACCATTTTGTTTTCAGTTACTGTCAAGGAATCCAGGAATCAATTTCAGAAATTGAGCAGACAGGAAGATGTGCATGTTGAAGTTGGCTGCATCAAGAATCAATTTCCTAAATATTCATTCTTTTGTAAATAACTTCTCTCTCTCTCTCTCTCTCTCTCTCTCTCTCTCTCATATTCATCCCAACTACGCTTCTTGGACAATAATAGAATATTATTTTTCATTTTCTTTGTAATACCAAGGAAACTATTGTGGCATGAGTACGTAAAGTCCAAACTCTTGTGGCATGAGTGTAATACCAAGGAAACTATTGTGGCATGAGTATGTAAATCAACCACCAGGGTGGTGGTGGGGTGGAAAGGTGCCTTCCTTCTGCACAGTTGAGCAGGACTCGATTTTTGTGAGGTGCAATTAGCGGTTCATTTTTTAAACAATGAAACTAATTACGCTACTATACTTTAATCGTAACTCTATCTCATGTCATAAGAGTTGGAGCATTCCTCTATTGCTCTAGTGGTAGGTCCCTTCCTTTGGATTTGGTTAAATCTGGTCGACAATCGATTACCCCAAAGTAAGGGCTCACAGATGCTATGACATCCCTACGAAGTGTCCTTTTATTTTGAACAAGTTTTCTCTGTAATTTTTATTTTATTTTATTTCAATGCTTGACATTTTAATTCGAACACATTTGTCTTTTAAATTTTATTTTTCTCTCAAATAAGGACAATTACAAACCTGAGTTAAGTTTTTTAATGGAAATTTGTCACATCATCCCACATGACTATATTTTGGGGGGACAATGATCTCTTTGCCTTTCCCCGTGTAATTCATCTTCTTTCTTTCTTTCACCCACCACCATTACCCCCTCACAGCCACCAAAACCACCATTTCTGCCATCTCCACTGTCTCCAAACATCACCATCTTAAGCATAGCCACCAGCCACCGCCAAAACACCTCCGCCACACGACCACTACCTCATTAAACTAGCCTCAAACCAACACCAAATCCACCTTAAACCAGTGCCAAATCAAGTCCCTCTACCTACCCCAACACCCACCTCCCGCTAGATCATAACCACCAATACTTCCCCACCCCGCCACCTTTACCACCACGAAATCTGCCTTCAAATCCCCCACTGAAATCCACATCTTCAACTGTAAAACAAAAAGTAGTAAAAAAACGCAGCGGAATAAATGTTTAGATCATACATTTCTGAAACATTCTGAACTCTGATGGATCTCGTGGGTAAATCAGTGCTTCCTGAATCTGGTTAATCAACCCAGCAGTGGGGTGATATTACAGTGGTGAATATCACCCACACAAATCACAGTGCAAAAGACTTGATCGTTGTTTTTGGGAGAGAGTCAGAGAGAGAGGAGAGTCTGGGAAAAAAGGTTATCAGTAAAAACCCCATCACGTATCTGATATACGTATCATTCAATATATTAGATTAACCATATAATCTGATATATATAACCAATATCTATCTATCTATCCATATCTATTGATAGGATAGATAGAGATATCTTGAATGGTTATCCAAATAAGTTTGAATTAAAATTCAAACTTGCATGGATAAGGTTCAAGAGGTTCAGGCTCAAAAAAGCTCAAAGGGCCATGCCACATGGGCGCCCAATTTCTAACATCTCCCACTCGCACATGAGTTGGCATGACACTGCCACATCTCTGCCTCAATCTCCCCAAAAATGAACAATCTCATACTAGCCAATGCACCGTCGGCGATCACGAGAACACTGCATGTGGGAGCTCTATACTAGAAACTCAAAATGAGCCAAAGATAGAGACATCAACCCAAAAGGAACAAAAATAGTGTCTCATATACCCTGCACCCATCTAATTACATCGGTCCAAAAAACATCTCTAATCCCTCAAAAAGAGCATGTTTGACCCTCTCAATTCTTGCAATATATTCACACTCAATTCGCCTTTCACACAGAGTGATGTGAGTTACCGTCAATGAATATACAACAGTGGTGGTGTAATACTAGATGATCTTCCCTTTGCACTCATGCCATTTAGTTTAGGATTGACCGCTTTCCCAGTGATGTCCCTTAGGGCCGAATCATACATGACCGCAGGCAACATACCAAAGTAGTAGAACATCAACCCCTTACCTTATGACATAGTCAAAAGTCACAAAAGGGTACATAAATGAAAGTCATATCAATAATGACACGTAAGACTCACACGGTGAGGAAACAGGGATCCATTCTCTCACCTCATTACTTGGTCGCCAAGCACATGTAGTATGAATACATGCTACGGTGGAGTAACTCTTCCAAAAGAGTGACGTCATACTCGATACAATGCAGATATTAGTCTAGTCGCTTTCTAGCGCCTAACCCAAATTCTCTATTTGCTCGCCTCCTAGGCGCCAAATGAGATCTCGATTCGCTAATCATAACAGCACAACATGGAAAGTGGGTACTAACATCCATGTTTGGTCCTTAACACGACCTCATCTTGGTTGTAACCAAGGCGACATGCGTAGTGGATAATTTCAGTCTCTCTTGGTTCCAAACAAAAATAAACCACTAGTCTCATCCTTGCTCGCTCCCAAGCGCCAAGGGCGATTGCTCGTGTGAGTGAGCCAATCTTTCCTGCTGACATCATCATCTGCTAATCATTATGACACAAATCATAATAGTGTCAACATCCCATCATCTCAAAATAAGTGATCGATTTTTTTTAAAAAAAATGACCACAGCTTGCGCAATTCTAGATTCCAAACATAAGCCTTATCAGCACCTCTTGCGATAAGTATATACAACGGAATCCACCATGTGCGCCTCACATGAAGTGATTTAAGATCACTACCTCTTGCGCAATATCCTCTCTAAAGATATTTTGGTGACCAATTTGCGTTCATTCTTGATGCGCCCAACTAGTGCAGATGTGCCCAACTAGCGCATTGAATCTTACAAGAAGCAAATTAATATACTACTAGTAAAGCATTTTATCCACAGTCTAATGAGCAAGGTCAATGTCTAAACAACTCAGTTGACCATTTACCAAAGATAACATTTATCATGCCGAATACGCCCATGTAGACACCCCATTTTTGACCGTCCTCAAGACTTGGACGTCACCGTTGGAACACTCGGTGATTATCCATGTTTGTGATTCGTTTGGAGTTCCCGGAGTTCTCGGCTCGCGCGCCGTGCCTCAGGACCTCCGAACTCGACCGTTTGTGTTTGGTTTTGCACCAGACACTTGTGATTTGCCTTGGAAGGGCGGGAATGCTTTATGAGGCATCCCACACACCACCTGGGCTAGAGGCCACCGGTGGTCAGAAGTTGTCACGCACTATATTGTGCGGTCGGCAGTATTTTGTGCCGGGCGGCACTATTTTGGGCGAAATGACCAATTTGCCCGACCATTTGTGCACTTGCTTTACGAGATATTTTGAGATGACTTTTGAGCATTGCTTCCCTCCATACACGTGTATGGAGGGATGAACCCTTGTTTGCTTAGCTTGTAAGTTTACAAGTTCTATAAGAGGAAAGCTCTCCCTCTTAACTTAGGGTTAGCATTTTTCAGAGCATTAGACATTGTTAGAGAGCTGGAGCTCTGGTTTTTAGGGTTAAGTTAGATACATATATCATATCTCTCTTTTTCTCTTAGTACACTAGGTGCTTTAGTTCACACTATTGTACTAAAACACCTAGTGTTTCACCTCCTCCTTGCAACTGAGGTTCCAGAGGCTGTTCTTGGAGGTTCTTGACTGGTTTTGAGTCCAAAGAAGGCACAACATCAAGCTTTGTGAAGAAGGCTACAAGGGTAAGCAAAACTACCCTTTATTTCCCATTTTTGCACCTTCTTTTTACCTAGCTTAGGACTGTTTTTGTGCTTAGCATATAACACATAAAAGTTCTGATTTTTAACCCTCTTTATTGTATATTAAGAGTGTTTTGTGGTTTAGGGAGGTTTGACCCCCTTTAGACCTTGAAAAAGGTCCCATTTTGTGCTATTTTGGAGAGATCTGAGATTTCGGTGATAGGATCTCTTCACCACTGAAATCTTGAGGGATTTCAGTGGTGAAGAGCATGCCTTGAAGTCTCAAGAAGGAGAGGGCCACCCCCTCTCCTTGATGTCCTTGAAAAGGACAAATTTCGCTTCCTCGTGGAGCACCATGTTTGAGTGTGTATTTAGCATGTTTGAGTTGTTTTCCATGCTTATATTACCATGATATAACATGTTTTCAAGTTGGTTTTGGTCTCCTATACATGCTTAGTATAGTTGCCTTGTAATGCCTCTTTTATGCCTTAACATGTCTAGGTTGTTTGCCCTATTTTCTAGCATGTTTTAAGCTTAGATTTGTGAAGCTTGTAAGCTTATTTTGCCATGATTTAGCTCTGTCCATAGCTATTTTGGCCAATCTTGGCATGTATTTGGTAGCCTCTTTGTATTTGGCTTGTTGGCCTCAAAAGCATGAAAGTGTGGTATGCTATTCTAGCTTTATTTTTGATGATTGGAACCATCTAGCATGCCATTTCAGTCCTTCATACATGCATGTTTGATTGCCTTGGTGGCCTTGTTAATGCTTTAAGAGCTTGTGTTGAGTGCTCTATGTTTAGGCCTTATTGCATGCCTTAGATTCCATGCTTCCTAGATGCCATCTAGGTGGTCATTTAGGCTTAGTTTTATGTGTTAAAACTTTGTCTTTAAGGGCTTGAATATTGCCATGTATGATTGCACTAAGTGTGGTTTAATGCCCTATTGACTTGCCTTAAGCCTAGGCCATTTACATGCTTTGTTTGGAATGCTATATTGCATGATTTGGCATCATGTTTAACATGAATTTCAGAGCTTTAAATGCATGCTATTAGTCCATGTTTGGCCTCTTAAGTGTGCATGAGAGTTTGACTTTGTATGCCTAAGTCTTAAGCCTTAACATGTGCATGTGTGTGCGTGTGTTTAGTCTCATTTTCTAGGCATTTTGGCCACTGTTTTGAGCCTTATTAGAGCTGCCCAACTCATGTTTAAGCCCAATCTACAATTGGTTTGCATGCTTGGTTCACGTGCTTGTTTGTATGCTCGCATAAATGCCATGCCATTGTCCATGTGTGCACAATAGATAACATGCTTAGGACCTCATTGCATTGGCATGTATGCTAGGCCTCTTGACTAAGTCATGATGGAGGTTTAGCACCCTTATGTGCTTGCTTGGTTTGTATGCATTTTAAATCAAATCTGCCCTTGGTTCTTAGGATCATCACGCATGGAAATCGCGATTGATGGTCCGGAATCGAGGCACATGCCCTCTTGAGTCTATAGCATGATGAGGATGTGCTTGGTGCATACATGCTTTGATTTGCATTGCCTTGCCTTTGGTTTCTCTCTGCTTTGTCGATTCTGGAGTTCTGCGAGGATAAATGGCGATCGGCACTCTTTAGTGCCGGCCATTTGCCTCTTATGGCCGATAATGAAATTCAGGGCCGGTGGCTTCCTTCCTTAGCCGGTAGCTCCCTGCCTCGGCCGGTGGAGTTCCCCCGTGCTCTGAGAGGCACTCCTGAAGTTTTTTGAATTTTCTGAGAAGGAGAGCAGAAGAAACAGAGGCACACCTGCACGATTAAAGCGAGTCCGGGCACTGCAGTCGGCCTCCTTCCGAGGCATTTATCGCTAAATAGATTAATTATTTGATTTAATTAATTTAGTCGATTTGTAATATTTAATTAGCTAGAATAGTTAATTATTTGTTAAACTGTATTATTATTTGGTCCCTCGGCGAGGGCGAATTTGTAATAAGTGTGTGTGAGTGGGTGTATGTCTTCCAACCCCCACTTCTTTCTATCCCTTTTATTTACCCGCTTACAATGGTAGATTAGGGCATACTTATTTTAGCATACCTTATGCAATGCATGTGTGCATTCATGCATTTGTTTACATGCACCGGGCTCGGTACATCATACAAACTGCATCGTGACTTTCAATTTCCAAATTGAATACATGCTACTCGCGCATTTCACATGCCATGTTTAGGGTTAGCCGAGCCTACTCTAGATCGCATCCCTGCCTGCGTTGCATTAGCCACTTAACATGAACTAGGTCATGCATGTTTGCTAACCAGTTTCTTGTTTTGGGCGAGCACGATGTAAGTGTTCTGGCTTTAGCATATCGCATGCGTGTGAATGTTTACCATGATAGTAGGCTTACCATGCGGCTAGTTGCTTACATGATAAACTGTTTGAATGCCTGTGGGTGGAGGTTGGGTTGCTTGAGTTGGAACAACTCGTTGAAATCCGTATTTTAGCCTACTTGCGGTAGCAAAATCTAACACGTTTTTGAGACAAAAGCGGATATGCAATGTTTAGTTCCAACTTAGGCGATTTGGTCTATACTTGTTTGTGTTGTCGCATAACATAGTAAATCTAGGCTAATAACCGGAATAAGAACATAATGTTTTCAAAATCGGATATCACGGTTAGTAGAGGCGGTCTTGGACGGGCGAGAGTGCTCATAGTGACCTTCCCCGTCGTACCCAAGCTCGAGCCAAGTCCACTTTGGTGATGACGGACATGTGGCCTTGACCGAGTCGGGGTTTCCTAAATTTCCCAATTAAAAATATTTAGGTGGCGACTACATGTCCGCAAAGCGATCCATGTTTGGCACTACTTTTCAAAAATCTGTTTTCTCAAAGCGATTTGCGGATTTGGACTCTTTGGTTGATTTAGAACCGACACAAAAGTCAGTCCGAATGGCCGAGGTCCCCAGCGGGCGTGCTCTGATTCTGGCGACTCGTGAGGATTTTAGAGAGCTTGACTCGAACTCGTGATATCTGTTTTGACTACACTTATGTGTTTCTTTGCATTGCATGTGCATTAGTGCGCCTAGGACCGTGTTGGCCATCTGCTATTCTGGCGGTTTCTTTGGAGGCTTGTCTTGTCAAGGCATGTCCATAAAGTGACGGTTGCGGGCTCTGCGATATAGAACACAAACCCGGTTTCTGGGCACCCTCTTTGACCATTCGACCTAGTGCATATTCGGATCCATAGTGACCATTCCAAACTAGGACAGGTTGCTTACCCAATTTAGGTTGTTTGAAACCGCTGCGTGCATAGTGAAACCCTAGCTCGACAAAATAGGGCAGAAACCCTACCCCAACATAGGGGTGTATTGGTTCTTATTTATACGCTATGTGCTTTTAGAGTGTATCTCTACAAGGAATGCATATACCAGTTTGCAAGTCTGCGTATCCGGCCTGAGGGCACCAGTATCAGTGTTTTTGAGAATCAGTTATATCTGCGGGTATCGATTGATTTGGGGCGATGACTTGAGAGCAGTGTTGATAGTGGAAGTCTGATTGTTTGACCACACCGTGCTTGATCGATTAGTGAAATCTTGCTTGTTTTCCGTTTGATTCGAGATTGAGAGAGTTAAGTCGAACGACTAGTGTCTTTTCCTCGGCGGGACCAAACATAATCTGAGAACTTCGGAAGAGATTGTGGTCATAATGACGCGCTAAGTCAAGAACCACCCCACAAGATGAGGCTACTGTCGACATACCGCACCCGCCTAGGTCGCCCGCTGCACACCCAATCTGGACCCCTCAATTCTATCAGGCTCGCGAGCCCACTATATTCGAATTAATGGGAATGATAGGCGATCTCCAGAGGTCCGTGGCATATCTCGCCTAAGGAATGTCAACCTCGCCACGGTTGCAGTATCTTTGAAATTTGAACCCAGAGCCCCGATCTTGGGCGGATTGTGTCGAGCTCAATCGATCGGAGATGACCTCCACCCTGTGATGATGTACGTACCAACCCAAACCTCTCACGGTGAGGCGAGGCAAAGACAAAGTAAAGGCCGAGGCCGACCACCTGGAACAACGTAGGCGATCCGAGGCTTTGAAAACCGGAGGAATGAGCAAACAACAGTATCGCGATTGTAACCAAAAGTATGGATAGCGTTTTCCTACTTCGCTGAGGCGCGATTCGATCAATCGAGAACGGGATAGGCCGTCATGCCAAGAAGGTTCTTCCACTCCCAACCTGCATCCGGAAAGGATCGAAACCCAAAACGCACCCGTGACCGTTCGCTAGTGCATCTAGCAAGAGTCCTCGATTCAAGTACTTGCCCGCAGGGCCTTCCATCCTCTCTACATGCCGTTGTCTAGGGCACTTGATTTTAGCCAAGGGCATCTCACCCTCGATCCTAGGCGCTCCCCAAACCCCTTCCAAAGAGCCATGATGCCACTCGATCTTGTCGCGTGTACCATCAACGATGTCGGCACGCCAGCGATAATTGCTTCCGCCTCCGTCATGAGGTCTGAGTTTGATTGATAACAAGGTTATCCTCCCACCCACCTCGGCTATCGGTCCTCTGAGTTCTTGGATTGTGAGGACACAGATACCGAGGACACCGATACTGCGAGTATGTAATTGGGATTCAACTGCCTGCGGGCAATATCTGGTACATTTTTGGATATGGCGTTTGGCGCGCATTTTTGAGCACCTGCCAATACTAGTTTTGTAAAACCTGACTTGGGTGTCGAGTCAGTCTTTTGATTTGTCTTGAGTCTGTCTCATTGTTTTGAGTCAGTCCTTTTTGCTTAAGGGTCTGTCTAATTGTAATGAGTCAGTTCCTCTTTTGTATAAGAATACTAGGTGACTTCGGGGTTGTTGCCTCGAGCACCGTTTTGTTTTGTAATTACTTCTTTTTGCTTTCTTTTTGGGTCTACCTCTGCCGTGGAGCCAGTTTACATCTAGGGAACCCGAATGAAACAGCCGCGGCTATCGTGATCCCGTATTATTTATGTTGGGCTAGTTGTGCCAGAGAATTCGAATGGGGTGACAGTGTATTCCACCTGCTCTTTTTTGCCTTAAAAATTATTGTTTTGACCTAAGTTTTTCAAAACCTTCTTTGAAACACTGCGGTGGTAAAAACAAAGAGGGAGGAATTCCTCGGGATTTGCAAAACTTTGATCAATTGAGAGAAAGAGAGGCATGCTAAGCCCTTAATGAATGAAATCATGCTTGTCGGCGTGAGTGCTGAGAAGGACCCTAGCTTTGATCCAGATTGGTTCCACCTTGTCTTGACACGAGCAAATCGTCGCCTTCTTAAAACTTTCAAAAACAAGATATTTTGCGTAGTCTTGCGAAGACACGTGTGGGATCGTTCTCGAGATTCTGTGACTTAGGATCGCTCTCGACCTCGAGACTCGACCCCCCCCTATTGTCAAACCTTGGACGATATCCGAATGTTCAAAGATAGTCACCAATGCGGCCTTTGTGTGGCCCAGTTCAGCGACCCTCGAGCAAGAGGCATCGAGTCCGTCGGGAAGATCAAAATCCCACCAAGCAAAGCTCGAGAAGTAAGTGATGGGCCTTTCGCAAATCGGCACAATAGCCGTTCTCCCGGATCTTGAGAGGCTTCAATCTCAAAACCATTTGGCATGGGCTTGCTACACTTTTACCCTTTAGAGGCTCATTTGGGCGAAAACCGGAAGGCGACCAGCAAAAGTTAGAGCAAAGAAACAATACAAAAAAAACAATACAAAAAAAAAAAAAAAAAAAAAAAACGCAAAGATACAAAAAATGCAAAAAGAAAAAAATATGTACAAAGAAAAGAAAAAGAAAAAAAGAAGAAGAACAAAGCTCGCAAGGACGAAAACCCGCATTGGGCACCTTGGCAAAAATTAGAGCCTAAAAATAGCGAAGGTTAAAATACCCGAGTGTACCTTACTTAGGAACTACGTAAGGCTTGATTCCCATGTTTGGGATACGTAGGCAACTTCATCTTGAAGTCCAGCCCCCAACGCTTCCATAGCGTCTCAGGCCATGTCATGGTTTTGATCACTTTTGCCTTCTCCGAATCCGATGATTTGATTGCAGCAACCCGGAACTACGTGATTAACTTCCTCTTGAAGCCAAACCGCTAACACCTTCCAGGTGACTGTGTCCACATATTGATTCAAGCCATCTTCGACTTCCCCGCGTCCGGGGATCCGACCATCGTCAACAAAAGACTGACTTACAACATGCCGCGGCATCATCCAAACAAGGGGCAACTTTCCGTTGCCCTCCGTTACCATAAATTGCCTTGAGCTACCGTTCAAACCAGGGGCAACTTTCCGTTGCCTTCCCTCCCCTTTTAAGCCAGGGGCAATTTTCCATTGCCTTCGATCCGAGGTTGCATATCTCGAGGGTAAGTTCTACGCTCGTTGAGCATTGATTGTTTGCAAAAATAGTTTTTGAAGATTTTTACTGAGGCTGACTATTCTCTCAAAAACTATTCCATTTTCAAAACTGGACCATTTCTTGGACCCAAAAAAGAGGAGAATTTTCAGTGCTCACAACTTGATTCGCATGATTTTCAAATCAAAAATTGAATAAGTGCGTTAATCTAACTCTCATTTTGGTCAGAACTGTTTTAGAAAACACCACAAAAAATGGTCAAAATGACGAACTAGGGGCACGATTGAGTTAGGTCCTCTGTCTTCCCCCCGTTAACCTGATTGCCCTAGAGGCACTCTATTCGCCAGAAGGAATAGCCGCGAGCTAACAGCGTCGGATGTGAATCCGCAACTTCCTATTCATCTGTCAACCATCTAGGGGAGGGATTGAAAAATCAGAGATTGAAGAATAGAGAGATGTGCGATGAGAGAAAAGTAAGATAAGGGTTTTTGTGAGAAAAACCGAGCTTGAGGGCCGAGCAATGTGAGTATCACAAATCATAAAGGGTGGGAGGTATACCCGGAGGAACTGGCTCCTCGAAATTTGAGGTCTCTTTTAAACACGTCTGTGTGTCGCATCTTTTGATTTGTCGGTCTCAATTTTGGCTTTGAGTCTTTTCCGAAGTGTGTCTCGTTGCGTTAGGTCGTGCGCCTTTTGTTTCCCTGTTTGAGTCTGTCTCATCGTGTTCTGAGGCAGGCTCGACACCCCGGTTGAAAACCCATTCTCTTCCAAAAGGTAATCGCTTGTGCTCAGAATGCTGTGCCATTCTTTACATCCGGGCAAAGTAAGAGAAGGGAAGGGAAAATCTGGAACATCCGAGTGTGTTTCAACTGCAACCGTGTCAGTTTGGTGATCTGTCTCATCAGATTAGGGCTATCTGTTCAGAGTTTGCTGTATGCAGAAGGAACCGAATACTGAGTTATGCACTAAATGCAGATCAATCCCCAGCAAATTAATCCTCAGCGGAGTATGGGTTGTATGTTCAGTTTGAGCAGTGGTTTGTATGAGCTGTTTTGCTGTTTAGTTGGTTGGTTATTTGATTATTACAGTGCAAGTGTTCAATTGTCAGATAACAAATCAATATCATTTACATTTGGGGTGTAATATGATGCAATGCAGTGCAAAGTATGAGATATGTAAATATAACACTTTTCAGATAAAGAGTTCATTTTATATCATCTCTTTCAAATACAGCGTTTGAGAAAAGCGAAAACACACTGCTTGGCGATACGATACTCTATCTACCACAAAGAAAAGTACAAGAAAAGAAATAAAGAAAAGCAACAAAATCATCATCATCGGTAGGCCTCATGCCTAAGGATCATCCTCGCCCTCTTCTGGCGGAAGTACAAAAGCGTCGTCGGAGCCGTCCTTTGTCGAGCTCAGCAAGCTATCCCTGCCTCCTCATAAATGACTCGTCCGCCTCCGACTCCCCATCTCACAGGCCGGAGCTCGTGAGCTACTCCCACATGACCACGTCCCCCTGCAGTGCGAGGGAATATCCGCCATCCCAGTAGAGGCAGGAGGCCCAGGTGAAGTGTCACCTTTGGAGGGATCGGGAAAGGAGGCTGAAAATCTGAAGAACAAACACATCGAAGGCGTGGCGGTTTATCAATGTAGAATCACGATGTCTGAGTGCGATATGTGGAATCTTTGTGAGCAGTGAATCGATTATAGAATCACGATGTATGAGTCGATCATGTGTGAATCTTGTGAGCAGTTTATCGATTATAGAATCACGATGTATGAAATGCGGTGTGTGAATCTTGTGAGCGGTTTATCGGTGAAAAGAATGCGATGTATGAGTACGATGTGTGAAAACCGTGGCGGTTTATCGATTTGATATAGTAGATTGTGCGAAAGCAGTATGATTTGAGGCGTGGTCGATAGAACATACCGGCAAGCCGTAGGCGGCGAGCGTCAAGAGTCATTGCAGACATCCCCATCGAGGAGGCATTGACTCCACCGGTACGGGTATACTCGGAAGAAGCCGCAAAAGTATTAAGTACATCGGCGATACGTGGGATATCTGAATAAAGCGAAATGAAATGACAATGCAAGATGCAAAAATAAAGTGATACATACAGGGGCAAGTCAGAATACCCCCGACTCATGATCGTGAGGAAGAGCAAAAGGGATCTGGTAGGTCTCCCACTCACCCCTATAAGTCAACATAGTAGGCGGGCGGCCCGGCCGTCCCTCGTCCCTCTGCACCCTCTGCCCGAGCTCGAGCCCTCTGTGATGGCCCCGCTCCTGCTCCTGTCTCTGCCGGGCCGGGCGCCCTTGGTCTCACTTGAATCGACTCGGGGAGCCCGGCTCGAGGCCGCATCAAGAAGGTCCGGCCGTACTCAGAGTAGTCGCCCTCGCCCCTGTAGGCATCCACATCTATGGCCCAGCCAAGGGTGTAGTCCTCCATCTGCTGCACAGAAAACCTCTCGGTGTCCCTCATGTGCTCGGGAGGGTGGGTCGGAACTATCTGCTCCGGCAATCCAGTGCACGCATAAGCGCTCACCAGTGCAGGCCCGACAGGCCGGGCCCTCCAGGAGAATCCGGTAGCGCGAGGTCTCGGTGGCGCCAGCATACCTATCTCGTATCACGTGGGAGTGGAGCCACAGGTGACACGAAATGAAAATCTGATTGATTATCTCTTGTCTGAAATGTACGCATAAGCGAAGCTTCAAGCGGTATAAGTAAAACATACCTCGAAGGGGTGATGGTGTCGAGAAAGCAGCGGTAGAAGCTAAAAGTGTCCGGGGTCTCCGGACACATCGCCCGTCATGTGGCGAAGAAGGGGCGACAGAGGGTCTCGTCTCGTCTTAGCTCGATCTGGGAAGTAGGCATACACCCACGGTACCAAAAGACGAGCGTCGATCTGATTATCGAGAATAAAAGCGAAATAATATGAGCGTGTGTTGTGTATTGTGTTGGCGAGGTGTCTGTGTGAGCGATTATACGATCAATATAAGCGAAATATGTGTGTGCGTGTGCAAGATATCTGAACAACGTGTGTGCGATGTCTGGTCTGAAAATCTGAGCAATGAAATCTGAAGAAGACATACCTCCGAGCTCGCCAAGAGCCCCGAGCAACGCCGCGCCACGGAGCCGGAGCTCATGTAGCCGTAAAGGGTGGCGAGCGCGCCACGATCATCTTGCACAATCCGTCGGGCGTCCACGGTCTTGGCGAGGCGAAGAGCCGCAGTGTTCGCCCGATCGGCGAATAGGGTGGTCCCTAGCAAAAACATGAGGAAGCGCGCGCATATCTCTCAGCGACCTCTGGGTCGCCAGCGCGTCCACGGCATAGTCCGACTTCAGCGCACCTCGAACCGGGAATAACGGGACGAACCTGGACAAACAAAGCGGCGCCTCGCCGAAACAAATAAACTGGCGGCGATCCACTCGTCCATATGCGTGTCAAAGGGATCGGATCACCCCCACCCGATG
Organism: Camellia lanceoleosa; assembly: GCA_025200525.1. Classification (NCBI taxonomy): domain Eukaryota; kingdom Viridiplantae; phylum Streptophyta; class Magnoliopsida; order Ericales; family Theaceae; genus Camellia; species Camellia lanceoleosa. The sequence goes on from CM045767.1 coordinate 96,470,365, forward strand.
CGGTGAGCAGAGAAGTCGTAAGGGGTCATCGTCATGTCCCCGGTCGCCGATAGATGAAAATAATCGGTGGTATCCAACCACCTCTCTGCCAGAGCGGCAAGAAGGGGTCGGCAAGTAGAGAGTGCGAAAGCCCCTGCGAAGGTACCGCGGCCCGATCCACAATCGCTAACGGCGTCAGGCGGCTCGGCATACCCGGCCGGCGGTAATGTTCCCCATACCGCGGAGTATGGAGTCTCCTGTAGTCAAGAAATTACAAAGCCATATGAAGATATGCGATCGGTACAAATCGATATGCGTGCAAATTTTTAAATTTCAAGCGAAGCAAGGTGCTTGGTGTGCTTATAGTAAACTACAAACCCGTGGTGCGTCAGTGTGTTTTAGATGCTCCAGTGTAAACTTGGTGCATGTGTGCACATTTTTTAGATTCAAGTAGATATCGGGCCTCAGTGTACTGCGGTGGAATACGGCCTGTGATGTGTCAGTGTGTTTTGTGAAGGTTAGCATGCAGATACGGTGCATGTGTGCACATTTTCCAGATTCAAGCAGGTATCGGGTTTCAGCTTATCAGTGTGTGGGCTGCGGTCTGTGACATGTCAGTGCTCCTATGAGGGTTGGTGTAAACAGCGTGTGTGCGTGCTTTTCAACGTTCAAATAGAAGCCAGGTCTCGGTATGTTTGATGGCTTCTAGCGTGTGATATGTCCGCGTGTTGGTGTAGTTTTGAGCAAATATAGCATGCGTGCGAGTTTTGATTCAAATAAGCGCGGGTGTCGGCGAATTAGCGATCGGCGTGTGCCGTGTGTTTGAGTGCTTGAGGCTAGTGCGGTGTGTGTGCATGTCGTCGGTTCTAAGCAGATGTCAATAGTGAGTTTGTCTACAATCGACTACTGATGCGACATCATAATTAGCGATTAAGGGGTTCGATTAGCTTCTGACGGTTGTAAAATCCTACATTGCGTGAAAATAAGGGGCGAATGTTACCTCGGTGGCGCCCGGCGAACAAGTGGGAGGCGGCTCGCGCAGCTCTGGGTCCAAAACTCTGTCGGCCGCGGAAGTGGCGAGTCCGTCGGGTGTAGCTGCGTGGATGGCGGGCGATAGGTCGCCGGATCGAATGGCGCCGCTCAATGGGGCTTCGACCGGGGTCCATCTCATGGTCCGGGAGTCGACATGTGGAACATCGTCGCCATGGATAATGATAGTGGAAAATGACCGAAAATGAAAAAATGGGCGGAATCTGAAAAGTCAACCGACAAAGTCAACCCCGAGAGGTCGGAAATGGCGGAAGGTCGGAACGTGAAAAGGCACGAGAATGAAGAGAAAGTCGAGGAACAAGTCGAGAAGCGAAAATGGTGAAAAATGCACGAAACAAAGTTTTGTTCGTCGAAAATGTCAAAGCGGTGAACCCATGGAATCGGACGGCGAAAATGACGTGAAAGCGAAGAAATCGCGAAAATCGAAGGAAAAAACTCTAGAGAGAGGGTTGGATTTGGCGGCAGAAGTGAAGAAAATAGGGTTTGGGAACCCTATTTTATGAAACGAGCAAAATGGCAAAAGCGCCCCGATCGGTCATTTTTGGCGGTCGGCCTTTATTTTGTGCCGGTCGGCACTATTTTGTGCCGATAGATGAGTTCATGCACGGTGGTAGCGGTGACCACCCACCGGCCGGTGGTGTTCCCAAGGCCATGTTTAGGCAAATTGAGGAGTTTTGGGTCTTCATAGCTCAAGAAAGTACAAGAAAATGCATCCCCGATGCTCAACCGGCCTCCGTTTTGACTTCAGACCGTCTCTACTGTGCGTGACGCTCAAACTCAAGCGAAGATTGTATCCTTTCGTATCCTTTTGTCGTTTACAGGGATTCAAAAGTTGCCCCATGCGTTGTCTAACGCATCGCGCTATCTTGCGCATCATATTGCATTTGGCATGCATTCGATTGCACTGATTTGTGCACTCGCGTTGTCTAACGCATCGCGCCATCTTGCACGTCTCTCGCGACTTGCACCGTTTTGAATTGTATTGTGGCATGCGTGTCATCCTCTTTCATCACGTGTTTCATTTTGCATCTCATTTTGAGTCACATGGGGTGTGCTACTTCACGTGTTTCATTTTGCATTTCACCTTGAGTCACGTGAGGTGTACTACCTCACGTACTTTGTTTTGCATTTCATACTCCATCCCATGAAGGTACGCGTGCCTCATGTGCATTTCATTTTGCCATCCGGGTCCGGCGGGACCAACACGCCGCAGTCGGTGGGACCAAAAACCTGCGGTCGAGACCTTAAATCCTCGGGAGGTGCAAGACCTTGTGCATTAAGGTGCACCTCGTTACATTCATTTCGCATTTCATTGCATCTCGAGCCGCACGCCTCGTTTTGCACTTTTTCCATCAAATGAGGTCGTATGCCTCATTTCGCATATCGTTGCATCTCGAGGCACGACGCCTTGTTTGCACTTCATTTTCCATCAAATGAGGTACGTATGCCTCATTTTCGCATATCGTTGCATCTCGAGCACGTCGCCTCGTTTTGCACTTCATTTTCCATCAAATGAGGTGCGTATGCCTCATTTCGCATATCGTTGCATCTCGAGGCACGTGACGCCTCGTTTGCACTTCATTTTCCATCAAATGAGGTGCGTATGCCTCATTCGCATTTCATCGCGCCGAGGTGCGGCGTGCCTCGTTTGCATTTTATTTTCCACCTATGAGGTATGCACGCCTCATCATGGTTCATTTCATTCTCATTTGCATTGTTACGCACCCTTTGTGGCACGCGTGTCACATTCGCATGGTTGCCCCATACCGTCTGGCGGGACCTTAAACACGTGCGGTCTAGGAGACCTTAAATCCTCGGGAGGTGCAAGACCTTGATGCACTAGAGTTGCCCTCATTGCATTTGGCATGCATTTCATCGCCGCTTAGCGCACCCTCATTGCACTCCATTTTCCATCTTTTGAGACACGACGTCTCATGCGCGTCTCATTGCATTGCATGCACTTGAGTCTTGTGTATGATTGCCCCGATCTGGCGAGACCTTAAACACGCACGGTCTAGGAGACCTTAAATCCTCGGGAGGTGAAAGACCTCCGGTGCGTTAAGTGTGCACCTCATTGCATTTGGCATGCATTCCATCGCATTGTTTAGCGCACCTCATCGGTTGCCCCTAGGTCCCATGAGACCTTAAACCGCTCATTTGCATTATCATGCATCTCGGCTAGCGTTGGCCAAGATTTCAAAAACATGCATTGTCATGCATACATTATACATCCCGGTCAAGGAGACCTTAAATCCTCTGAAGGTGCAATTCCTTTGGTGTCTGTCGTGTCCGAACGACTTTCGGTGGTCTGGTAACGCCACCTGTCTGTGCTTGCGGTGAGTTCCTAGGAGACCAAAGGGGACGGTGAAAACTAGAGTTTGAATGGCTTATGCCTAGAACGCATAAGGTTCGAATTTCGAGACTAAAGTCTGGTTTAAATACCGGGGATGTACCCTCGGCTTGAAATCGTATGGAAGCCCCATAGGTTGGCGCATGTTTACGCCTCGATTACGGATCTTGAACCAACCTAGTATATCACCCCGTTGGTAGAATAGGGAAAACTGCAATCGCAGCCATTGCATCACATTGCATTTATCATGCATTTCATTGTAAATACCATTGCATATGTCATGCGTTTTCAAAATTTCAAAAAAACCCATGCATATGTCATGCATCATCCTCGTAGTGTAGCGCATATGTCATGCATTTTTTTTTTTTTTTTTTTTTTTTTGTAGATGTCCATTTCCATTGCATTATAGCTTGCATGCATTCCACTGCATCATCTTCCATCCATGGCTTGCGCCTTTCCTTGTTGAGCTTGGTCTGGTATGTGCCTATACTTCTCATGATGAAGCATAGTTACGCTGTGTATCGCGCCTACTCCACGTTGGTATGTTGGATTGAGGTTGCGGCACCCTTTTCTGTGTTAGACATGGCTTGTATGTGTGCATGCCTTTCCTAGGCAAAATACGGTTTGGCCCGCGTGCCGTATCTATTGTATCCATTTCCATTACATTGGAGTGTAGTCATTGCGTCCGGCATTAGGATCATTATTCCCACCTCAGCGGGTCGTTTCCCCACTTATGTCAATCCACTCAATACTTGTTCTTGCGTCCGTGCGTATTACTCATAGATCAGACATCGTTCTATGGGACACGGGTGTTCGTGCGTATTCCTCATAGATCAGACATCGTTCTATGGGACACGAACTTGTTACCTCCATCAATCTATTTGACATTTGTGTGGTTTCGAACCGCTCCGGTTTGAATCATGATTCAATCGCCCTGCGTGTAGTTTGCATTAGTTTTAATTGCACTACATTTTCATTTGCGTTATTTATACATAGTTTTGTATATATTGCATATCATTCATCATTCGCATTGCATATGTCATGCATGTTGCTAACAATATTGTACTTGTTAAGTTTGCTTTCTTTACAGGCACGATATTGTATGTACGGCTCATTTACTGCCGATGCAACCGGACGAGCCGCGCAGGTATTGTATCCTCCGTGTGAGACGTTTTGAGAATTGCATAATTCTCTTACATCCTTTCTGCATTGTAGTGTAGATTGGTGCATGTTAGCTTATAACTGTTGCATGTGTGCTTCATTACAGCTTTCTTTGCATGATCATAAGTTATGCTCGGCTTCTTGCATTTTCAGTTGCATTTTGCCCCTCGCCACCAAGATATCTTATCCTTGGCATGTGTGCACGTGCTTGAACTACGTTGGTTTGATTCCTAAAGGGATACGTGGGCGCTTGCGAGTTCAACCATTTGCGCTTGTATGTTTGTCCAAGTCTTGACCTTGTCAAAATGGGTCGTCTCGGCTTTGACATTCACTCCGTCATTGTTATGACTTTCGAAGTTACACAAAGAGGGCAATCAGAGACACCCCATTTTTGACCGTCCTCAAGACTTGGGCGTCACCGCTGGAACACTCGGTGATTATCCATGTTTGTGATTCGTTTGGAGTTCCGGAGTTCTCGGCTCATGCCGTGCCTCGGGACCTCCGAACTCGACCGCTTGTGTTTGGTTTTGCACCGCACACTTGTGATTTGCCTTGAAGGGCAGGAATGCTTTATGAGGCATCCCCACACACCACCGGGGGCTAGAGGCCACCCCGGGTCAGAGTTGTCACCGGCACTATATTGTGCCGCTCGGCACTATTTTGTGCCGGTCGGCACTATTTTGGGCGAATGACCAATTTGCCCAACCGACCACTGCACTTGCTTTACGAGATATTTTCGCATGACTTTTGAGCATTGCTTCCTCCATACACGTGTATGGAGGGATGAACCCTTGTTTGCTTAGCTTGTAAGTTTACAAGTTCTATAAGAGGAAAGCTCTCCTCTTAACTTAGGGTTAGCATTTTTGAGCATTAGACATTGTTAGAGAGCCGAGCTCTGGTTTTTAGGGTTAAGTTAGATACATATATCATATCTCTTTTTTCTCTTAGTACACTAGGTGCTTTAGTTCACACTATTGTACTAAAACACCTAGTGTTTCACCTCCTCCTGCAACCGAGGTTCCAGGGCTGTTCTTGGAGGTTCTTGACTGGTTTTGAGTCCAAAGAAGGCACAACATCAAGCTTTGTGAAGAAGGCTACAAGGGTAAGCAAAACTACCCTTTATTCCCCATTTTTGCACCTTCTTTTTACCTAGCTTAGGACTGTTTTTGTGCTTAGCATATAACACATAAAAGTTCTGATTTTTAACCCTCTTTATTGTATATTAAGAGTGTTTTGTGGTTTAGGGAGGTTTGACCCCCTTTAGACCTTGAAAAAGGTCCCATTTTGTGCTATTTTGGAGAGATCTGAGATTTCGGTGATAGGATTCTTCACCACTGAAATCTTGAGGGATTTCAGTGGTGAAGAGCATGCCTTGAAGTCTCAAGAAGGAGAGGGCCACCCCCTCTCCTTGATGTCCTTGAAAAGGACAAATTTCGCTTCCTCGTGGAGCACCATGTTTGAGTGTGTATTTAGCATGTTTGAGTTGTTTTCCATGCTTATATTACCATGATATAACATGTTTTCAAGTTGGTTTTGGTCTCCTATACATGCTTAGTATAGTTGCCTTGTAATGCCTCTTTTATGCCTTAACATGTCTAGGTTGTTTGCCCTATTTTCTAGCATGTTTTAAGCTTAGATTTGTGAAGCTTGTAAGCTTATTTTGCCATGATTTAGCTCTGTCCATAGCTATTTTGGCCAATCTTGGCATGTATTTGGTAGCCTCTTTGTATTTGGCTTGTTGGCCTCAAAAGCATGAAAGTGTGGTATGCTATTCTAGCTTTATTTTTGATGATTGGAACCATCTAGCATGCCATTTCAGTCCTTCATACATGCATGTTTGATTGCCTTGGTGGCCTTGTTAATGCTTTAAGAGCTTGTGTTGAGTGCTCTATGTTTAGGCCTTATTGCATGCCTTAGATTCCATGCTTCCTAGATGCCATCTAGGTGGTCATTTAGGCTTAGTTTTATGTGTTAAAACTTTGTCTTTAAGGGCTTGAATATTGCCATGTATGATTGCACTAAGTGTGGTTTAATGCCCTATTGACTTGCCTTAAGCCTAGGCCATTTACATGCTTTGTTTGGAATGCTCTATTGCATGATTTGGCATCATGTTTAACATGAATTTCAGAGCTTTAAATGCATGCTATTAGTCCATGTTTGGCCTCTTAAGTGTGCATGAGAGTTTGACTTTGTATGCCTAAGTCTTAAGCCTTAACATGTGCATGTGTGTGCGTGTGTTTAGTCTCATTTTCTAGGCATTTTGGCCACTGTTTTGAGCCTTATTAGAGCTGCCCAACTCATGTTTAAGCCCAATCTACAATTGGTTTGCATGCTTGGTTCACGTGCTTGTTTGTATGCTCGCATAAATGCCATGCCATTGTCCATGTGTGCACAATAGATAACATGCTTAGGACCTCATTGCATTGGCATGTATGCTAGGCCTCTTGACTAAGTCATGATGGAGGTTTAGCACCCCTTATGTGCTTGCTTGGTTTGTATGCATTTTAAATCAAATCTGTACCCTTGGTTCTTAGGATCATCACGCATGGAAATGCGCGATTGATGGTCCGGGAATCGAGGCACATGCCCTCTTGAGTCTATAGCATGATGAGGGATGTGCTTGGTGCATACATGCTTTGATTTGCATTGCCTTGCCTTTGGTTTCCTCTGCTGCTTTGTCGATTCTTGAGTTCTGCAGGGATAAATGGCCGATCGGCACTCTTTAGTGCCGACCGGCTGCCTCTTGGCAGCCGATAATGAAATTCAGGGCCGGTGGCTTCCTTCCTTAGCCGGTAGCTCCCTGCCTCAAGTGAAGTTCCCGGTGCTCGAGAGGCACTCCTGAAGTTTTGGGAATTTCCAGAGAAGGAGAGCAGAGGAAACAGAGGCACACTTGCACGGCAGTGCAGTTCCGAGCGAGTCCCGGGCACACGCGGCAGTCAGCCCTCCTTCCGAGGCATTTATCGCTTAAATAGATTAATTATTTGATTTAATTAATTTAGTCGATTTGTAATATTTAATTAGCTAGAATAGTTAATTATTTGTTAAACTGTATTATTATTTGGTCCCTCCGGCGAGGGCGAATTTGTAATAAGTGTGTGTGAGTGGGTGTATGTCTTCCAACCCCCACTTCTTTCTATCCCTTTTATTTACCCGCTTACAATGGTAGATTAGGGCATACTTATTTTAGCATACCTTATGCAATGCATGTGTGCATTCATGCATTTGTTTACATGCACCGGGCTCGGTACATCATACAAACTGCATCGTGACTTTCAATTTCCAAATTGAATACATGCTACTCGCGCATTTCACATGCCATGTTTAGGGTTAGCCGAGCCTACTCTAGATCGCATCCCTGCCTGCGTTGCATTAGCCACTTAACATGAACTAGGTCATGCATGTTTGCTAACCAGTTTCTTGTTTTGGCGCGGAGCACGATGTAAGTGTTTACGGCTTTAGCATATCGCATGCGTGTGAATGTTTACCATGATAGTAGGCTTACCATGCGGCTAGTTGCTTACATGATAAACTGTTTGAATGCCTGTGGGTGGAGGTTGGGTTGCTTGAGTTGGAACAACTCGTTGAAATCCGTATTTTAGCCTACTTGCGAGTAGCAAAATCTAACACGTTTTTCGAGACAAAACGGATATGCAATGTTTAGTTCCAACTTAGGCGATTTGGTCTATACTTGTTTGCTGTGCGCATAACATAGTAAATCTAGGCTAATAACCGGAATAAGAACACGTAATGTTTTCAAAATCGGATATCACGGTTAGTAGAGGCCAGTCTTCGGACCGGGCGAGAGGGGGTGCTCATAGCTGACCTTCCCCGATCGTACCCAAGCTCCCGAGCCAAGTCCACTTTGGTGATGACGGACATGTGGCCTTCGGCACCGAGTCAGGGTTTCCTAAATTTCCCAATTAAAAAATATTTAGGTGGCGACTCATGTCCGCAAAGCTCCATGTTTGGCACTACTTTTCAAAAATCTGTTTTCTCAAACGATTTGATTTGGACTCTTTGGTTCAGATTTAGAATCGACACAAAAGTCCGAATCAGCGCGAGGTCCCATGGGACGCATACGCTTCTGGCGACTACTGGGATTTTAGAGAGCTTGACTCGAACTCGTGATATCTGTTTTGACTACACTTATGTGTTTCTTTGCATTGCATGTGCATTGGTGCGCCTAGGACACCGTGTTGGCCATCTGCTATTCTGGCGGTTTCTTTGGAGGCTTGTCTTGTCAAGGCATGTCCATAAGGCTGACCGGTTGCGGGCTCTGCCAGTATGGGAACACAAACCCCGGTTTTACCGGGGCACCCTCTTTGACCATTCGACCTAGTGCATATTCGGATCCATAGTGACCATTCCAAACTAGGACAGGTTGCTTACCCAATTTAGGTTGTTTGAAACCGCTGCGTGCATAGTGAAACCCTAGCTCCTGACAAAATAGGACAGGGAAACCCTACCCCAACATAGGGGTGTATTGGTTCTTATTTATCTGCTATGTGCTTTTAGAGTGTATCTCTACAGGGAATGCATATACCAGTTTGCAAGTCTCACAGATCCGCCCGAGGGCACCAAGATCGATGTTTTTGAGAATCGATTATATCTGCATGTATCGATTGATTTGGGGATGATGACTTCGGGAACAGTGTTGATAGTGGAGTACTGATTGTTTGACCACACCCGCTTGATCCGATTAGGGTGAAATATCGCTTGTTTTCCGCTTCAGAGAGATTCGTGAGAGTTAAGTCGTAACACTAGTGTCTTTTCTCGCCGAGGCGGACCAAACATAATGCGAACTTCGAAGAGATTGTGGTCATGACGGCCGCTAAGTCAAGAACCACCCCACAAGATGAGGCTCTCGTCGACATGCCGCACCCGCCTAGGTCGCCTCCACACACCTAACTGGACCCCTCAATTCTATCGAGCTCATGAGCCCACTATATTCAATTAATGGGAATGATAGGCGATCTCCAGAGGTCCGTGGCAAATCTCGCCACGGAATGTCAACTCGCCACCGGTTGCATCAGAGGCCGGAAATTTCGAACCCCAGAGCCCCGACATCGGGCGGATTGTGATCGAGCTCAATCGACGGAGATGACCTCCACCCACAACAATGATGTACCAAGACCAACCCAAACCTCTCACCAGCCGAGGCCGAGGCAAAGACAAAGTAAAGGCCGAGGCCGACCCTGTGGAACAACTGCTGTGGGCAGTCCAGGCTTTGAAAACCGGAGGAATGAGCAAACAACAGGTATCCGCGATTGTAACCAAAAGTATGGATGACGTTTTCCTACCGCTGAGGGCGCTCGATCAATCGAGAACCGGATAGACCCTGTCATGCCAAGAAGGTTCTTCCCACTCCCAGCCCTGCATCCGGAAAGGATCAGAAACCCAAGGCTGCACCCGCTGACCCGTTCGCTAGTGCATCTAGCAAGAGTCCTCAGATTCCGAAGTACTTGCCCCGAGGGCGCAGGGCCTTCCATCCTCTCTACATGCCGTTGTCTAGGCACTTCGATTTAGCCAAAAGGCATCTCACACCTCGATCCTAGGCCGCTCCCAAACCCCTTCCGAAAGCCATGATGCCACTCAAGATCTTGTGCGTACCATCAACCGCCACGCCATCGATAATTGCTTCCGCCTCCGTCATGAGGTACTGATTTGATTGATAACAAGGTTATCCTCCCACCCACCTCGCTAAATCACTCTGAGTTCTTGGATTGTGAGGACACAGATACGAGGACACCGATATCGCGAGTATGTAATTGGGATTCAACTGCAAGGGCAATATCTGTACATTTTTGGATATGGCGTTTACGCATTTTGAGCACCGCCAATACTAGTTTTGTAAAACCCGACTTGGGTGTCGAGTCATCTTTTGATTTGTCTTGAGTCTGTCTCATTGTTTTGAGTCATCCTTTTTGCTTAAGGGTCCATCTAATTGTAATGAGTCGGTTCCTTTTTGTATAAGAATACTAGGTGACTTCGGGGTTGTTGCCTCGAGCACCGCTTTTGTTTTGTGATTACTTTTTGCTTTCTTTTTGGGTCTACCTCTAGTGGAGCCGTTTACATCTAGGAACCCGAATGAAACAATTGCATGACTATCGTGATCCCGTATTATTTATGTTGGGCTAGTTGTGCCAGAGAATTCGAATGGGGTGACAGTGCATTCCACCTGCTCTTTTTTGCCTTAAAAATTATTGTTTTGACCTAAGTTTTTCAAAACCTTCTTTGAAACACTGCGGTGGTAAAAACAAAGAGGGAGGAATTCCTCGGGATTTGCAAAACTTTGATCAATTGAGAGAAAGAGAGGCATGCTAAGCCCTTAATGAATGAAATCATGCTTGTCGGCGTGAGTGCTGAGAAGGACCCTAGCTTTGATCCAGATTGGTTCCACACTGTCTTCGGCACGAGCAAATCGTCGCCTTCTTAAAAACTTTCAAAAACAAGATATTTTGCGTAGTCTTGCGAAGACCTGTGTGGGATCGTTCTCGAGATTACGCAGCTTAGGATCGCTCTCAGCCTCGAGACTCGACCCCCCCCTATTTTCAAACCTTGGACCAGTATCCAGAATGTTCAAAAGATAGTCACCAATGCGACGCCTGTGTGGCCCAGTTCAGCAACCCTCGGCAAGAGGCATCGAGTCCGTCAGAAGATCAAAATCCCACCAAGCAAAGCTCGAGAAGTAAGTGATGGGCCTTTCGCAAATCAAGACAATAGCCGTTCTCCCAGATAATGAGAGGCTTCAATCTCAAAACCATTTGGCATGGGCTTGCTACACTTTTACCCCTTTAGAGGCTCGCTGGGCGAAAACCCGGAAGGGCGACCCAGGCAAAAGTTAGAGCAAAGAAACAATACAAAAAACAAAAAAACAAAAAAACGCAAAGATACAAAAAATGCAAAAAGAAAAAAATATGTACAAAGAAAAGAAAAAAAAAAAAGAAGAAGAACAAAGCTCGCAAGGACGAAAACCCGCATTGGGCACCTTGGCAAAAATTAGAGCCTAAAAATAGCGAAGGTTAAAATACCCGAGTGTACCTTAACCGGAACTACGTAAGGCTTGATTCCCATGTTTGGGATACGTAGGCAACTTCATCTTGAAGTCCAGCCCCCAACGCTTCCATAGCGTCTCAGGCCATGTCATGGTTTTGATCACTTTTGCCTTCTCCGAATCCGATGATTTGATTGCAGCAACCCGGAACTACGTGATTAACTTCCTCTTGAAGCCAAACCGCTAACACCTTCCAGGTGACTGTGTCCACATATTGATTCAAGCCATCTTCGACTTCCCCGCGTCCGGGGATCCGACCATCGTCAACAAAAGACTGACTTACAACATGCCGCGGCATCATCCAAACAAGGGGCAACTTTCTGTTGCCCTCCGTTACCATAAATTGCCCTGAGCTACCGTTCAAACCAGGGGCAACTTTCCGTTGCCTTCCCTCCCCTTTTAAGCCAGGGGCAATTTTCCATTGCCTTCGATCCGAGGTTGCATATCTCGAGGGTAAGTTCTACGCTCGTTGAGCATTGATTGTTTGCAAAAATAGTTTTTGAAGATTTTTACTGAGGTTGACTATTCTCTCAAAAAACTATTCCATTTTCAAAACTGGACCATTTCTTGGACCCAAAAAAAAGAGGAGAATTTTCAGTGCTCACAACTTGATTCGCATGATTTTCAAATCAAAAATTGAATAAGTGCGTTAATCTAACTCTCATTTTGGTCAGAACTGTTTTAGAAAACACAACAAAAAATGGTCAAAATGACGAACTAGGGGCACGATTGAGTTAGGTCCTCTGTCTTCCCCCCGTTAACCTGATTGCCCTAGAGGCACTCTATTCGCCAGAAGGAATAGCCGCGAGCTAACAGCGTCGGATGTGAATCCGCAACTTCCTATTCATCTGTCAACCATCTAGGGGAGGGATTGAAAAATCAGAGATTGAAGAATAGAGAGATGTGCGATGAGAGAAAAGTAAGATAAGGGTTTTTGTGAGAAAAACCGAGCTTGAGGGCCGAGCAATGTGAGTATCACAAATCATAAAGGGTGGGAGGTATACCCGGAGGAACTGGCTCCTCGAAATTTGAGGTCTCTTTTAAACACGTCTGTGTGTCGCATCTTTTGATTTGTCGGTCTCAATTTTGGCTTTGAGTCTTTTCCGAAGTGTGTCTCGTTGCGTTAGGTCGTGCGCCTTTTGTTTCCCTGTTTGAGTCTGTCTCATCGTGTTCTGAGGCAGGCTCGACACCCCGGTTGAAAACCCATTCTCTTCCAAAAGGTAATCGCCAGTGCTCGTAATCTTTGTGCCATTCTTTACATCCGCAAAGTAAGAAGGAAGGAAAATCTGGAACATCGAGTGTGTTTCAACCGCAACCGTGTCGGTTGGTGATCTGTCTCATCAGTTAGGGCTATCTTCGAGTTCTTTGTATCACGAAGGAACGAATCTTGAGTTATGCACTAAATCTTGATCAATCTGACAAATTAATCCTCAGTGGAGTATGGGTTGTATGTTCAGTTTGAGCAGTGGTTTGTATGAGCTGTTTTGCTGTTTAGTTGGTTGGTTATTTGATTATTACTGTGCAAGTGTTCAATTGTCAGATAACAAATCAATATCATTTACATTTGGGGTGTAATATGATGCAATGCAGTGCAAAGTATGAGATATGTAAATATAACACTTTTCAGATAAAGAGTTCATTTTATATCATCTCTTTCAAATCTGACGTTTGAGAAAAGCGAAAACTCACTGTGGCGATACCACGATACTCTATCTACCACAAAGAGAAAAGTACAAGAAAAGAAATAAAGAAAAGAAGCAACAAAATCATCATCATCAGCAGTAGGCCTCATGCCTAAGGATCTGTCCTCGCCCTCTTCCTGGGCAGAAGTACAAAAGCGTCGTCGGAGTCCTTTGCCATCTTGAGGCCGAGCTATCCTGCCTCCTCATAAATGATTTCGATCCCGCCTCCGACTCCCCATCTCCAGGCTGGAGCTCGTGAGCTACTCCCCATGACCACGTCCCCCTGCAGTGCGAGGGAATATCCTGCCATCCCGAGTAGAGGCAGGAGGCCCGGTGAGTAGTGTCACCCATGGAGGGATCGGGAAAGGAGGTAATCTGAAGAACAAACACATCGAAGCCGTGAGCGGTTTATCAATGTAGAATCACGGTGTCGAGTGCGGTATGTGGAATCTTGTGAGCAGTGAATCGAGATAGAATGCGATGTATGAGTGCGGTGTGTGAATCGATTATAGAATGCGATGTATGAGTGCGGTGTGTGAATCTTTGTGAGCGGTTTATCGATGAAAAGAATGCGATTAATATGAGTACGATGTGTGAAAACCGTGGCGGTTTATCGATTTGAGATAGTAGATTGTGCGAAAGCAGTATGATTTGAGGCGTAGTCGATAGAACATACCGGCAAGCGTAAACGGCGAGCGTCAAGAAGTCATTGCGGCATCCCCATCGAGGCATTCACTCCACCGGTGACGGTATACTCGGAAGAAGCACGCAAAAGTATTAAGTACATCGACGATACGTGGGATATCTGAATAACCGAAATGAAATGACAATGCAAGATGCAAAAATAAAGTGATACATCACAGGGGCAAGTCGGGAATACCGGCCCGACTCATGATCGTGGGAGGAAGAGCAAAAGGGATCTGGTAGGTCTCCCTCTGCCCCTATAAGTCAACATAGTAGGCGGGCGGGCGGCCGTCCCTCGTCCCTCTGCACCCCCCTCTGCCTTGAGCTCGAGCCCTCTGTGATGGCCCGCTCCTGCTCTGTCTCTGCCGGGCGTGGCGCCAGGTCTCCTTGGATCGGCTCAGGAGCCCGGCTCGAGCCGCATCAAGAAGGTCGGGACGTGCTCGAGTAGTCGCCCTCGCCCTGTGGCATCCACATCTATGGCCCGGCCAAGTGTAGTCCTCCATCTGCCGCCTGAAAACCTCTCGGTGTCCCTCATGTGCTCGGGAGGTGGATCGAACTATCTGCTCGGCAATCCAGTCTGACTGAAGCGCTCACCCAGTGCCGGGCCAGGCCGGGAGAATCCGTGGCCTTGAGGTCTCGGTGGCGCCCGGCATACCTATCTCATATCACTGCGGGAGTGGAGCCCACAGGCCGGTGACACGAAATGAAATCTGATTGATTATCTCGTCTGAAATGTCGCATGAAAGCGAAGCTTCAAAGCGGATTGTAAGTAAAACATACCTCGGAAGGGGTGATGGTGTCGAAGAAAGCAGCGGTAGAAGCTAAAAGTGTCCGGGGTCTCCGGACACATCGCCCGTCATGTGGCGAAGAAGGGCGACGAGAGGGTCTCGATCTCGTCTTAGCTCGATCACGGGGAAGTAGGCATACACCCACAACCAAGAAGACGTCGATCTGATTATCGAGAATAAGCGGTCTGAGAATAAGCGAAATAATAGTCGTGTGTTGTGTATTGTGTTGGCGGGGTGTCTGATGTGAGCGATGGTCGATCAATATCAGCGATATGTGTGTGCGTGTGTATGCGATTATCTGAGACAACGGTGTGCGATGTCTGGTCTGAAATCTGAGCGAAATGAAATCAATCTGAAGAAGACATACCTCGAGGCTCGCCCGATAGCCCCGACAGCTGCCCGCGGGAGGCGGAGCTCATGTTGTCGTAAAGGGTGGCGAGCGCGCCACCCGATCATCTTGCACAATCCGTCGGACGTCCACGGTCTTGTTGAGGAGCGAAGAGCCGCAGTGTTCGCCCGGTCGGCGAATAAGGTGGTCCCTAGCAAAAACATGAGAAGCCGCGCATATCTCTCAGCGACCTCTGGGTCGCCAGGCGCGTCCACGGCATGGTCGCTTCAGCGCACCTCGAACCGGGAATAACGGACGAACCTGGAAAAACAAGCGGCGGCGCCTCGCCGAAACAAATAAACTGGCGGCGATCCACTGCGTCCATGTACGTGTCAAAGGGATCGGATCACCCCCAGCGCCGAGGCCAGTGAGCACCGAGAAGTCGTAAGGGGTCATCGTCATGTCCCCGGACGCCGAAAGATGAAAATAATCGGAGGTATCCAACCACCTCTCTGCCAGAGCGGCAAGAAGAGGTCGGCAAGTAGAGAGTCTGGAAAGCCCCTGCGAAGAGGTACAAGCGGCCCGATCCACAATCACTAACGGCGTCAGGCGGCTCGGCATACCGGCCATGAAGGTAATGTTCCCATACCCGAGAGTATGGGAGTCTCCACGTAGTCAAGAAATTACAAAGCCATATGAAGATATGCGATCGGTACAAATCGATATCGTGCAAATTTTAAATTTCAAAGCGGCAAGGGTCTTGCGGTGTGCTTATAGTAAACTACAAACCCGTGGTGCGTCGATTGTGTTTTAGATGCTCGGTGTAAACTTGGTGCATGTGTGCACATTTTTAGATTCAAGTAGATATCGGGCCTCGATTATTGCGGTGGAATCTGACTGTGATGTGTCGATGTGTTTTGTGAAGGTTAGCATGCGATCGGTGCATGTGTGCACATTTTCAGTTCAAGCGGTATCGGGTTTGACTTATCGGTGTGTGAACGCGATGCATGACATGTCGTGCTCCTATGAGGGTTGGTGTAAGCGGCGTGTGTGCGTGCTTTTCAACGTTCAAATAGAAGCGGTCTCGGTATGTTTGATAAACTTCTAGCGTGTGATATGTCCGCGTGTTGGTGTAGTTTTGAGCAAATATAGCATGCGTGCGAGTTTTCAGATTCAAATAAGCCTCGGGTGTCGGCGAATTAGCAGTGCGATGTGCGCCGTGTGTTTGAGTGCTTGAGGCTAGTGCAGTGTGTGTGCATGTCGTCGGTTCTAAGCAGATGTCGATAGTGAGTTTGTCTACAATCGACTACGATGCGATACATCATAATTAGCGATTAAGGGGTTCGATTAGCTACGGCGATTGAGAAAATCTACATTGCGAAAAATAAGGCGAGAATGTTACCTCGGTGGCGCCCGGTGAACAAGTGGGAGGCGGCTCATGGCCAGGCTCTGGGTCCAAACTACTCGGCCAGCGGAAGTGGCGGAGTCCGTCGGGTGGTAACACGTGGATGGTAGGCGATAGGTCGCCGGATCGAATGGTATTCGCTCAATGGGAGAAGCTCGACCCCGGGGTCCATCTCATGGTCCGGGGAAGTCCCGACATGTGGAACATCGTCTGCCATGGATAATGATAGTGAGAAAATGACCGGAAAATGAAAAAATGGGCCGGAATATGAAAAGTCAACCGACAAAGTCAACCCCGAGAGTCGGAAATGGCGGGAAGGTCGGAACGTGAAAACACGAGAATGAAGAAAGTCGAGGAACAAGTCCCAGAAGGCGAAAATGGTGAAAAATGCACGAAACAAAGTTTTGTTCGGTCGAAAATGTCAAAGCGGTGAACCCATGCGAATCGGACGGCGAAAATGGCGAAACGCGAAGAAATCGTGAAAATCGAAAGGAAAAAACTCTAGAGAGGGTTGGATTTCGGCTGAAGTGAAGAAAATAGGGTTTAGGAACCCTATTTTATGAAACCCGAGCAAAATGGCAAAAAGCCCCGTCGATCATTTTTGGCGGTCGGCCTTTATTTTGCCGGTCGGCACTATTTTGTGCCGATAGATGAGTTCATCTGACGGTGGTAGCCGGTGACCACCCACCGGTGGTGTTCCCAAGGCCATGTTTAGGCAAATTGAGGAGTTTTGGGTCTTCATAGCTCAAGAAAGTACAAGAAAATGCATCCCCGATGCTCAACCGGCCTCCGTTTTGACTTCAGACCGTCTCTACTGTGCGTGACGCTCAAACTCAAGCGAAGATTGTATCCTTTCGTATCCTTTTGTCGTTCTGAGGATTCAAAAGTTGCCCCATCGTTGTCTAACGCGCCAGCGCTATCTTGCGCATCATATTGCATTTGGCATGCATTCGATTGCACTGATTTGTGCACTCGCGTTGTCTAACGCATCGCGCCATCTTGCACGTCTCTCGCGACTTGCACCGTTTTGAATTGTATTGTGGCATGCGTGTCATCCTCTTTCATCACGTGTTTCATTTTGCATCTCATTTTGAGTCACATGGGTGTGCTACTTCCGTGTTTCATTTGCATTTCACCTTGAGTCACGTGAGGTGTACTACCTCACGTACTTTGTTTTGCATTTCATACTCCATCCCATGAAGACGCGTGCCTCATGTGCATTTCATTTGCCATCCGGTCGGCGGGACCAAAACACGCCTGCATCGGTGGGACCAAAAGCTACTGTCAGAGACCTTAAATCCTCGGGAGGTGCAAGACCTTCGGTGCATTAAGGTGCACCTCGTTACATTCATTTCGCATTTCATTGCATCTCGAGGCACGCACGCCTCGTTTTGCACTTCGTTTTCCATCAAATGAGGTACGTATGCCTCATTTCGCATATCGTTGCATCTCGAGGCACATACGCCTTGTTTTGCACTTCATTTTCCATCAAATGAGGTACGTATGCCTCATTTCGCATATCGTTGCATCTCGAGGCACGTACGCCTCGTTTTGCACTTCATTTTCCATCAAATGAGGTACGTATGCCTCATTTCGCATATCGTTGCATCTCGAGGCACGTACGCCTCGTTTTGCACTTCATTTTCCATCAAATGAGGTGCGTATGCCTCATTTCGCATTTCATCGCGCCGAGGTGCGGCGTGCCTCGTTTTGCATTTTATTTTCCACCTATGAGGTATGCACGCCTCATCATGGTTCATTTCATTCTCATTTGCATTGTTCTGCACCCCTTTGTGGCACGCGTGTCACATTCGCATGGTTGCCCCATACCCGTCTGGCGAGACCTTAAACACGTGCGGTCTAGAGACCTTAAATCCTCGGGAGGTGCAAGACCTTGATTACTAGAGTTGCCCTCATTGCATTTGGCATGCATTTCATCGCGCGCTTAGCGCACCTCATTGCACTCCATTTTCCATCTTTTGAGACACGCGCGTCTCATGCGCGTCTCATTTGCATTGCATGCACTTAGTCTTGTATAACGATTGCCCCCCGGTCTGGCGAGACCTTAAACACGCACGGTCTAGGAGACCTTAAATCCTCGGGAGGTGAAAGACCTCCGGTGCGTTAAGGTGTGCACCTCATTGCATTTGGCATGCATTCCATCGCATTGTTTAGCGCACCTCATCGGTTGCCCCCTAGGTCGTGAGACCTTAAACCCGCTCATTTGCATTATCATGCATCTCGGCCGTACGTTGGCGCATTTCAAAAACATGCATTGTCATGCATACATTATACATCCGGTCAAGGAGACCTTAAATCCTCTGAAGGTGCAATTCCTTTGGTGTTTTGTCGTGTCGACGACTTTCGGTTGGTCTGGTAAAGCCACACCGTCTGCATGTTCGGTGAGTTCCTAGGAGACCAATGGGGACGGTGAAAACTAGAGTTTGAATGGCTTATGCCTAGAACGCAAAGGTTCGGAATTTCCGAGACTAAAGTCTGGTTTAAATACCCAGGGGGATGTACCCTCGGCTTGAAATCTGTATGGAAGCCCCATAGGTTGAGGCGGCATGTTTACGCCTCGATTCTGGATACTGAACCAACCTAGTATATCACCCCGTTGGTAGAATAGGGAAAACTGCAATCGCAGCCATTGCATCACATTGCATTTATCATGCATTTCATTGTAAATACCATTGCATATGTCATGCGTTTTCAAAATTTCAAAAAAACCCATGCATATGTCATGCATCATCCTCGTAGTGTAGCGCATATGTCATGCATTTTTTTTTTTTTTTTTTTTTTTTTTTTGTAGATGTCCATTTCCATTGCATTATTGCTTGCATGCATTCCACTGCATCATCTTCCATCCATGGCTTGCGCCTTTCCTTGTTGAGCTTGGTCTGGTATGTGCCTATACTTCTCATGTTGAAGCATAGTTCTGCTCGTGTATCGCGCCTACTCCACGTTGGTATGTTGGATTGAGGTTGCGGCACCCTTTTCTGTGTTAGACATGGCTTGTATGTGTGCATGCCTTTCCTAGGCAAAATACGGTTTGGCCCGCGTGCCGTATCTATTGTATCCATTTCCATTACATTGTAGTGTAGTCATTGCGTCCGGCATTAGGATCATTATTCCCACCTCAGCGGGTCGTTTCCCCACTTATGTCAATCCACTCAATACTTGTTCTTGCGTCCGTGCGTATTACTCATAGATCAGACATCGTTCTATGGGACACGGGTGTTCGTGCGTATTCCTCATAGATCAGACATCGTTCTATGGGACACGAACTTGTTACCTCCATCAATCTATTTGACATTTGTGTGGTTTCGAACCGCTCCGGTTTGAATCATGATTCAATCGCCCTGCGTGTAGTTTGCATTAGTTTTAATTGCACTACATTTTCATTTGCGTTATTTATACATAGTTTTGTATATATTGCATATCATTCATCATTCGCATTGCATATGTCACGCATGGTGCAACCAATATTGTACTTGTTAAGTTTGCTTTCTTTCTGAGCACGATATTGTATTATGTACCTCATTCTTTACTTGATGCAGGGACGAGCAGGTATTGTATCCTCCGTGTGAGACGTTTGAGAATTGCATAATTCTCTTACATCCTTCTGCATTGTAGTGTAGATTGGTGCATGTTAGCTTATAAGCTGTTGCATGTGTGCTTCATTCTGACTTTCTTTGCATGATCATAAGTTATGCTCGGCTTCTTGCATTTTCGATTTGCATTTGCCCCTGCCTCTGGTAGCATATCTTATCCTTGGCATGTGTGCAATGCTTGAACTCTGTTGGTTTGATTCCTAAAGGGATCGTGGCGACTTGCGAGTTCAACCATTTGCGCTTTGTATGTTTGTCCAAGTCTTGGCCTTGTCAAAATGGGTCGTCTCTGGCTTTGACATTCACTCCGTCATTGTTATGACTTTCGAGTTCTGTCAAGAGAAGGGCAATGTAGACACCCCATTTTTGACCGTCCTCAAGACTTGGGCGTCCATGGAACACTCGGTGATTATCCATGTTTGTGATTCGTTTGGAGTTCGGAGTTCTCGGCTCATGGCCGCGTGCCTCGGGACCTCGAACTTCGACCGTTGTGTTTGGTTTTGCACGAGACACTTGTGATTTCTTGGAAGGCGAGAGAATGCTTTATGAGGCATCCCCACACACCACCGTGGTTTGTAGTTGTCACGGCACTATATTGTGCGGTCGGCACTATTTTGGGCGAAATGACCAATTTGCCCGGCCGACCATGTGCACTTGCTTTACGAGATATTTTCGAATGACTTTTGAGCATTGCTTCCTCCATACGTGTATGGAGGGATGAACCTTGTTTGCTTAGCTTGTAAGTTTACAAGTTCTATAAGAGAAAGCTCTCCCTCTTAACTTAGGGTTAGCATTTTTGAGCATTAGACATTGTTAGAGATTTGGAGCTCTGGTTTTTAGGGTTAAGTTAGATACATATATCATATCTCTCTTTTTCTCTTAGTACACTAGGTGCTTTAGTTCACACTATTGTACTAAAACACCTAGTGTTTCACCTCCTCCTTTGGCCCGAGGTTCAGAGGTCGTTCTTGGAGGTTCTTGGTAGTTTTGAGTCCAAAGAAGGCCTGACATCAAGCTTTGTGAAGAAGGCTACAAGGGTAAGCAAACTACCCTTTATTCCCCATTTTGCACCTTCTTTTTACCTAGCTTAGGACTGTTTTTGTGCTTAGCATATAACACATAAAAGTTCTGATTTTTAACCCTCTTTATTGTATATTAAGAATGTTTTGAGGTTTAGGGAGGTTTGACCCCCTTGAGACCTTGAAATAGGTCCCATTTTGTGCTATTTTGGAGAGATCGAGATTTGGTGATAGGATCTCTTCACCACTGAAATCTTGAGGGATTTCAGTGGTGAAGAGCATGCCTTGAAGTCTCAAGAAGGAGAGGGCCACCCCCTCTCCTTGATGTCCTTGAAAAGGACAAATTTCGCTTCCTCGTGGAGCACCATGTTTGAGTGTGTATTTAGCATGTTTGAGTTGTTTTCCATGCTTATATTACCATGATATAACATGTTTTCAAGTTGGTTTTGGTCTCCTATACATGCTTAGTATAGTTGCCTTGTAATGCCTCTTTTATGCCTTAACATGTCTAGGTTGTTTGCCCTATTTTCTAGCATGTTTTAAGCTTAGATTTGTGAAGCTTGTAAGCTTATTTTGCCATGATTTAGCTCTGTCCATAGCTATTTTGGCCAATCTTGGCATGTATTTGGTAGCCTCTTTGTATTTGGCTTGTTGGCCTCAAAAGCATGAAAGTGTGGTATGCTATTCTAGCTTTATTTTTGATGATTGGAACCATCTAGCATGCCATTTCAGTCCTTCATACATGCATGTTTGATTGCCTTGGTGGCCTTGTTAATGCTTTAAGAGCTTGTGTTGAGTGCTCTATGTTTAGGCCTTATTGCATGCCTTAGATTCCATGCTTCCTAGATGCCATCTAGGTGGTCATTTAGGCTTAGTTTTATGTGTTAAAACTTTGTCTTTAAGGGCTTGAATATTGCCATGTATGATTGCACTAAGTGTGGTTTAATGCCCTATTGACTTGCCTTAAGCCTAGGCCATTTACATGCTTTGTTTGGAATGCTCTATTGCATGATTTGGCATCATGTTTAACATGAATTTCAGAGCTTTAAATGCATGCTATTAGTCCATGTTTGGCCTCTTAAGTGTGCATGAGAGTTTGACTTTGTATGCCTAAGTCTTAAGCCTTAACATGTGCATGTGTGTGCGTGTGTTTAGTCTCATTTTCTAGGCATTTTGGCCCCTGTTTTGAGCCTTATAAGAGCTGCCCAACTCATGTTTAAGCCCAATCTACAATTGGTTTGCATGCTTGGTTCACGTGCTTGTTTGTATGCTCGCATAAATGCCATGCCATTGTCCATGTGTGCACAATAGATAACATGCTTAGGACCTCATTGCATTGGCATGTATGCTAGGCCTCTTGACTAAGTCATGATGGAGGTTTAGCACCCCTTATGTGCTTGCTTGGTTTGTATGCATTTTAAATCAAATCTGTACCCTTGGTTCTTAGGATCATCACGCATGGAAATCGCGATTGATGGTCCTGAATCGAGCACATGCCCTCTTGAGTCTATAGCATGATGAGGGATGTGCTTGGTGCATACATGCTTTGATTTGCATTGCCTTGCCTTTGGTTTCCTCTCTGCTTTGTCGATTCTGAGGTTCTGCGAGGATAAATGGCCGTCGGCACTCTTTAGTCTTACCATTTGCCTCTTAGGCCGATAATGAAATCGAGGCGGTGGCTTCCTTCCTTAGCGGTAGCTCCTGCCTCGGCGGTGAAGTTCCCGGTGCTCGAGAGGCACTCTGAAGTTTTGGGAATTTTCAGAGAAGGAGAGCGAGGAAAGCAGAGGCACACTTGCAGCGGTCTTGATTAAGCGAGTCCCGGCACACGCGGTCTCCCTCCTCAAGAGGCATTTATCGCTTAAATAGATTAATTATTTGATTTAATTAATTTAGTCGATTTGTAATATTTAATTAGCTAGAATAGTTAATTATTTGTTAAACTGTATTATTATTTGGTCCCTCCGGCGAGGCGAATTTGTAATAAGTGTGTGTGAGTGGGAGTATGTCTTCCAACCCCCACTTCTTTCTATCCCTTTTATTTACTTACAATGGTAGATTAGGGCATACTTATTTTAGCATACCTTATGCAATGCATGTGTGCATTCATGCATTTGTTTACATGCAGGGCTCAGTACATCATACAAAGCGCATCGTGACTTTCAATTTCCAAATTGAATACATGCTACTCGCGCATTTCACATGCCATGTTTAGGGTTAGCGAGCCTACTCTAGATCGCATCCTCGCAGGTTGCATTAGCCTTAACATGAACTAGGTCATGCATGTTTGCTAACCGTTTCTTGTTTTGGCGCGAGCACGATGTAAGTGTTCTGACTTTAGCATATCGCATGCGTGTGAATGTTTACCATGATAGTAGGCTTACCATGCGACTAGTTGCTTACATGATAAAGCTGTTTGAATGCACTGTGGGTGGAGGTTGGGTTGCTTGAGTTGGAACAACTTCGTTGAAATCCGTATTTTAGCCTACTTGCGGTAGCAAAATCTAACACGTTTTTGAGACAAAAGCGGATATGCAATGTTTAGTTCCAACTTAGGCGATTTGGTCTATACTTGTTTCTTTGTCGCATAACATAGTAAATCTAGGCTAATACTTAGGAATAAGAACACGTAATGTTTTCAAAATCGGATATCACGGTTAGTAGAGGCGATCTTGAATGGCGAGAGGGTGCTCATAGTGACCTTCCCGTCGTACCCAAGCTCCGAGCCAAGTCCACTTTGGTGATGACGGACATGTGGCCTTGACGCAGGTCGAGGTTTCCTAAATTTCCCAATTAAAAAATATTTAGGTGGCGACTCTGTAATCTGGCAAAGCAGTCCATGTTTGGCACTACTTTTCAAAAAAATCTGTTTTCTCAAACGATTTGCCGGATTTGGACTCTTTGGTTCAGATTTAGAACCGACACAAAAGGGAGTCCGAACTGTAAGCGCGAGGTCCCCCTCGCGGACGTGCTACAGCCCACATAGCGTACTTTAGGCTCCCACCACAAAGAAAAAGATCAAGGAATATAGGTCATTTGTTTCTCCCAAAGACAATCTGAGGATACACTTAATAGCTAAGGCTCTGGCTTTTACCGATAGGTAAGTCAATGGGTTTGTAATTTTGCATCTAGAACCATTCTAGGATATTCCTTATGTAAGTCATCGAAGACAAAATAGAAATTCTCCCAAAACAATCCCTAAGGATCGTACATCCGAGCATATAAATTACATCACCCATGTCCATCATATCCAAAATAGAGGACTGCCCACCCTAGGTGGCGACAACCCTATAAATTCCTGGCTTATAATGACTAAGTAAGGAAAAACTTCTTTTGGACCATTGATCATGCCTCCGTGGTCTTCATCGATTATCGTTTGCCTATCATGGCTTGACGAAATCTAAGAACCACTATTTGAATAAGCATTTTAAGTGTCAAAAGATTTATTGGAACTAGCAACCTTTTGCGCTCCTAACTTTTCACCATAAAAGCGAAGGTAAATCCCTCGGATCTACTTATCCAATTCTCCAACGAAGTTGGGTCACAATGTCCACAAATTAATGTTCGAACTTATGTCAATCATAGCCTAAGTCAAAATAACCTCACTCCCTAGGAAGTCTTCTCATGGTCTACACTTTCCTCAATGGTGCGACTTTTCGGTATCTAGCAAGCCTTATGCCTCAACAATGACTATCCAAATTACGCATAACTTTAGAATAGTTTCGCGTCATAATGGGAAGTCAATCAAATTATAGAAATGGTTAATCCTCAAAGACTTTGTCTTAAACCGCGCAACATTAATCCACTTTCTAAAAACAGGGGACTAGAGCCTTTGGCATTATCCTAGGCTCTTTATCATCTTGCGGAGCAATCATGAATATTTCCTTCTCAATCACCCAGTGATAACGTGGAAAATTTTCACATTTGCTACCACGTAACTATGAATGTAGAGTATTCTTCTCTAATGGAGTAATCCATTAGTAGGCACATCGCTCCCACTGTCCCTAGGATATTGGAAATTTCTTTCCATTCTCAACTAGGCTACATAAAGCGCTATGCTTAGAATTCTCTATCTTATAGAGTTCCAAAACTCTATTCACGTCACCTTTACTAAGAAAACTTTATGTGACTTAGTTACACTACCACAAAGCTGCTTACCTATATGCATATGACCTGGAGGGTTTACATGACAGCATACAATAATGCGCTATAGAACCCTAGGTCTTAACGCAATCTTATGAGAAGTAAAATAAAGATAAGGCATACTTGATTCTGAATCGCCCATAGATGGCTCTCCGCTAATCCATTAGTCAAATGGAGTGTATAATCTCATATGAAGGGCACTGAGTTAGGGATATAGGCAATAAACTAGTGCAATTTCCAATTGGGAAACATTTGCGCCATTATCCACCTAACATTAACAATATTTAATTCCTTATCTCTACTACACCATTGTGTTGTTGAGTATTAGGAATAATCAATTTTCTAAGCATCCATTTCTCTTCACAGAGTTCTCTAAAATAACTCAAATAGATACTCGCCACCTTGGTCAAAACTAAAAGCACAAAAGCTGTTATCTAATTGATCTCAACCTCATATGTGCAATGTCAAAAATCATCTCACAACTTTTGACTTATGAGAGATCAAATAGTCTTGACTCAGATGCGTATCGTAATCTATAAATGTGTCGAGATTGAGGCTTAGCTATCATACCCTTACACATATCTAGTCACAAAAATCATAGTGGACTAAATGCCCCAATACATATGACCTTCTCTGGCTTTCCTACTTACTTGTGCGCAACTATTGCGAACAAAGTTACACATTCATATGAGAGCAGATGTCTGGCGAGTGGGCGAGAGGGCCTACTCAAACCATCTTATCATCATCTCATTAATGTGATTAAGTATAATAAGCCACCGGTTCATGACCAATGTCATAAACTAATTCCAATCACCTTAATGTGTGAGTTCTCGAAAACAAGTCTTAAAGGTTTAGGCCCAACTAGGTAATGACTCACAACTAACTCATATTTACTAGATCATAAAAGGATGTCATGGAGATTCCAAGTGCGCCTAAATCGCAAATTTAACTAGTAAGTGCTAATCCCCTGCACCTTCAAGTCAATTTTATTCTCTATACACTTTAATGCATCTAGTTGAAAAATAACGATACTCCTCTTGCCATATCTATTTCTCGCTTCATAGTTACTTGCAATTAATTCTACTATCCACAAGAAGGAGAGAATAAGCTATCAACTATGACAGCTCCTGAAGTAACTTAAGCGCGAATTAGGCTAAAGAGTCTAATTCAACACAATACTCTCACGAGCCATGCGTCAA
This sequence comes from Camellia lanceoleosa, assembly GCA_025200525.1. Classification (NCBI taxonomy): domain Eukaryota; kingdom Viridiplantae; phylum Streptophyta; class Magnoliopsida; order Ericales; family Theaceae; genus Camellia; species Camellia lanceoleosa. The sequence goes on from CM045767.1 coordinate 96,496,815, forward strand.
ATTCTTAGAGTCATAACAACCTTGTCGGCCTTGACCTTTTCATTACTATCTTTTAGCGTTTAAGCTTAGTGGTAAATGTTATTCAAAAACGTTAGCCTAGCTAAGGAATAATACAAAAGCACCTCATCATGTCTCACACCTAAGTGTGGAAAGCGATAAGTGTCGACTTAGACAAGTTGGCAATGCTAATAGATTTTGCCTCTAGCGCTAATCTTTTCACTTAGCGTGATATTTCAACGTACACTATTATAGTGCATGAAATTTTGCTCCATCCACTCCCAGTAATTGGGTAGAGAGCAAAACACTGCTCATACTGGCTACTCGTCTTACACTTAATGACAAATTTATTTATGCTCGCATTTCTTGAATAGCGTGACTCTTGAATGTTACTTCATCCAATGATGTAACATTATTTAAAGTCAAATTACAAAGTCAATTCATGACTCAATAGTCAAGATCATATCTGAGATCTATTGAGGGCTTACTAATTTCATAACTCCAAAACTTCGCCAACCAAAACTACGTGGCATGCCGCTAACCATAAGCGTACACATTAGTTTTATTGTGCCAAACAAGGCAACAAAACCACGGCGACTTTGAGTCATGTTTCCTTACTTTGGCCAATTAAGGTTTGACCTAAAGTCTCCAAGACTTTTGCTCATCTAAAGAATGGGATTAGTTTGTTCACATTTGAACATCTCTACTAAGTCTAGGTCAACCAAATTAACTTTCATAAGTTAAATCAATTTAGAGAAATTAGCATTGGGATTAATTTGATTAGCATAATATAATTTTGCATAAAAACCTAAATTAAATAGTGACAATATTACACAAGTCATAAGATCGAAAATCCGCTAAGCTCGTAATCATCTCTTGCGCCACGGTGACAATTATCCAAAATTTAATTTAATTTATCATAAAATATTGGTTTTCGGAGTTAATCTACAAAGATTTCTCTCAACCTAATAACCTCCCTTGATTATGGCATGTTTAAAAGCATGATAAAAATTCTAATTCCATACAACAACATCATAATGTAGATTCACAATCAATACATGCTATGTTATATTTAATAACGAATTAAAATAAAAAACAATTAATCATGCTATTCTTATTACAACAATTTAGAAATTCTAGGCCAAAAACAACAACATCTTGTATTTAATATTCAAATTATGCCATAACGAAAGTATATCACTACGGAATTTTCTACGGTATTTTTTGGAATTTCAAATAATTAATAAACACACATAAAATTAGAAATAAAAAATCCGTAAATTGATAAACTGAAACAATATTCAGATTATACCATAATTAAAATGTATATCATTACGAAATTTTCGAATATTTAAAATTTTACGAATTTTAAATAACTAATAAACACACATAAAATTAGAAATAAAAATCCCGATAAGCTGAAACAATTATACCAAAAATAGTAAAATATTTGAAGTCCACAATAAAAATTTCACCCGAGAAAATTATTTATGCAATACGAGAATCATTTTAAAGCATAAAAATAAATTATTAACACATAAAAAATATTTTTTACTTTTGTAAAATTTTCAAAATTTTACATAAGATACAAATTTAATTAGAGTCTAGCAATTTACCAACCATGCTTAAAACAAAGCTATAACGAATAAATTATGGCTATTTAACGCGATTTAGAATTTAAAAAAAAACAAGCAGGCGTTACTGCCAAGCCGGTGAAACTTGGCTCATTTAACTCTGGCTCGAGCAGCGGCAGCACGGGCTGGCGTGTATGCGTCGCGTCGTGGCGCCGGCAACTCGCCATGGGCAATGGCGTGACAGCGTCTTGCGTGGTAGTCTTGCAGCGTTGGAAGGCAATTTGGCGTGGAAGCGGCGTGCGTACGCATGGAAAAGTGCGTGCGGCGCATGGAAGTCGCGTGGGCGGCTCACGGTGTCGGTGGCGTCGTCACGCCGCGCCTTCGGTGTTTTCGTCCAATTTTATGTATTTATTTTGGAAAATAGAGTTAAAGTGCAATCGGACGAAAACACCAAGGCGGCAGCGTGTCTGCAGCGCCACCGATGTTAAGACGTTCCCAGCGCTCCCGTCGCGCCCACTACGCCCAGCGCATCCGCGCGCGGTCACGAGCAGCGCGAACAGGTAAATCGCATGTACGCGTCGATTCGCGCGCCCACGCCCTCCGCGCCCCACCGCTTGCGCCGCGTTAAAGCCGTCTTGGCGCCGAGCAGCGTCTTGAGCCGCCGAGCCGTCTTGGCTTGTTTTAAAACTCTCTTGTTTTAAAGGCTCTATTTGTTCTGTCTTAAATTTTGAATCGCGTTAAATGGCCATGATTTATTCGTTATAGCTTTGTTTTAAACGTGGTTAGAACCATTAGACTCAGAATTAAATTTTCTATATTCTGTAAAATTTTGGAAATTTTATGAAAATAAAAAATATTTTTTCTGTGTTAATAATTCATTTTTTATGCTTTAAAATGATTCTGGTATTGCATAAATAATTTTCTGAGGTTGAAATTTTTATTGTGGACTTGTGAAATGTTTTACTATTTACTGGTATAATTGTTTCAGTTTATCAGTTTTTGGATTTTTTATTTCTAATTTTATGTGTGTTTATTAGTTATTTGAAATTCCAAAAAAATACCAGAAAATTTCAGAAGTGATATACTTTCTGTTATGGCATAATTTGAATATCAAATACAGCATGTTGTTGTTTTTGCCTAGAATTTCTAAATTGTTGTAATAAGAATAGCATGATTAATTGTTTTTTATTTTAATTCCGTTATTAAATGTAACATAGCATGTATTGATTGTGAATCTATATTATGATGCTATTGTATGGAATTAGAATTTTTTATCATGCTTTTAGACATGCCATAATCAGTGGGAGGTTATTCGGTTGAAAGAAATCTTTGTAGATTAACTCCCGAAAACCAATATTTTGCGCATAAATTAAATTAAATTTTGGATAATTGTCACCTGTGGCGCAAGAGATGATTACGAGCTTAGCGGATTTTGATCTTGCGACTTGTGTAATATTGTCACTACTTAATTTAGATTTTTGCAGCAAAATTATATTATGCTAATCAAATTAATCCCAATGCGAATTTCTCACTAAATTGATTTAGCTTATCGAAGTTAATTTGGTTGACCTAGAATTAGTAGAGATGTTCAAATGTGAACAATGTAATCCCATTCTTTAGATGAGCAAAAGTCTTGGAGACTTTAGGTCAAACCTTAATTGAGCCAAAGTATGGAAACATGACTCAAAGTCGCCGTGTTTTTGTTGCCTTGTTTGGCATAATAAAAACTAATGTGTGCGCTATGGTTAGCGGCGCTCGTAGTTTTTGGTTGGCGAGTTTTGAGGTTATGAAATTAGTAAGCCCTCAATAGATCTGTATATGATCTTGACTATTGAGTTGCGCGGATTGACTTTGTAAATTTGACTTGTAAATAATGTTACATCATTGGATGAAGTAACATTCAAAAGTCACGTCATCCAAGAAATGCGAGCTTAAATAAATTAGTCATTAAGTGTAAGACGAGTAGCCAGTATGAGCAGTGTTTTGCTCTCTACCCAATTATTGGGAGTGAATGGAGCAAAATTTCATGCACTATAATAGTGTGCGTTGAAATATCACGCTAAGTGAAAAGATTAGCGCTTAGTGGCTGCAAAATCTATTAGCATTGCCAACTTGTCTAAATCTGGACACTTATTGTTTCTATACTTGAGTGTGAAACATGAGAAGGGGCTTCTTTGTATGATTCCTTAGCTAGGCTAACGTTTTTGAATAACGTTTACCACTAAACGCAAACGTTGCAGCATAGTAATGAAAAGGTCAAGGCCAACAAGGTTGTTATGACTCTAAGAATTTGACACATCGCTTGTGAGAGCATTGTGTTGAATTAGACTCTTTAGCCTAATTCCCGCTTAAGTTACTTCAAGAGCTGTCATAGATTGATAGCTTATTCTCTCCTTCTTGTGGATAGTTGAATTAATTGCAAGTAACTATGAAACGAGAAATAGATATGGCAAGATGAGTATCGTCATCTTTCAACTAGATGCATTAAAGTGTATGGAGAATAAAATTGACTTGAAGGTGCAAGGGATTAGCACTTACTAGTTAAATTTGCGACCTAGGCGCACTTGATATCTCCATGACATCCTTTTATGATCTAGTGAATATGAATTAGTCCTGAGTCATTACCTAGTTGGGCCTAAACCTTTTAAACTTATCTTCGAGAACTCGCACATTAAGATGATTGGAATTAGTTTATGACATTGGTCATGAACCGGTGGCTTATTATACTTAATCACATTAATGAGATGATGACATGATGGTTTGAGTAGGCCTTCTCGGGCCCACTCGCTTGTGACATCCTGCTCTCATATAAATGTGTAACTTTGTTCGCAATGGGTGCACACAAGTAAGTAGGAAAGCCATAGAAGGTCATTTGTATTGGCGATTTTAGTCCACTATGTTTTTTGTGACTAGATATGTGTAAGGGTATGATAGCTAGGCCTCAATCTCAACACATTTATAGATTACGATACGCATCTGAGTCAAGATAATTTGATCTCCCATAAGTCAAAAGTTTTGAGATGATTTTTTGACATTGCACATATGAGGTTGAGATCAATTAGATAACAGCTTTTTGTGCTTTTAGTTTTGATCAAGGCGGCGAGTATCTATTTGAGTTATTTTAGAAAACTCTGTGAAGAGAATTGGATGCTTAGAAAATTGATTATTCCTAATACTCAACAACACAATGGTGTAGTAGAGATAAGGAATTAAATATTGTTAATGTTAGGTGGATAATGGCACAAAATGTTTCCCAATTGGGAATTGCACTAGTTTGTTGCCTATATCCCTAACTAAGTGCCCTCCATATCAGATTTTACACTCCATTTGAGTAATGGGTTAGCAGAGAGCCATTTATGGGCGATCTGTAGATTGACTTATCTTTATTTTACTTCTCATAAGATTGCGAAATTAAGACCTAGGGTTCTATAGCGCATTATTGTATGCTGCCTTGCAAACACATAGGGTTGTGTGGCGCATTATTGTATGCGGTCATGTAAACCCTCCGGGTCATGTGCATATAGGTAAGCAGCTTTGTGATAGCGTAACTAAGTTACATAAAGTTTTCTTAGTAAAGGTGACGTGTATAGAGTTTTGGAACTCTATAAGATAGAGAATTCTAAGCATAGCGCTTTTATGTAGCCTAGTTGAGAATGGAAAGAAATTTCCAATATCCTAGGGACAATGGGAGCGATGTGCCTACTAATGGATTACTCCATTAGAGAAAAATACTCTACATTCTTAGTTGCGTGGTAGCGAATATGAAAATTTTCCATGTCATCACTGGGTGATTGAGAAGGAAACATTCATGATTGCTCCGCAAGATGATAAAGAGCCTAGGATAATGCCAAAGGCTCTAGTCCCCTGTTTTTAGAAAGTGGATTAATGTTGCGCAGTTTAAGACAAAAGTCTTTGAGGATTAACCATTTCTATAAATTTGGTTGACTTTCCATTATGACGAAAAATTGTTCTAAAGTTATGCGTAATTTGGATAGTCATTGTTGAGGCACAAGACTCGCTAGATACCGAAAAGTCGCACCATTGAGGAAGGTGTAGACCATGAGAAGACTTCCTCTAGGGGAGTGAGGTTATTTTGACTTAGGCTATGATTGACGTAAGTTTGGGACATTGAGATGTGGACATTGCGACCCATCTTTCTCGTTGGAGAATTAGATAAGTAGATCCGTAAGGATTTACCTTCTGCTTTTATGGTGAAAAGTTAGGAGCGCAAAAAGGTTGCTAGTTCCAATAAATCTTTTATAGCCTAAAACAGTTATCCAAATAGTGGTTCTTAGATTTTGTCAAGCCATGATAGGCAAACGATGATCGATAAAGACCATTGAGGCATGATCAATGGTCCAAAAGAAGTTTTTCCTTACTTAGTCATTATGAGCCAAGAATTTATAGGGTTGTCGCCACCTAGGGTGGGCAGTCCTCTATTTTAGATATGATGGACATGGGTGATGTAATTTATATGCTCGGATATACGATCCTTAGGGATTGTTTTGGGAAAATTCTCGGTTTGTCTTCGATGACTTACATAAGAAATACCCTAGAATGATTCTAGATGCAAAATTGCAAACCCATTGACTTACCTATCGGTAAAAGCCAGAGCCTTAGCTATTGAGTGTATCCTCGGATTGTCTTTGCGAGAAACAGATGACCTATATTCCTTGATCTTTTCTTTGTCGTGGGAGCCTAAAGTACGCTATGTGGGCGTGTTCGGCATGATAAGTGTTATTTTTGGTAAATGGTCAACTGAGTTGTTTAGACATTGACCTTGCTCATTAGACTGTGGATAAAATGCTTTACTAGTAGTATATTAATTTGCTCCTTGTAAGATTCAATGCGCTAGTTGGGCGCATCAAGAATGAACGCAAATTGGTCCCCAAAACATCTTTAGAGAGGTAATTGCGCAATAGGTAGTGATCTTGAACCACTTCATGTGAGGCGCAAATGGTGGATTTCGTTGTATATGCTTATCGCAAGAGGTGCTGATAAGGCTTATGCTTGGAATCTATAATTGCGTAGACTGTGGTCGTTTTTTATAAAAATCGATCACTTATTTGTTATGAGATGATGGGATGTTGACACTATTATGATTTGTGTCATAATGATTAGCAGATGATGATGTCAGTAGGCAAGATTGGCTCACTCACACGAGCAATCGCCCTTGGCGCTTGGGAGCGAGCAAGGATGAGACTAGTGGTTTATTTTTATTTTGGAGCCAAGAGAGGCTTAAAATTATCCACTATGTATGTCGCCTTGGTTACAACCAATATGAGGTCATGTTAAGGACCAAACATGGATGTTAGTACCCACCTTCCATGTTGTGCCTATTATGATTAGCCAAATGTGAGATCTCATTTGGCGCCTAGAAGGCGAGCAAATAGAGAATTCGGGTTAGGCGCTAGAAAGCGACTAGACTAATATCTGTACGGTGTATCGAGTATGACGTCACTCTTTTGGAAGAGTTACTCCACCGTAGCATGTATTCATACTACATGTGCTTGGCGTCGAAGTAATGAGGTGAGAGAATGGATCCCTGTTTCCTCACCGTGTAAGTCTTACGTGTCATTATTGATATGACTTTCATTTTTGTACCCTTTTGTGACTTTTGACTACGTCATAAGGTAAGGGGTTGATGTTCTGCTACTTTGGTATGTTGCCTACGGTCGTGTATGATTCGGCCTTAAGGGACATCACTGGGAAAGCGGTCAATCCTAAACTAAATAGCATGAGGGCAAAGGGAAGATCATCTAGTATTACACCACTGATGTATATTCACTGCTGGCAACTCACATCGCTCTGTATGAGAAACGGATTGAGTGTGAATATATTGCAAAAATTGAGAGGGTCAAACATGCTCTTTTTGAGGGATTAGAGATGTTTTTTGGACCGGTGTAATTAGATGGGTCTAGGGTATATGAGACACTATTTTTTTTTTTTTTTTTTTGGGTTGATGTCTCTATGCTGGCTCATTTTGAGTTTCTAGTAAAGAGCTCCCACATGCAGGTGTTCTCAGCAGTCGCACGGTGCATTGGCTAGTATGAGATTGTTCATTTTTGGGGAGATTGAGATAGAGATGTGGCAGTGTCATGCCAACTCATGTGCGAGTGGGAGATGTTAGAAATTGGGCGCCCATGTGGCATGGCCCTTTGAGCTTTTCGAACTTGAACCTCTTGAACCTTATCCATGTAAGTTTTAATTTAATCCAAACTTATTTGGATAACCATTCAGGATATCTATATCTATCATATCAATAGATATGGATAGATAGATAGATATTGGTTATATATCAGATTATATGGTTAATCTAATATATTGAATCAGATACGTATATCAGATACGTTATGGGGTTTTTACCCATAACCTTTTTTCCAGACTCTCCTCTCTCTCTGACTCTCTCCCAAAAACAACGATCAAAGCCATTTGCACTGTGGTTTGTGTGGGTGATATTCACTATTGTAATATCACCCCATTGCTGGGTTGATTGAGAAGATTTAGGAAGCACGTGATTTATCCACGAGGTTCTTTACTAAAAGGTATAATCTAAACATTTAATCCGCTGCGTTATAATGCTCTCTGATCTACATTGCGGAGGACGCGCGTGGAAAGCGCGGCTGACGCGTGCGTGACGACCCGTGGAAGCGCATCTGCACCGCATCTGGCATGTGGACGCGCGTGCAAGGGCATGGGCGCGTAGACGCGCGTGCAAGGGCGTGGGCGCGCATGGCTGCGCGTGGGAGCGCGTGGAAACGTCTTAAGGCGTCAGGTGGCGCATGCAGACCACGTGCCGCCTTCCAGGGTGTTTTCTGGCCCGATTTCGGTACTCCCGAACTCTATTTTCCAAAATAAATACATTTATAGTCTTAAAAATGACATTAATGATCATAAAAAAATGAAATATTTTGGAGCTCTTCCTCTTTTATAAATATTCATGAGTATCGATGTGTACATATATATATAAATATTGACATGATAAAAGAAAGCACGAAAAAACCCAAACCTGGCTCTGATACCAATGTAGATCAGAGAGCATTATAACGCAGCGGATTAAATGTTTAGATTATACCTTTTAGTAAAGAACCTCGTGGGTAAATCACGTGCTTCCTGAATCTTGTCAATCAACCCAGTAATTGGGTGATATTACAATAGTGAATATCACCCACACAAACCACAGTGCAAATGGCTTTGATCGTTGTTTTTTGGAGAGAGTCAGAGAGAGAGGAGAGTCTGGAAAAAAAGGTTATGGGTAAAAACCCCATAACGTATCTGATATATGTATCTGATTCAATATATTAGATTAACCATATAATCTGATATATAACCAATATCTATCTATCTATCCATATCTATTGATATGATAGATATAGATAAATTAATTATGACCATTTAACGCGATACAGAATTAAAAAAATAGAACAAACAGTGCCTTAGGCATCAGCAGCCAAGCCAGCCAAGCCGCCGGGGAAAAACGGCGTGGCTCAGCCAAGCTCACCACGCTGCTCGAGCGCGGCTCGGACGGCTCAAACGCTGTTCAACAGACGGCTCAACGCTGCTCGCTCGGCTCAAAGACGCTGTCGAGGCGTAAACGATCTTGTAGCTAAAGCTGCCAGACGCGTCGGCCAGGCGTCTGGCACGTGGGAGCGGCTCACTGCGTCGGGTGGCGCGTGCATAACACGTGCCGCCTTCCAGGGTGTTTTTTGGTCCGATTTTTGTACTGCCGGACTCCTTTTTTCAAAATAAAAACATTTATGGTATTTAAAAAAGCATTAATGAACATAAAAAAAAATATTTATGCTCTTAATCTAATAAAATAGATTTTTTTTTCTTTACTAACATTCATATATATAATGTATACATATACATATAAAAATATACACATGATTAATGGAAACACGAAAATATCCATTAGATGCTCTGATACCAATGTAAACAAAGTATGACGCAGCAGAATAAAAATTAATAAGGTCGAGAGTTCGGGCCTCTCTCACCCCACCAATGTTAGAAATTGGGCGCCCATGTGGCATGGCCCTTTGACCATTTAACATTTGAATTTGAACCTTATCCAAATGGGTTTTGAATTTGAATTCAAACCTATTTAGGATAACCACACAGGATACAGATATTATCTCCTAGACTGATATAGATAGATAACAATAACATGTTATATATCTGATATATGGGTTATGGGCGATTAAGAGATATACAACGCATCATCTGAGTTTTTCCCATATACAGTTTCTCCCATATACTGACTCTCTCCTATTAACAACGATCAATAAGTGATTTGCACTGATGTAAATCAAAAGGCATTAAACGCAGCGGATTAAATGTTTAGATCATACCTTTTAGTGAAGAACCTTGTGGGTAAATCACGTGCTTCTTGAATCTGATCAATCAACCCAGCAATGGGGTGATATTATAATAGTAAATATCACCCACACAAACCACAGTGCAAATGGCTTTAATCGTTGTTTTTTTTTTTGAGAGAGTCAGAGAGAGAGAGGAGAGTTTGGGAAAAAAGGTTATGGGTAAAAACCCCATAACGTATCTGATATACGTATTTCCCATTCTTAGATGTATATAATCAATAATAACCAATAAATATCTATCTATCTATCCATATCTATTGATATGATAGATATAGATATCCTGAATGATTATCCAAATAAGTTTGAATTAAAATTCAAACTTACACGGATAAGGTTCAAGAGGTTCAGGCTCAAAAAACTTAAAGGGCCATGCCACATGGGCGCCCAATTTCTAACATCTCCCACTCGCACATGAGTTGGCATGACACTGCCACATCTCTATCTCAATCTCCTAAAAAATGAACAATCTTATACTAGCCAATGCACCGTGCGACTGCTGAGAACACCTGCATATGGGAGCTCTATACTAGAAACTCAAAATGAGCCAGCATAGAGACATCAACCCAAAAAAAAAAAAACAAAAATAGTGTCTCATATACCCTAGACCCATCTAATTACACCGGTCCAAAAAACATCTCTAATCCCTCAAAAAGAGCATGTTTGACTCTCTCAATTCTTGCAATATATTCACACTCAATCCGCTTCTCATACAGAGCGATGTGAGTTGCCGGCAGTGAATATACATCAGTGGTGTAATACTAGATGATCTTCCCTTTGCCCTCATGCCATTTAGTTTAGGATTGACCGCTTTCCCAGTGATGTCCCTTAAGGCCGAATCATACATGACCGCAGGCAACATACCAAAGTAGCAGAACATCAACCCCTTACCTTATGACATAGTCAAAAGTCACAAAAGGGTACAAAAATGAAAGTCATATCAATAATGACACGTAAGACTCACACGGTGAGGAAATATGGATCCATTCTCTCACCTCATTACTCAGTCACCAAGCACATATAGTATGAATACATGTTACGGTGGAGTAACTCTTCCAAAAGAGTGACGTCATACTCGATACACCGTACAGATATTAGTCTAGTCGCTTTCTAGTGCCTAACCCGAATTCTCTATCTGCTCGCCTTCTAAGCGCCAAATGAGATCTCGCATCTGGCTAATCATAACAGGCACAACATGGAAGGTGGGTACTAACATCCATGTTTGGTCCTTAACACGACCTCATCTTGGTTGTAACCAAGGCGACATACATAGTGGATAATTTTAAGCCTCTCTTGGCTCCAAAAAAGAAAATAAACCACTAGTCTCATCCTTGCTCGCTCCCAAGCGCCAAGGGCGATTGCTCGTGTGAGTGAGCGAATCTTGCCTGCTGACATCATCATCTGCTAATCATTATGACACAAACCATAATAGTGTCAACATCCCATCGTCTCATAATAAGTGATTGATTTAAAAAAATGACCACAGCTTGCGCAATTCTAGATTCCAAACATAAGCCTTATCAGCACCTCTAGCGATAAGTATATACGACGGAATCCATGTAAACTAAGTATGACGCAGCGGAATAAAAATTAATAAGGTCATACCTTTGTGATATAATCTGAACTCTGAAGGATCTCGTGGGTAAATCACGTGCTTCCTGAATCTGGTCAATCAACCCAGCAGTGGGGTGATATTACAATGGTAAATATCACCCACACAAACCACAGTGCAAATGGCTTATTGATCGTTGTTTATGGGAGAGAGTCAGTATATGGGAGAAACTGTATATGGGAAAAACTCAGATGATACGTTGTATATCTCTTAATCACCCATAACACATATATCAGATATATAACATGTTATTGTTATCTATCCATATCAGTCAAGGAGATAATATCTGTATCCTGAGTGGTTATCCTAAATAGGTTTGAATTCAAATTCAAAACCCATTTGGATAAGGTTCAAATTCAAATGTTAAATGGTCGTGCCACATGGGCGCCCATTTCTAACATCTCCCACTCGCACATGAGTTGGCATGACACTGCCACATCTCTATCTCAATCTCCCCAAAAAAGAACAATCTCATACTAGCCAATGCACCGTGCGACCGCTGAGAACACCTGCATGTGGGAGCTCTATACTAGAAACTCAATATGAGTCAGTATAGAGACATCAACCCAAAAAGAACAGAAATAGTGTCTCATGTACCCAAACCAATCTAGCTACATCACCAAAAACATCTCTAATCCTCAAAGAGCATGTTTGACTCTCTTAGGTCCGCATTATATTCACACCCAATCAAGATCCTTTAAAGAGCGATGTGAGTTGTCGATGAATATAGAGCGAGATGTAGAACTAGATGATCTTCCCTTCACCCTCATATCATTCAATTTGAAATTGACCGTTTTCCCGAGAATGTCCCTTAAAGCGAATCATACATGACCGCAGCAACATACCAAAGTAGCTTAACATCAACTCCTCATCTTATGACATAGTCAAAGGTCACAAAAGGCACAAAGTGAAGTCATTTAAGAAAAAATGACTTTTAGGACTCACACGGTGAAGAAGCAGGGATCCATTCTTTCACCTCGCTAACGGGTCGATAAGCACATGCAGTACGAATGCATGTTATAGTGGAGTTACTCTTCCAAAGAGTGATGTTAAACTCACACACCATACAGATCTTAGTCTAGTTGCTCTTAAGCGCACAAGTCGCTTCCTAGTGTCTAACTCGAATTCTCTATTTGCTCGCCTCTCAGGCATCAAATGAGATCTCGTATCTGGCTATCCATAACAGGCACATCATGGAAAAGTGGGTACTTTCATATCCATGGTCGGTCTCCAATCAAGACCTATCTTGGCTCCAACCAAGGTGACATAGCTAGTGGATAATTTTAGCTTCTCTATTTGCTCCAAATATAATAAGCCACTAGTCTCATCCTTACTCGCTACCTAGCGCTAAGGGCGATTGCTCGTGGTTAGATCAATGATGGCGCAAGCTAATCTTCCAATTTCTTATTGGGGAGATGCTTTGTTGACTGCTGCCTACGTCCTTAACCGTGTGCCCTCCAAATCAGTTCCTTCCACCCTATATGAGATGTGGACTGGCAAAAAGCCTGATTTGGGCAATTTGCGACCTTGGGGTTCGGCAGCTTACATACACAATGCTTCTCATAAGTTTGGGAAGTTGGGCCCTAGAGGAAAGAAGTGTATCTTCATTCGCTATAGTGAGCATTCTAAGGGCTATGTGTTTGTTGGGGAGCATCCGGATTGAAGTGTGACTGAAATTGAGTCACGAGATGTGGATTTCCTAGAGGAAGATTTCCCTAGCAGAGGTGAGGTAACTAGAGAAGTAGAACTCTATGAGATGGAGGATCTACTTGAATGCGCACCTAGTAGCCTAGTAGAGAATGAGGAAATAATTCCTCAAGCTCCTAGGGACAGTGGGAGCGATCTGCCTGCCCATGGATTAGATCCAATGGATGAGGATTCTCAGGATTCTCAACTATATAGAAGCAAACGTGGAGCTATACCCCGTCGTCGTTTTGAGATTGAAGGGGAAGCATTCATGATTGCTCCGAGTGATGAGATGGAGCCTAAGAATCTCAAAGAGGCTCTCTCATCCCCTGCTAGTAAAGAATGGAGTACTGCAATGGATGAAGAAATAGAGTCTATGAAGAAAAATCATGTCTGGGACTTAGTTGATTTGCCGCCAGGGCACAAGACTATTGGGAACAAATGGGTTCTCAAAGTCAAGCGCAAGGCGGATGGTTCCATAGAAAGGTATAAGGCTCGCCTAGTGGCGAAAGGTTACACCCAACGAGAGGGTGTGGACTATGAGGAAACTTTTTCACCAGTTGTAAGGTTTGCCTCTATTCGCTTAATCCTGGCCATAGTAGCTCAGTTGGACTTAGAGCTATATCAGATGGACGTTAAAACTGCATTTCTCAATGGAGAATTGGATGAAGAGATCTATATGGATCAACCAGAAGGCTTTGTGGCGATGAGTCGAGCAAAGTTTGCAAGCTTCAACGATCTATTTATGGCTTAAAGCAATCATCCAGACAGTGGAATCTGAGATTTCATCGAGCCATTATTTCTAATGGGTTTACGATGATTGATGAAGATCATTGTGTGTACGTTAAGCGGTCCAGGGACATTTTTCTGATATTGTCATTATATGTAGATGACATATTATTGGCTGGAAATGACAAGGAGATGATTGTCGCCACTAAAATGTGGTTGTCCTCTACATTTGAGATGAAGGACATGGGTGAGGCGAGCTATGTGCTCGGTGTTAAGATCCTTAGGGATCGCTCTAGGAGACTTCTTGGTTTGTCTCAAGAGACTTACATTAAGACTATTCTAGAGCGGTTCAGATCTTGAGTCAAACCCATTGACACTCCCGTTGCAAAAGGCGAAAGCCTAAGCCTTGATATGGGTCCTAAGACTCAAGAAGAAAATGAAAAGATGGCCTGTGTTCCCTATGTAAATGATGTTGGAAGCTTGATGTATGCTATGATGTGTACACGTCCTGACATTTGTTATGCAGTCGGATTGGTGAGTCGTTACCAATCCAACCTAGGACCAGCTCATTGGAAAGCAGTTAAGAGGATATTGCGATATCTTAGAGGGACTGCAGATTGCACACTTTGCTACCAGAGTTCAGATCTACATCTAGTTGGCTATTGTGATGCTGACTGGGGAGGAGACCTAGATGAGCGTAAGTCTACTTCAGGATATGCTTTCATGCTTAGCGATGGTGCTATTTCTTGAGCAAGAAGAAGCAATCAGACGCCTTATCGACTATAGAGGCTGAGTTTGTGGCTTGTTCATCTGCCGTTCAGGAAGCCGTGTGGTTGAGGAGATTCCTTCAGCATTTGGATATTGTCACACACACTTCATAACCTGTGACTATCCATTGTGACAGCATGGCTGCACTCGCTTACGCTAAGGATCCTAAATACCACGGCAGAACCAAACACATTGATGTGAGGTTCAACTTTATCAGAGACATTTTGGCGCAGAAAGAAGTGATCCTGGAGCACATCCCTACGAGTCGCATGGTTGCGGACCCTTTGACTAAGCCCATTGCTAGAGATGTTTATCTTACTCATGTTAGGGCTTTAGGACTACGTAGGTGGTGATTTTTTTTTATGTGTATTCAGTTGAACTCTTATTTTTTTGGGGATATTTATGCCATTAGTATTCATATTTGTTTCTATTACACATTTATGTTTACTACCTTTTGCAATGGTTTGTGAATTAGCATACACAAAATAATTAAATTGATGTTAGCAGGCAAGATTGGCTCACTCACACGAGCAATCGCCCTTAGCGCTAGGTAGCGAGTAAGGATGAGACTAGTGGCTTATTATATTTGGAGCAAATAGAGAAGCTAAAATTATCCACTAACTATGTCGCCTTGGTTGGAGCCAAGATGAGGTCTTGATTGGAGACCGACCATGGATATGAAAGTACCCACTTTTCCATGATGTGCCTATTATGGATAGCCAGATGCGAGATCTCATTTGATGCCTGAGAGGCGAGCAAATAGAGAATTCGAGTTAGACGCTAGGAAATGACTTGTGCGCTTAAGAGCGACTAGACTAAGATCTGTATGGTGTGTGAGTTTAACATCACTCTTTGGAAGAGTAACTCCACTATAACATGCATTAAATCGCATGTGCTTATCGACCCGTTAGCGAGGTGAAAGAATGGATCCCTGCTTCTTCACCGTGTGAGTCCTAAAAGTCATTTTTTCTTAAATGACTTCACTTTGTGCCTTTTGTGACCTTTGACTATGTCATAAGATGAGGAGTTGATGTTCGGCTACTTTGGTATGTTGCCTGCGGTCATGTATGATTCGGCTTTAAGGGACATTACTGGGAAAGCGGTCAATTTCAAATTGAATGATATGAGGGTGAAGGGAAGATCATCTAGTTCTACATCTCTGCTCTATATTCACTGTCGACAACTCACATCGCTCTTTAAAGGATGCTGATTGGATGTGAATATAATGCGGGACCTAAGAGAGTCAAACATGCTCTTTGAGGGATTAGAGATGTTTTTTGGACTGATGTAGCTAGATTGGTTTGGGTACATGAGACACTATTTCTGTTCTTTTTGGGTTGATGTCTCTATACTGACTCATATTGAGTTTCTAGTATAGAGCTCCCACATGCAGGTGTTCTCAGCGGTCGCACGGTGCATTGGCTAGTACGAGATTGTTCTTTTTTGGGGAGATTGAGATAGAGATGTGGCAGTGTCATGCCAACTCATGTGCGAGTGAGAGATGTTAGAAATGGGCGCCCATGTGGCATGACCATTTAACATTTGAATTTGAACCTTATCCAAATGGGTTTTGAATATGAAAGCTAGGCCTCAATCTCGACACATTTATAGATTACGATACGCATCTGAGTCAAGACTATTTGGGCCTAAACCTTTTAAACTTATCTTCGAGAACTCACACATTAAGATGATTGGAATTAGTTTATGACATTGGTCATGAACCGGTGGCTTATTATACTTAATCACATTAATGAGATGATGACACGATGGTTTGAGTAGGCCTTCTCAGGTCCACTCGCTTGTGATATCCTGCTCTTATATAAATGTGTAACTTTGTTCGCAATGGGTGCCCACAAGTAAGTAGGAAAGCCGTAGAAGGTCATTTGTATTGGCGCATTTAGTCCACTATGTTTTTTGTGACTAGATATGTGTAAGGGTATGAAACCTAGGCCTCAATCTCGACACATTTATAGATTACGATACGCATCTGAGTCAAGACTATTTGATCTCCCTCACGTCTTGGCGTCGGTAGCCTTTCCTGGCAGTAGCGTCGGAAGGGCTTGGCGTGCTGGTAGCGTGGGAGCGCGTGGAAACGGCTTAAGGCGTCAGGTGGCACGTGCAGACTACGCTCCGCCTTCCAGGGTGTTTTCTGGTCCGATTCCGGTACTCCCGAACTCTATTTTCCAAAATAAATACATTTATAGTCTTAAAAATGACATTAATGATCATAAAAATGAAATATTTTGGATCTCTTTCTCTTTTATAAATATACACATGATAAAAGAAAGCACGAAAATACCCATACAATGTTCTGATACCAATGTAAATCAGAAGGCATTAAAAACGCAGCGAATTAAATGTTTAGATCATACCTTTTAGCGAAGAACCTTGTGGGTAAATCACGTGCTTCCTGAATCTGATCAATCAACCTAGCAATGGGGTGATATTACAATAGTGAATATCACCCACACAAACCACAGTGCAAATGACTTTGATCGTTGTTTTTTTAGAGAGAGTCAGAGAGAGAGAGGAGAGTCTGGGAAAAAAGGTAATGGGTAAAAACCCCATAACGTATCTGATATGCGTTTATCTGATTCAATATATTAGATTAACCATATAATCTGATATATAACCAATAAATATCTATCCATCTATCCATATCTATTGATATGATAGATATAGATATCCTGAATGGTTATCCAAATAAGTTTGAATTAAAATTCAAACTTACATGGATAAGGTTCAAGAGGTTCAGGTTTAAAAAGCTCAAAGGGCCATGCCACATGAGCGCCCAATTTCTAACAGTACACAACTCAACCCAACCCTTTATACGAAGCGTCACTGTAAATCTGGAATCCATCAATACCATTAGGTAGAGTTAGGATTGGCGCAGTCACTAATCTGGTTTTCAACTCTTGAAAAGTTGTTTCACGCTGATCATTCCAATCAAATGGCACATTTTTCTATGTTAGCTGCGTCAATGGCATACCAAGTTTCAAGAAATCTTTCACAAACCTTCTGTAGTAACTTGCAAGTCCTAGAAAACTTCTCACTTCTGACACATTAGTTGGTCTTGGCCAGTTCACAATGGCTTCAATTTTCTAAAGGTCAACCGAAATACCATCTCTGTTGATTACATGCCCCAGAAACGCTACACTGTCAAGCCAAAATTAACATTTGGAGAATTTTGCATATT
Source organism: Camellia lanceoleosa (assembly GCA_025200525.1). Taxonomy (NCBI): domain Eukaryota; kingdom Viridiplantae; phylum Streptophyta; class Magnoliopsida; order Ericales; family Theaceae; genus Camellia; species Camellia lanceoleosa. The sequence continues at coordinate 96,514,752 of CM045767.1, forward strand.
ATTTCTTTTCTCTTAGAATCTGTAACACGGTTCTCAAGTGATTCTCATGATCTTCCCTACTTTTGGAGTAAATCAAAATATCATCAATAAATACAACAACAAATTCATCCAAATATGATTTAAACACCCTGTTCATAAGGTCCATAAAGGCAGCAGGTGCATTAGTCACCCCAAACAGCATTACCAAAAATTCATAGTGTCCATATCTAGTTCTGAATGCAGTTTTCTCTATGTCTTCTGCCTTGACTTTTAACTGGTGATATCTAGATCTAAGGCCAATCTTTGAAAACACTTGGACTCCCTGAAGTTGGTCAAACAAGTCATCTATTCGGTGTAGAGGGTACTTGTTCTTGATAGTTACTTTGTTCAATTCCCGATAATCTACACATAACCTCAAAGATCCATCTTTCTTTTTGACAAAGAGGACTGGAGCACCCCAAGGTGAAGTTCTCGGACGGATGAATTTCTTGTTTAATAGTTCTTGAAGTTGAGTTTTTAATTCTTTCAATTATGAGGTTGACATTCTATAGGGGGCCTTGGAAATACGTTGTGTTCTTGGAGTTACATTAATAGTGAATTCAATTTCTCTATCAACTAAGTCTCCAGGCAAGTCATTTGGAAACACATCGGGAAATTCACAAGCAACAAGAATAGTTTCCACATTAGCATTATCAGATGATACAGTTAGTATACAACACAAGTAGCCCCTACAACCCTTCCTAAACAATTTAACAACTTTCATGGCCGAAATCAAGTATGAGGGAGAAACTACCCCATTTCCAGTAAAAATAAATTCAAGCATACTAGGTGGTCTAAATACAACAGATTTACTTGCACAGTCAATGGTGGCACAGTATTTAGTCAACCAGTCCATGCCCAGAATATAATCAAAATGATCAATGTTCAAGGGCAACAAGTCAACATACAATGTCATAACAATAATCATAATATCACATGCCGGATAAACATAAGCACATATCATAGAAACCCCAGACGGTGTAGATACAGATAACACATATGTCATAGGTTCTAGTGGTCTAATTAATTTCCTATAGAAAGCACGCGATACAAAAGAATGCGTAGAACCAGAATCTATCAGTACACATGCATTTTGAGAACATATAGGGAGTATACCTGACACCACAGCTTCGGTGTTCTGTACGTCATCAGGCACTAAGGCAAACACTCGACCTTGTCCTAGAGGTTTTTTTCCAGAATTAGCTTTTGCATTTGTTTTGACCGTAGAAATGGACCCAGCTGAACTCGCCACAAGGCGGTTGGCATTATCAGACCCAAGTGGGCAATCTTTCACTACATGACCTGTCTTGCCACATCGGAAACAAGCACCGGATGCTCGGTAACACACACCCATATGCCTCTTTCCACAATTAGGGCAAACTGAAATAGACCCATCGCTCTAACTCGAGTTACTTTTAGACCCTGTGTTCTGTTTTTTACTTACATGAGAATGGCCCTTTCTAAAACCATATCTAGATCTTTTTCCTCTCCATTCAGTTGTTGTTGTTGCCGGGGCCTTACTTTGTCTCATAGCAGCTAGGGTGGCTTTCGCCATTAAGGATCTGTCAAGAACTCGTACATATGTTGGCAACTTTAATACGCCTACTCGATCAAATATGTCTAAGTCCAATCCTCCTTCAAATTTTTTGGCCTTTTTATAGTCCGTGTCTACCATGTGAGGAGCAAATCTGGCTAACTCAGTGAACTTAGCCTCGTACTCAGCTACGGACATTCTACTTTGCTTAAGTTCTTAGAATTCAGACACTTTTCAGTCCTGAAAACACAGAGGGAAATACTTTTCATAAAAGATTTCATTGAATCGAGCCCATGTCATGTTTTTATTGATATTCCGAATCAGTAACCACCACCTCCGAGCTTCGTCTTTAAGAGTGTAGGTGGCCAATAAGACCTTTTGAGTCTCGATACAAGGAAATACTTCAAACAGTTTTTCCATCTCCAGCAACCATGTCTCCACTTTCAACAGTTCAATTCCACCCAAGAATGTTGGCGGTTTCATCTTCATGAATTTTTGTGTCAAGTTAATAATGTCATTATTATTATATGCAACTTGTACTGGCAGTGACAGAGGGGGCAAAGGTTGTTGTCTCTGCTATTGTGTCATAGCTTCAGTCAATGCTGCAAGCATTTGTTCCATTCGGCTCATACGAGCCTTTGAGGATTCACTGGTATCATTGTGCCTTGCATTCTCCATGTTGCTAGTAATAATAAACAAAGGAATAATCTCGTCTATTTATTTCAATTTATTTGTCCAAATTTAAATTCAGTTTTCACATTTATAAAGATTACCACACGCCCACACATCCTAAGCTCACATGGACTTGTGTGTACGGTAGAACACGTGCTCTGATACCACTCTGTCACGACCCAAACGCACCCCTATAGGTTTAACGTCGTAACCGGCCAGTAATCCTTGGATTACCAAAAGCCTTTTAACAGAATAACATAGAGTTGGGGGCTGCTGAAGCAAATATACAAAATATATGTAGTCCATTAAGCTGTGAAGACATACATAGGACAGATAATTTAAAACTTTTATGAACTTGCGAGTGGCTTCAAAAGATATAATATTTACACATCATTCCATAAACATATTATTAGAAATCTTGCCCGTAATTCAAAAGAAACAAAGCCTAGTACATTCACAAGAAGAGCCAGTAAATTTGACTTAATCCGGAACTTCCTGAGAAGGCACAAAGGTTGGTTGACAAAAACTGAGACGTCAGGTCCTCAACTCTAAGCCTAGTTACATGTCTGATCACCTATATATTAATATAAATAGTGAGCGGAAGCCTTGTGAATAATAATAGAGTAAGGGATTTTAATGAATGATGTCCATACCAGATTCAGAAATCATAATTCAGATTCATATTCTTGTTCAAATCATATACAGAAATCAGTGTTCATGCTTAATCATACATGGTACATCCATTAGCGTTAACAGAGTAGATACAGAACAGATGTAGAGCATATGGTGGTTATGAGTAACCAGTTTCATAAAGGAACCTCCAGATCCGGGTAACAGATGACAGATATGTTAAGCTCCATGATGGAGCCTCCGGTACGGGTAACAGAGTGCAGACATAATAAGTTCCATAAAGGAACCTTCGATACTGGGTAACAGCTAACAGATATCACATGATACTAAGGATGCCACGAATACATTGTCAGAAATTGGACAACCATTCATTGTACAAAACATAGCATTTTAGAAAACAAATCTTATTTTATCATACAAAAAATATATAAAGTTGAACATACCTTTACTAAGTTATTACTCACAGATGGCTTTGGGTGCAGACAGACAGACAGAACAGACTAATCAAATGGTTTACAGCACGTGACCTACATCAACACATAACAGATACACATTTGAAACACACGTTGGAATATATTTAACTCATTACGTTCTGTTCTTAGTGTGTTTCTGCACTTTACTCTCATTACTATGTCTTAATCTTGGCTTAGGAATGCCTAGGATGCAATGAGGATGCTAAAATGCATTGAAAAACACTTGGTCAAATTTATGAAAACAGGGTCCCTGCTCGAGCGTAGTTTTCTCCGCTCGAGCGGACATGCAATGTGTGAGGGGACACTCAAGCGCAACTTTCCACGCTTGAGCATTCTGCAAATTTTGAAAAGTACTGGTCATGCGATTTTCACGCTCAACGGACACTTGATGGTCGCTCGAGCGTAAGACTCAAGTCCCTGCTTGAGCACAACTTCTGACGCTTGAGCGGTCTGCAAAAATATGAAACTTATGGGAGCATGTATTTCAGGCTCAAGCGAGCTTCCGGTAGCTCGAGTGGAGATGCAAAAATAAAGGTGGTCGCTCAAGTGTAGAATCTCACGCGCGAGCGGAAATACAAAATCTGGAATTTTCATATTGTACTCCTAAGCTCTAAACTCGAATTCCACACCTCAAAACTCATTTTCTTGGACCAAAATTCTGGAAAATATCTAAGAACTTGTAAAACATCATGGTTTGAAGTTCATTTCATGAAATCAAGGCCCAAAAGTAAGTCAATTGTGCAAAAATTCAACTTGAAATGTAAGAACATGCTATAAATATGACATGCATGTATTCATTTGAACTCATAGCTTCCAAAACATGATCAACTAAGGTAATTTGATGGAAAACATGATGAAATTACAAGACTATAGTAGACTTAGTACATGCATGTGAAAATCCTTAACCATTAGACTCAAAATAGAAAGAATTATGCATGCATGGATGGTATGAGTTACAATTCTCAAATTTTAGCTTGATTCTCATGCTTAATCTTCTAATTTTCTTGAATTCTTACACCAAGTAATTCAAATTCATAATTAAGGAGTTGAATTTCCTACCTTAAGCCTTGAGTTAACAAGTGTTGGAGCTAAACTCCCTCAATTCTCTTCAATCTATGAATAAAAAATAAAAAATAAAAAATTCTCTTCAATCTCCCCTATTTCCTTCTTAATTCTCTTCCTCCTTTAATGTTGATTTCAATCTCCCTCTCTCTCTCTCTCTCTCTCTCTCTCTCTCCACACGTTTGAGCTCAAAATGAATGAGGAAAAAGGGAGTCTTGGGCTTGGTAGTAACCTTATATAGGCTAATTAGTGAAGCTTCATTAATTCTTGCTTAGACTAATCATTTGGAATTATTATATTCTAATTTAATCATTCCGAATCGAATTTCAATTAAACTTACCACAAAATTCTATAAATTCCAAACAACACATAAATCAAGTCAATTTCTAAATCGGATGCTGATAAAGCCTTCATTTCGCAAACTGAAACAGAAACATGAACATATCTTTCTACGTTAAATAGATATAAACACAAATAAGGTAACATATGATGCAAAATTTCACTTTAATTACTCATTAGGCTTAATTAAACGTAGATTAACGTTAATCATGAGTCGGGGTTGTTACATATAGGGTTGCCGCTAATAGTGAGGCTCTTGCCGAATCGCAAAGCCCATCTAGGGCTCTTATCCACCTCCAGTAGTTTATTTGAATCTAGAACCACCTCCACTAGTTACATAACTTCGTAAACCTAAGCTGCAAGAAGATCTTAGAGTTCTTACACAACCAATGAGAGGACTTTTCGCCACGGATATTAATGAAGTTGACCTGACTATACTGAAAATATCCAAATTAGAGAAAATATTCAAACAATCACAAGGGATCAACTTCGTTCTGGACATCAATGATGGGTTTACGAAAACAACTGTGAGGTTGCCCAAGCAGTTCAAGTTTCTATATATTGATAGAGTCGATGGATCTAGTGACCTTATTTTTCATATTTACCTATTCTCAAACATTCTAAAGCCCAGGAGTCTATCTTCGGCTCAAAAGCTTTCCTTGTTTGAAAGAACCATGTCAAGAGTGGTTGTTATCTGGTATACTATAACAACCCCGATCCGTAATTAAGCATTAATCCGTAATTTAGAACGTTAACAAGTGTTTAAAAGGGAATTATGTGCTAATTGTGTATTTTATGTACTATTTGGTTTCCTATCTGCTATTCATAGAATTATCTGTTATGATTTCTGCTTTGGATTCGAGATTGATAGTCTAGATGCTTTCAAAAACCGAATTTGAGTTCATGGAGTGACTAATTGGAATATTTCAAAACATATGTGAAGTTTTGTTAAAATTGATTAAGTTCAATAAAATCACATGTGATTAAATTGAGCCTTAATTGGAACGGTTTGGGGTTAATTGAGTCATGTGCTAACCATGATTAATTAAGGTTACTTGTGTTTAATAAGATGATGCATGTTATATGCCTAATCTACTCCTATTCATGATTCAAGATGTGATTAAGTATATGATGTACCGAGGCATGTGATGGTATTGAGTGTAAAGGATAAATTCTTATAGGTGTGTTGGAGTAGTGCATGTGTGTGCACGTGTTTTGTGCTCAAGAAGTGAGGTGTGTGTTGTGTACATTCAGCTGAGTGAGGGAGTGTTTGTATCACTTCTTTGCTCATATAGTCCTTTGTGTTGAGAGAGAGAGAGAGAGAGAGAGAGAGAGCTCAAGTTAGAAAAACAAGAGGGGAATTAGGAAGACCATCTTTCATTGTTTGAAATCAAGAATCTAGATAAGAGTCTTGAGCCTATTCTTTTGTAGATAACCTTCCATGCATCATGTATGAAGAAAAGTGGTGTAGCACTAATGGAATTTGAAGTGAAGATGGGTTTTGAGCAAGAAAATGGCTTATATGCATGTTTATGGAAGATTATATCTTGTTCATTCATGTTTTGGGTTTTGCTCTTGAAATCTATGCATGCATGTAAGTTTTACTTGTCATCTTCAAGAGATTATCATGTTTAAAGTTTCAAAATTTCATGAGCTTGTGTTTTCATTGCATATTTTGTAGAACAAAATAAAAGAGTTTGAAAATCTACATACAAGAGTTTTAAGTTCAATTTTAGTAAATTCATGAGATTTTAAGCAAATGGTTTTTAAGGGGGTCATGTACAAATGTTTCTAAAATAATTTTGTGTTTTTGAATGAGCTATACATGACCCAAGGCTTTGAAATTTCATTTGGAAGCTCAAAACTCTGTTTTTGGAACCCAAAATTTCGCAGTCCACTCGATCGAGGAAACCTGCGCTCGAGCAGAGAATACGAGCTCTTAGTATTTTTGCAAACATAAGCGATCTGCTCGAGCGACCAAAGTCGCGCTCGAGAGAACCCTTTGTATTTTGACTATCCGCTCGAGCGTGAGAGTTGTGGCTCGAGCGTAGATTGAGACCAACCAGTACTTTTTTCAAGTTTGCAGACCGCTCGAGCGAAGAAAGTCTTGCTCAAGTGACCCCTCACATTTTGCATGTCTGCTCGAGCGAGGAAAGCTACGCTCAAGCGGGGACCTTGTTTTCAGAAATTTTACCAAGTGTTTCAACTCATATTTTGGCATCCTCATCGCATCTTAGGCATTCCTAAGACTTAATTAAGCCATGGTAATAAGGATATGGACTAAAAACACACTAAGAGAGGAATGTACTAAGTTAAGAGGTTGCAAGATTGTGTTTTAAGCAATATGATAAGAAAGAACAAGAAGCAATATAATGAAAGCTAAGCCGTGATGGCCACATGATTGTGTACTGATAAGATATGTTTGTGTTATGTACCTTTGTGGTTGTAGGTCAAGACTCAAACATTGATTGACCATTTACGGGAACCACTGTGAGTAACATTATTGTAAAGATACGTTTATATGAATTATGTTCCAAATCAAATATGATAGGTTATGATTTCTAAAATGATATTATTTACGTGAATGAATATCCTATGTTTGAAATCTGTTATGACATCCATAGATAGTCCAAAGTCATGGGGGACGGCATGTATATGCGGGTCCATGACATATACGTGATTACGAGATCTCGTTTGCCACTTCATTGTGGTGATAAGTGTTTAATCGGTATCCGGAACCGATTACTCTAGTCGGAAGATGATATGTGATGTGTTCTATGGGATGTATCGTTATTATGTTTAGATAAGAGAATGATTATGTTACGATATTTTTTATGATTATGAAATGTTCGGAATTCGTTCACTAAGCCCTTTACCTTAATGTTATCCACTGGGTTATAGCTCACTGTGTGTATATATATGTATAGGTGAGCATTCTAGAGATCGAGCTTGAAGGCTTTGTCTGGATCTGTGTTCTATTGTCAGCCAACCATCATGCCTCACGTGGAGGTTCCTAAAGTATCTCGTATCTTTGGTTATTTATGTATATCAAACTTTGTTGTTTTGCTAGCTGTACTTAAAATGTTACCATGTGTGTGGGTATAATGTAAGAATGACTTTTGGATATGTATATAAAGTTTTTAAATATTCTATTTCATATAAGTCTGCACAGCTCATTGGACAATTATATTTATGTATTTGCTTCCTCTAGCCCCTTAATTTTGTCAATCAGTTCAGAGGCTTTTGGTAATCTAAGGATTACTGGCTGGTTACGATGCTAAACCTATAGAGGTGGGTTTGGATCGTGACATATACCAAGCTGGAGGACTCAATAAAGCAAGTTTGGGGGGAATTAGCTTAGACTTTCATCACCCAGTATTCTTATAATACCCAGATTGAGGTAACCACTCGGGAACTGAAGGCGACCCGACAAGAGCCCAATGAGAGCCCAACGAGAGCTTCATGGCCTTCATCACCAGGTGGAGGACAAAGGTAGTCATGATGGCAAATAGCCTTCTAGAGAAAGATCAAGTCCATATGGTTGTCAAAAATTTGCGTAGAAGATTATTGCAGAAGATGATAGTTCTCTCACTTTTCAACTTCAAGGACCTCCATAAGATTGGGGTTCAAATTGAGGATGCTATCAAACAGGAAATCATTACAGAAGGAAATGATCCCGTGAGAAAAATATTTACTTGTAGCTCAAATGCTATTCCTAGTAGTAGCATAGCTGCCGAATCTATACCTTTAGAAGTCAATGCAATCATTGCCACCACTACCAAAACAACCAATCCCTTCGCCAACACTAGCCCACAAAGAGCCAAGTCAACCCAACCCCCAAATAAACCCTTTCACCCGCTCTACATGTCTCCAACTCATGCCATGGAAATCCTAGTAGAAAAGGGACACCTCAAGCTCCTTGATCCCCCTCCCTAATATTCTACCAGCTAGACATGACCCTAATAAATACTGCACCTTTCACCAACAACATGGTCATAAAACTGATCGTTGTTTTCGCTTACGCCATGCGATTCAAGATCTCATCGATAGCAAAACTATAGCTTTACCTTAACCCCAAAGAACCAAGGCCACCTCTAACCCATTGCCACTCTATGACCAAACCCCACCATCTTTCCACTTTAACCTCATCCATACACTACCATCTACTTTCAACCCCAACATATACGTTACATCTTTCCATTTGCCCAAACCCGAGGTGCTTGTTTTAGTGACCATTGATTGATTCGTGATATACGCACCTCAATTCCAACCAAAACCCTAAAACCCTATGGTGGCAGATGATTTAGAGACAGAATTGGATATTATGACAGATATTCTCATGGACATGCACTTCCCTCTCTATGGTTTTCTTGAGCCATGGAGTGATCAAGAAGTAAAGAAGCACGAGAGAAGTTCTGGGTCTAACACTGGCTAAATCTATTATAAATCTTGAGACTAGCGTAGGACTAATAAACTCGGGGGATATTGCGATCATTTTTGTAATCGGGGATAGACCACATGTGAATTGCACGAATTTCATTCTAAACGCAGTTAATGGCCTGCACTTTAACTATCGAGAATGGCTTTATTCTGAGTTCTGAATTGAGTGTTAAGTCTGAGTTTGATTCCATAAAGTTTGTAGAGTTAGGATCAGGCTCGAGTCATTTTAGAAAGTCTAAGTCTGGTGATTTCGGTGGTGATAACCCGAACATCACTGTCCTATTTGTGTTTATCTTTTCACTTTCTTTCAAGTCTATTTCAACCGTTGAGCCAGAAGTTCTGAACAAAAATGCAATAATTTTAGCATATTTCTCTGTGCCTTTAAATCCTTGCATTGCCCAAAAATTTTCAAATTTGTTTCCAAAACTCTGATGAAAACGAAGAGGATTTTTTTTTGGTTGCGGGATTTGAAAATTTTGATCAATGGAGCAGAAGAGAGGCATAATAAGCCCTTGATGGATAAGATTATTTCACTACCAAAGCCATTTTACTGGTACTAACCGGAAAGGATCGGCACCTAACCACGCGAATTTCTACACTTTCACTAAAGACATACAAGCTAACATCATAACTACAATCACACCCCCTAACCAGATTCATCAAGGTACTCACCCATTTTTTCTCAAAACCAATACATTTACAATGTTCAATGTATAATGATACACAATGCACAATGGATGAGAAATTAGTTTCAATTCAGCATAGTCCTCATGCAATGTCTACAACAAATAAGACTATCTTCCACCGATAGCTCAAAACAGATATTTCTATTCAATAGATAAATTCCAATCAAAAGATATATTTCCATCAATTACGATGGAAGTGATATTACATATCCAACTCCACCATCATAATCAACATAAACATTATTCCGATTCCACAATATTCAACATCATTTTCAATTTCCCTTTTCACAATTTCAAATATCCAAAATTAGGGCAAAACCCCATTTACTTTCAAAATCAATTTTGAAAAAATATTTTCACAATTTCAATACAACTCATCCACAACCATTTTCACGAATCAATTTGGAAAACCTCTATTTTGATTTCAAACCAAACCCTAGGTTTCACCAAAAAATCCCAAATAAATAACCCTTTTCAAAGAGTAAATAATTAAGCTAAAAATCATATAAAAGAGTCAAAAAAATCCGATTTCAAAAACACTAGATGCTCCAATTAAAACAAAGCCCTCGGTATGCTCAACGTTTTTCTCTGAAGGACTAATGTGAGGAAACTCACGGATTGAGAGTATTTGGAGCTAAAATTCAAGAACTAGAGAGAGAGAGAGAGTAGATCTAGGGTTTTGGAATGTTTAGAGGGAGAAATAGATGAAAAAGTTATTAAAAAAGGCTGTCTCTCAGATTGATATATGCATAAACTGCTCGAGTGAAGGAATGGTCGCTCGAGCGATAAACACAAAATGAAGAAACTACTCAAGCGACCAAAACCACTGCACGAGCGACCAAAAGTACCACTCGAGCGCACAATAACCCTTTTCTAGTAGTTTCAGACCTACAAAAGTTAGCTTGACCGTAAGAAAGATAGCTCGAGCGAAAAATTCAAACTCTCAATAGTTTTGCAGACTACAAAAGACCGTTCGAGCGTAAGAATGGTCGCTCAAGCAAACAAGGAAAATTATGGACAATGCTTTGAAAAACTAACTTCCAAACCCGTTTCAATCACAACCAAAACTTCCAGTAGCCAAACTCAACAAATAAAATATAAAAATGAGCTGAACAATAGTTAAATACACAGGTTCACGGATCCAAAAGCAACAAATGGGTCGGGTCTAAACCAGAATCATTAAATTCGGTCTCTCTTTTCTCTTCTCTTTCTTTTCACCTGCCTCAAATCCAGATCTAGACTTTGCCATAGTCGAGGTCGTGCTACTACCATCTCTGCCGTTGTAACTTTCACCGTCGCAATATAGTTTTAAGGTATAACTTGTGTGCGATGGCAATCTAGAAGCGAGAAAGCTCTATTTCAGATCTGCATATGTCCTAAACCATAATCTAAACTGGATACTCTGATCTCGAAGCTCCTGTGTCTTCTCTCTTTTCCTCCAGATCAAGATACATATTTGATCTCGTAACTATAGTGTAGATATGGCTTTGTGTTCTATGGATCTTCCATATTGCAAAGAAATGTCCAGATATAAAGTTATATACGAATGCAGAAGATGATTCCAATGAACTGGTCTTCAGTGCTTCAATTTTTTTTACTAGTGCTTTAATTTTTTTGTAGTTCCTTTTTGTTGTTATTGTTGTTTATTATGATGAATATGTAGTATGGTGTGATGATAATGAATTTGTGGTAATGATCTGTTGGCTCTATTTCTTTTTTTTTTTCTTTTTTTTTTTATGATGATAAATAGATTACAAATAGATAAATAAAAAAAAATCTTATTTGAATAGATAAAAAAATTAAACAGATAAGAGAGAAAGATAAGAGATTGATATAAAAAAAATTGAACAGATAAAGAATAAATTTGATTCAGCTTGGTATTTCAACAAATAGAAAAAAAAAAAAAAGAATAGATAATAAAATTTACACAGATAGGGAAAAAATTTGAACAGATAGAAATTTTTTGGAACCTATAGAGAAAAAATTTGAACAGATAGGATAAATTTTGAACAAATAGGGAAAAATTTTGAACAGATTGGAAAAAAATTTGAACAGATAGTCAACAAAAGTCAATAGATAAATTATGGAGTAAAATTGAAAACAAAATTTTCTTCAAAACTAATAAAAATACTTCTCATCAAACTATTTCACAAAAGGTGGACTTTTTACTAACAAAAAATATCTACTGTATCTAATGTCTTATATCTTCTTTAACTTAGACTTTTCAACAATTTTCTCTTTCTTCTTAAATATAAGGTAAATTATACTGACACCCCTTGAGGTTTGGTTCAATTGCATTCCACCCCCTGACGTTCTGAAAATTACATTCTCACACTTGTGATTAATAGTCTCATTTCACAAACCCTCTTACTTATATAAAAGACAACAATTCCTAACAGAAAAATAGAGAAAATTGCATTAAAAAAAAAAGTAAAGAAAAAAAAAGAAAAAAAGAAGAGAAACTTAAGTAAAGTAAGAAAAAAGAGAGTGCATGCATTCAATGTCTTCATTTCGTCTAATAATTACAATAGTAGGGGGTTAGTATAATTTTCCAAATATCAAAGATAATATGTATTAAACTCAAATCTCAAGGGGTGTAAGTATAATTTATCCTTAAATATAAGATGCATGGATACACACCCCTAGTCTTTTCAAGTTATTAACCTTGTTTGGCTATAGGTTATTTTGCTAAAATAGTTAATAAAGATAAAATAGACTAAAATATCACATTTAAATTATAATCATTTTATTTTTTCACTCACAACCATTAAATCAATTATAAAAAAAATCAAAAAAAAAAACAAAAAAACTATCATTCTAAACATAAAACTTTGAATAATGCTAGAGATATCGAATGTTCTACCAAATGTCTCACATAAATGTGAGACTTATAAGACTCACATGGTGTGAGTCTCACACCTATATAAAATCTTTAGTAAAAAATATAATAAAACATTTAAAATTTGTAGCATTTTTCTAAAACTTTTTAATCAAAACTAAAATAACTACAGTGGCAAATAGTCAATTTCCAAACGGGCGACTCTATCGATCGTGAATTCATCTAATAATTATTAGCATAATTACCCGTGAATAAATAATCAAAAATTAATTATTAAAATTAAATAATAATCTAAAAAAAATTATCTAGAATATTTAGTAAAAATAATTTAGAATCAATTAAATTTTATTCATTTTTATCACAGTTACATATAAGAGAATTTTTTTTTGGGTGATGTACCAATAAATCCCAAATTGATAACTTATACACTATTTAGTCCTAAAAGTTTTCTTATAGACTAAAAGGTCCCATTAACATCAAACATCACAACATCATTATCAAAACAACATCAAACATCATCAAAACAGATCAACATAAACAAAACAGATCAACATTAACATCATCAAAAAAAACAGATCAAACATTAAACATTAACATTAAAATCATCACAACAGATCAACATTAACAAAAAAAAATTAACATTAACATCATCAAAATAGATCACACATCAAACATCATCAAAACAGATCAACATTAATTAACATCAACATTCATCATCAACATCAGGGCCACGATCAACATCGCAACATCAGCGATCGTAATGTTCATCATCAAAACCCTAACTCTCCAAGGCAACATCATCATCAACGAATTGGGCAGTGGTGAAGTTGTCAACATTCATCATCAACATCAGGGCCACGATCAACATTGCAACATCAGCGATCGTAATGTTCATCATGAAAACCCTAACTCTCCAAGGCAACATTAGTCATCATCAGCGAATTGGGCAGTGGTGAAGTTGTCAACATTCATCATCAAGTTAATATTGATCATGGCATTGTTGGAGAGAGAGCGAGAGATTTGGAACCAGAGAGATCGACGCCTTGGAGAGTTAGGGTTTCATGGCGTCTTGGAGCGCTTCGGAGGTGTCCATGCCGAGATCATCGATGTTCTCTTTCACCATTTCGTTGAAGGCTTGTTGATAAGTTAGCCGATTTGTGTTCGATCGAAGGATCTGGAAATGCTACCATCGCCATGAAAAACAGGGGGCTCAGATCAGAGGGTTTCGAAGGGGACGAAGGTACGGAGATCGGAGATGTAGGATTCGGAGTCGAAGGTGGGGAGGAGGAAGGAGGATTGGTTGAACCAGAGATGGTGGGAGTCGATGGGGTCGCCAAAGAGGTCGGTGGGGGACCGAGGAGGGTGGAGATTGTAGATCTGCCATTGATTTTGTGAAAGTAATGAGGAGGGTTTCAGGTTTGGGGGACCGAGGAGGGGGTGGAGATTGTAGATCCGCCATTGATTTTGTGAAAGTAATGAGGAGGGTTTCAGGTTTCGTTAGGGAACTGGACATGGAGTGTACATTGGAGATGGAAGAGACTGAGTGTGAGGATGAAGAAGAAGACGCCTTTGATGGGGTTTGTTTGATATTGTCGATTGGTGAAATTAATATTGATAATGTAACTAATGTTTTGATGATGTTAATAATGTTGTTGATGTTGTTGATGTAGATAGTGGGACTAAATGGTGCATAAGAAAACTTGTAGGACTAAATGGTTTAACTTTCTATCATATAGGATTTACTGGTAATTTTTCCTTTTTTTTTTATATTCTTATATCATTAATTATGTGCTCTAAGTTCTTAATAACAAATACATGTCATAATTTAATTGGTAAAAATTAAAAAATAAATCACAAAAATTATATTTATGTTAAAATATAATACATTTCGTTTTATGAGTTTCATAAATTTATTTATCATATGATAGTAATAAATTACATTTGTCAATATATTAATTTTTTCATATTTTGTAAAGTCTAAAAATTTGTCTAGCATCAAAATTATAATTTATCTTATATTATAAGATTTACGTAAAAATTGATTAGAATTCACTTGTTATATTAAATTTAAGCTTAACATTAGATTTATGCAAACTTGTCCTTCACCTAATCATTAAACATTATCTTTGTCTATTCTCAACTTATATAAATCATTTGACCTATCTATTTATTAAATCAGTAAATAGATATTTGTAAGTATTTTTTATAATAATTAAAATTTTTGAACTTAGTTTAAAAAAAACTATATATTTATGTTAGTTATATATATATATATATATTTATGGATGAAAAAATTATCTAAGATAGAGCTACCTTAAATTGTAGGTCATATTCTAGTCTTAATAAATTTAAATTTTATCATAACTTATCAATTCGTGATTGATATGAGCAAATTTGGGGGGTTTTTAATATTGAATTAACACTAAAAAGTAGCTAAGAAAATTTAGTTGAAGTCGATTTTTTTACCAATCATTCTTGATTTAAGTCTAGTTCTTAGAGAATTATCTAGTTCATGTCCGATCCATGAGTTAGTAGACCCATCTATTTATTTAATTTTTAATTAGTAAATATATATATATATATTTTAAAAATATAACAAAAATAGAAATTATGTACATATTTGTTTGGTATATTTATTAATAATTTTAAAATTAATTAAGAAATTATGCAGTTATTCTTAAAAGAATAAATTACATTGGTAGTCCTTATATTTTAACTCTTATGTTATTTTTGTCATTGCAATTTTAATTTACTCAATTTTAATCCTGAATTTATAATTTTGTCTCAATTTGGTCCAATTGTTATAATTGCTAATGTTTTTTTTATTTTTTTATTTTATTATTGAAAATACACACATGAGTAGTATCTGTTATAATTTTATAAATAAAATTATAAATTTGTTCAACTCAATAAGTTAATGTTAACCAACTCAATAACTATTTTATTTAAAAAACCTTAACCGACATTATCAATTGGACCAAATTGATATAAAATCTAAAATTAATGGTTAAAATCAAGTTAATTAAAATTACAGAGATCAACTTGACACAAGAGACAAAATGCGGGGACTACCGATATAATTTACCTTTCTTAAAATATGTCTGATATTGATTGTATCAATATTAAGATATATTTATATCTGAAAAACTATTTAAAACCAGATCAGGTTAGAACTTGAATAAAAAAATTGATAGCTTATTAAAAACATTTAATAATTATAAATTTAAATTTGATAAATTTTTCATTTAATTTTTTTCGTAATAGAATTAGGTTGTTTGATAATTATAATTTATAGTTTCAATTTTTCTTTGTATTTTTTAAAATTTTTTTAAAAATTATATATAATTATAATTTCTTTTGGAACTTTCCTTTTCAATCTCAAATTAGTTATAACTTGAATTTTATATAATTTATTTTTGACTTCTCATCTACAAAAACTAACAATGAACATAAATTGTTTTTGGAACGTTGTAAAAAATAAATAAAGAAATATATTATCAATAATAATAATAACAACACATATTTTTATTTATTATGTGCCATCTCACCACTACATTGATAATAGATATTAATAATAAAACTCATTACAATAATACGGTAATAATATATCATATGATAAATAACATGTGATCATAATAATTTTTTATAGTTATACAAAAGTATCCAAAATGATATATAAAAAAAATATATGATTCATATTCAATTTTTATATAGTAAAATTCACACTTAATCTCAACTATACATTAGTTTTCCAAATCAATTCATCACATAAACTATTTACTATTCTTTTAAGTAATATTCACCTTTTCAAAATTCACCCAAACAATACTTTGAGCGAGCTCATCATCATCCTTATTGTTGCCATGCTCACCAGCTCCACTAACCACTATGCAACTTCGGTATAGTTTTTGTTATCTTTGCAAATTAAAAAAAACAATGTTGGGGAAATAAAAGAAGGTATTGTTGGAGTTTTAAGGAGTTAAAAATAAAAAATGAAAAAAATGTGTGGTTTTAATTTTTCTTATTCCATATATGGGTGATAATTTTTTTTTTTTAAATCCATAAATTATAGAATAGTGTTCATTATTTAAAATTTTATTTATTGATGGACAAGTCAATTAAATGTTTTTAATTTTTAACAAATAAAAAAATTTTGAAAATTTTGTTTAAGAAATTAAAAAAAATGGCCAAATCATAAAAAACAATATAAGACGTCATATTCTATTAAAAACTCATAACTGTGTTATCAATTACATATATGAAAAATAATAATAACAACAATATAAAAAATATACAAACATTCACCCAAAAAATAAAAATAAAACTTCAAATTAACTCTCAAAACAAAGATAGTTAAACAGATATATATATATATATATATTATCAATTTAGTTGGAAAAAAAAAAAGTCATATAGAGAAAAAAAAATACTCACACGAAAATAGAAATTTATATATATATAAAAAAATACAAACAAACAAACAAACTTCGAATAAGTTTGGACTATTGACAAAGAGAGAGACTAATCTTTGTATCATTACATTTGGAGAGGAGTTGACTAGGATGAAACAATGATCAAATATTGACTATTCTAAAGAGAGAGTTGTATTAAAATTTTAATTTGATTGGGTTTTTAAGATTTTAGGATTTATATTATTTTCGGAAAAGATGAGGGTGACTTACCATATTATTTTGAATTTTGAAATTTAAAATCATAGATTATTAGTGCTTTTATTGTTTTTTTATTTGAATTATTTTAATCAATATTATTTTTGAAAATGTGGGGTAACTTGTCATATTGTTTTGAATTTTAAAATTCAAAATCATAGATAATTAGAGTTTGTTTGTTTTTTTTTGTTTGTTTGTTTGTTTGTTTTTTTTTTTAAATTTTTTGACTTAAGGAACTAATCGATAGAGTTGTTTATTTTTTTATTTTTTTTCATTAAAAATTAACAAAATTAGTTTGGGAGTTTAGAACTCCCACAATCAATGTTAAGTTCATTTTCCTTATATATATAGATTATTGAGGTAAGTCATGATGTGAGTTAGATATGTGATAAACATGTGAGTTTTATTAATTTAAAATATGATGGTGTGAGATATTTTCAAATTAGATTTGGTTAGATAGATTTTCGAGATTTTTAAAATTTAAAATTGATTATTGAGATGCAAAAGAAAGATTTTAACTGAATAACTAAATCATATTTATTAATTTTATCTGTTTGTGTGTTTGATTTTTAATTTCTGTTTTTAGGTTATGTTATATAAGATATAGATAGATACTCACAATTCTCATGAAAAATATTATCTGATTTTTTGATGAAGAGAAAAGAAAGACACGTTTTAATAGTTTCTTTTGGAAATCGATAAGAGAAATTACAATAAAGAGATTATGAAATATTTTTTGTCTTTCCATTTGAAATCCATAAATTAAGGGATAATTATTATTTCCAAAATAATTAAATATGTATGGGTGAAGTTGAAAAGGAAAGATAATTATTATTTCCAAAATAATTAAATATGTATGGGTGAAGTTGAAAAGGAAAGATAATTATTATTTTCAAAATAATTAAATATGTATGAGAGAAATTGAAAATGACGAATAATTATTATTTTTAAAATAATTAAATATATATGAGAGAAGTTGAAAATAGTGTGTATAGGAGAAGTCAAAATGGCTTGAAAGAAATCAACAAGTGCTGAATTTCTTTTTTAAATAAAAAAATTAAAAAATTAAGATTGAGATATTAGAACTCCCCAAGACTTATGAGTTAGAAACCCTTTCTTATTACAAAAATGTTTGAGGTCCTAAAAATTCTAGATTATTTTGAATTTTGAATTCAAAATTTAAAATCATAGATTTTGAATTCTAGAGACCCTTTCTTATTTTGAATTTTGAAATTTAAAATCATAGATTATTAGTGCCTTTATTGTTTCTTTATTTGAATTATTTTGATCAATATTATTTTTGAAAAGAGTGGCAGTAACTTATCATATTGTTTTGAATTTTAAAATTCAAAATCATAGATAATTAGAGTTTGTTTGTTTGTTTTTTTTTTAAATTTTTTTGACTTAAGGAACTAACCGATAGAGTTGTTGATGTTGTTGTTGTTTTTTTTTTTTCGTTAAAAATTAACAAATTAACAAAATTAGTTTGGGAGTTTAGAACTCCCACAATCAATGTTCTTAAAAAGTTCATTTCCTTGTATATATAGATTATTTAAGTAAGTCATGATGTGAGTTAAATATGTGATAGACATGTTAGTTTTATTGATTTAAAATATGATGGTGTGAGATATTTTCAAATTAGACTTGGTTAGATAGATTTTAAAGATTTTTAAAATTTAAAATTTGATATTGAGAAGCAAAAAAAGATTTTAACTGAATAAATAAATCATATTTATTAATTTCATCTGTTTGTATATCTGATTTTGAATTTTTGTTTTTGGGTTATGTTATATAAGATATAAATAGATACCCATAATTCTCATGAAAAATATTATATGATTTTTTGATGGAGAGAAAAGAAAGGCACGTTTTAATATTTTCTTTTGGAAATCGATAAGAGAAATTACAATAAAGAGATTATGAAATATTTTTTTTTATCTTTCCATTTGAAATCCATAAATTAACGAATAATTATTATTTCTGAAATAATTAAATATGCATGGGAGAAGTTGAAAAGGAAAGATAATTATTATTTTCAAAATAATTAAATATGTATGAGAGAAATTGAAAAGGAAAGATAATTATTATTTTCAAAATAATTAAATAGGTATGAGAAAAGTTGAAAATGGTGTGTATAGGAGAAGTCAAAAAGGTTTGAAAGAAATCAATAAGTGCTAATTTATTTTTTAAATAAAAAAATAAAAAAATTAAGATTGAAGTATTAGCACTGTCCAAGACTTGTGAGTTAGAAATCATTTCCTATTACAAAAATGCTTGAGGCCCCAAAAATTTTACCAAATATCTCACATGGGTGCGCAACCAACATGAAACCCATATTGTATGGGTCCTACACCCATATGACATACGAGAAATGAGTGAGAGCACTAATTATTACCATCACTAATGATATGGCAGTGGGTCCCATCCACTGCCACAGTATTGTTGTGTCTGTTTTTTTGTTTTTAAAAGTAGATGTCACATCATTAGTGATTGTTTTGGAGCACCACTTTTAGTGGTCTTTAGCATTGCTCTATGACATATTTAGAAAAACTTTTAGTAGAATTTGTAGGCTCCCTAATGTTATTGTTCCTATTATAAAAATGTTAGAAGCCTCAAAAATTCTATCAAAAGTTCTACTAAATGTGTGTGGGACCCACACTGAATCCAAATTATATGGTCCCACACCTCTATGACATATTTGATAAAACTTTGAAATATGTTTGGGAGCTCTAAATTGGGAGCACTAAAGGAACTCTAGAGAGTGGGTCTCACTGACTGATGTGATGTTTTGGCCTTAAGTTTTTTTTTTTTTTTTTTTTTTTGAATTTTCACCTCATTAGTAGTTCATTAGTGCTCTCAAATTAGTGGGATGTATCATTGTTGTAAAACTTTTGTCACCTTCCTAGTATTCTTATTACAAAAAAATACTAGAGGTCTCACAAATTTATCAAAATTTTATTAAATGTCATGAGTGTGAGACTCACATAAAATTTATATTGTATAAGTCCCACACTATAAGCCATATTTAGTAAAATTTTTAATAGAATTTGTAAGCTCTCTAATATTAATTTACAAAAATGTCAGAAGAATTCTACTAAATAACAAATATAGGACCCACGTATGACCACATTGTAGGGGTCCACGCCTATATATATTTGGTAAAAATTTTGGTAGAATTTGTGTGTTGCTAGTATTACTCTTCGTATATAAAGATTCTTTCCTTCCGGCGTTTCGTTTCCACTTGCGCAGTACTTCACCACTGTCGGACGAGTCCTCGTCGTCAAAGCTTCTTCTCCTCTCTCTCTCTCTCCTCACATCTGGTTTTCTCTCTCTCCAACTCGAATGGCGGACAACGAAACCACCGCCTGCTCACCTGCGGTGGAAATCAAACGCTCTTGGGGCGACGAAGCCGAAGAAGAAGAACCAGACACCCCATCGACCTCCGACGACAAAACTACCTCCGACCTCAAACTCGACTCTCTATCTATCCACGACACCAAAAAGCTCCACAATTTCCTCGACGACCCCCAAGACTCCAACATCAAAGCCGTACTCTCTCTCTCTCTCACTCTCACTCTCTGTATTTCCTATTTCTAGGTTTTGATTTCACATTTGTAGGGTTTTCAATTGATTCCAGGTCACAGCGGGCGATACTTTGTATATATCTGCGAAGACATTCGAAGAATTGAATCTGTCTGCTGACTTGTTGAAGGGTTTATATGTGGAGATGAAGTTTGAGAGGCCGAGTAAGATCCAGACGATCAGTTTGCCTATGATTCTGACCCCTCCTTACAAGCACTTGATCGCTCAGGCACACAATGGTTCTGGCAAGACTACTTGTTTCGTGCTTGGCATGTTGAGCCGTGTTGATCCCAAACTCACTGCTCCTCAGGCGCTCTGTATCTGCCCTACCCGAGAATTGGCGATCCAGGTTCGTTAACATATGCAAATCTGTACATAATTTCTATTTGTTGATGTTTACAAGTATCTGAATGTTTGAACTCTGTTTAATAGATTTTTTATTTTGGCATGTGAATTTGGTTTTAATTAATGGTACTCTTTGGGTTGGGATTTCAGAGTTTTAATCATATTTATTTATTCCTTTATGTATATTTTGTTCTCTTTTGATCCTTGAAGTGTCTTTGTGAATTCAGGGTTCCCCTCAACCTTTGGATAGGGAAAGGGATCATGGATTATTTAGATAGGGAATGGGAAAATCTGAGGAAAATGTTAATGAAATATAAGCTCAATTTTTTGGATTTTAGGCTTCATTTGGCAAATGGGTTTGTAACCAAAAAGCGAAATATCACTCTCTCTACTTTCTGTACGCCTTTTCATAAAAGGCCAAAAAATCAACTAAAATAGCCAATTGCCAAACGGGAAAGTGTGGTAGTGTGTGGTTTCTTTAGGTTGTTTGTGGGTGTTTAAGTTTTGTTGGTTGGGTTCGCTGTGGTGATTTTATTTATTTATTTGGCTGCTAGTCTATAGTTATGTATTTGTTATGTTCTGTTCTGCAATGTTTGTGAAACTAAGGATGAATTAATGATATATGGTTCTCTGGTGGGTTTAAAGATTAGTGTTCTTTAACATGTAGTTTAATATTTAATCAATGGTAGCAAGTGGATCATGTGTACACATTTTGTTGGGACTTTTCTCTAAAGTGTTTGTGAGTTTAGGATTTAACTAATAGTAGTGGATGACAATGATGCAGAACATGGAAGTTCTTAAGAAGATGGGGAATTATACAGGAATTACTTCTGAATGTGCTATACCAATGGATAGCAGCAATTATGTTCCAATTTCAAAACGAGCACCAGTGACAGCACAAGTAGTGATTGGCACTCCTGGTACAATCAATAAATGGGTGACAGCAAAGAAATTGAGCACGAACTATTTGAAGATTCTTGTTTTTGATGAAGCTGACCACATGTTGGCAGAGGTACTATCATACCTTTTATTGAGATTATGTATGTTTTATGTGCTTATGATAAAACCCAAAAATTAGTGGCCTACTGTATCTAAATTTTTTGATATCGTTTTCCTTGCTATGCTGCTTTTGTGGTGACTATATGGTGACTTTCTCAATTCTAACATGTATGCCAACTTTTGTGATTTACTACTTCTTTCATACCCAAAATTAAATATCATGGAGGACCCTAATATTGTCTTTCATTGGAAAAGAAACAGAGTCAGAATGAGGAAATGGGGTGATTTAGATTTATCACATCTATCCAAGAGGGTCAATGTTTGAATTTGACATCCGAATGTTGATAACTTCTGATTAACATGTATTTGTGCTTTATTGTCTACGTGATTGTGGTATTTGATGATATCTCCTCAATCTCTAAGCTATTAGCTGTTTTTTATTCGTTAGCTATGTAAAAACTAGGTTGTATACTGATTTGTAGAGTCGCAAGCAAATTGAGCAGAGCAAAGTTATATGCTGTTTGAGCTTGAATTGTTCGACTTAGATGATTTTTGAGCTCTGCTCAAGCTCAAGCTCAATGCCGTTGCGGTTTTGATGAAGGGCTGAGGAGGCACTTTGATGGAAGCAAAAATTCTGGCTGTTGTAGTGATTTAGTCTCTCTCTCTCAAGAAGTGTGCTGACCGAACGTACTTTTTAGCTTCCTTATACATATTACTATATAAGATTTCGTGTACACTTCTCTCAGAGGTCATGTATGACAAGAAATGACAAAATCAAAATTTGTGTGCGCAATTATTGGGCTGATTTTAATGAACCAAGCTCAGCTTTATCAAACTTGGCTCATTTAATTATTGAGCTATAGTTAGCAGGTTTGTGTTTGGCTTGTCTATGCTAACAAAAAGCTGAACAAGTCAAGCCTAAACTGTCTGTGAATGGCATGGTTCATGCAGCAATGCTACTTTGATACAACAAATGAATTTATAATTTTGATAAAGACAGCAAACAAATATCAGAAGTAATTAGATTATAAATTACATTTGTTACTCTAGGATGTTGTCTGATTTTCTACCTTCTTATCCTTTTGTTTCTCCTCTGCATATGTTTCTCATATTAAGATTTTAATTAGGCTAAGCTTACAATGGGCTCAAGTTAGGTCATGGATATTTTTAATAATGATATTTCGTACTAATTTGCTTATTGTTTTGCTTTGTTTTGTTTTCGTAGTGAAAATATCCTCCCACTTTTTGCTTTAAAAATTTTTAACCCGATGAAATGCCCCCCCCAAAGTCAATCAACCCCTCAAAATTTTCAAATGCCCACTTTGTACAAGGGTTGCCTATCAAAAATTAATGTTATCCAAAAATTCTATCCAATCTCATGTTAAAATTGTTAGACGTAATCCCACATCGCCAATCAAAGCCACCCAAGCTTGGTTAATATAATGTAAAGGCCTCTCCACTCATTGCCAATTGGTTTTCAGTTGGATGCTTTAACAAAAGTTAAACTACATATTAAAAAACCTTGCAATAAATAAGGGATATAATTTATTTGATTTGCATGAAATCATATTAAACTATTTTTTGCTAAAAGCAATGAAATTTTGCTAGAAAAAATGGATTGATCTCTTAGGGTTCCATTTGTAATTTTTTAATTGTACCATTTGTGAAGCTTTATGTGAACAATGCGAAATGAGTCAAATTAATGTGTTACTAGAAAACACTAATACCCTAGCAAATTATGTATTAATATACATGTTTAGGAACATGATACACTTCTGTATATGTGTTGTCCAAGGAATGTAATTTTCTTGCATTTTCCACCATTCTCATACTAAACAAACATGGGAAAAGTATAATTTTTCCCCCTCTTTCCTTCAATTTTCACCAGTGTCATCCTAACCAAACTTAGCCAAAGAAAAAATGTCATCATGTATCTCTATGGGTATACATTATGGTGGGGTTTTATCATTGACTTCCGAGGTTTGGCCATGTTATGTTGAGGTTGCCAAATTATTTATGAGATGTGAGTCAGGTAGTTCAGGATTATGGTGTTGATTAGTTTCAAGTAAGAGAATGTGTAAGATACCATTTAGGTTTGAGTAATTTCAATGGCCTATATCGAGTTATCCTGCAATTTAGTTTACTCAGCATTAGTCCCCTGATATTTTGGCTAAATAAATTTTTACATTGATTAAGGCCTCGTTTGTCAACTATACATTCTAGTTAAAAAGCTAAAAAGTCACTATAAGTTGTCACATCACTCTCTTTACTTTTCTACACATCTTTTCGTAAAAAGCAAAAAAGTTATTAAAATAACGTGTTCCCAAACGAGGCCTAACAGAAGTATGGTAGTAATGATACAATTGCTTTTTAATTACTCAGCAAGTAATTGTACAATTTTGATTGTTTAATGTCTATATGATTTTATTATGTTTCACTACAATTTAGGAAATAATGTTTATGCTTTATAGCTCATTAAGATTGTTCTGCTGCAGAGTGGCTTTAAAGATGATTCTGTGAGGATAATGAAAGCAATTGTCAGATGCAATCCAGACTGCCAGGTTAGTTGCACCCTTGTATTGTTATGCTGAAATAATTTTAAACATAAGCTTGTATTGCATGCCTGATTTTACCCTAGATTCTATGTAGGTTCTACATTTTGGTGAATATTAATTGACCAACAAGGTTTACTTTTATTTTTTTTTAATTTTTATTTGGTTATATATAGAGAGACAGCGGTTTATTTGGGAGGGGAGATATTTTTCATCTTAACCTCTGGGAAATTGGAGATGTCAATAATCCTATCCAATATCATGGATACATAATGTCACTGTGGTTTGTCTAATTGAAACCAAAATTTGATTATTGAAACTGTAATCTGAGCAAGCTGTTTCAAATGATTGTTACTTCACCTTAATTCTATGCCATGGTGGTTTGATGGGGGTGTAGTTGGTGGGTTGGTGATGATGAAACACTTTTGAATGGTGGTGGGATTGGTTGGAGTGTATAGTGATGGTTGAGAGAGAGAGAGAGAGAGAGAGAGAGAGAGAGAGAGGTGGCTACGTACGAGTTGTGCATTGATTGTTATATTTATGTTTTTTGTCTTTAGACAGTAAATTCTTGGCATGACTATTTTTATCAACAGGAAAGAATGGACATACAGAGAAGTTTGTGCATAACATTTTATCCAAAAATAAAATAAAATAAAATTTGTGACATAAAATCATCAAAACCTGGCTATTCAATTATGACTATTATTGTTGAGAGAATTGATTACCAACAACGAGGTTACAACTTTTCAATTGAAGAAGAAATCTATTACCCACAACCATGGTTATCAAAATCACGGTCCGGATTGTGTAATCCTACGATCTTAAATTGTCAGAATGATCCATTTGATCATAAAGGCCATGTTTAAAATTAGCAACCTCATTATAATGTTTTTGTGGCTCACCATTAGTGCATTCAATATTATTCTGTGAAAGCTTTTTGATTGAATCCTAACAGGGATAAAGGTCCGAAGGAAGCGGAAATGATGCAATCTACAAGAAGGGCAAGAAAAAGCAAAGTTAAAGAAGTGCAATATTTGGAAATTGCTATAGGTTCAAGCTATTAGTGTTATTAAAAGTCTTATTTTATGATTTTTAAAGAGTTTTTAGGTCAGGGGTATTTTGGTAATTTTTACATTTGCTGTCATAGGCTGTAGGGTTCCCCATGGGTCGTCTTGCGAATCAAGTTATTTAATTAGTTTTTGTTTTTGTTTTTGATTATGTTTTTTTATTTGGTCTTAAGATAGGTTTTGGAAGTTAAAAGTATAGTAGTTTTTTTTTTTGGAGTCCTAGTTGATTAAGGAAGTCTCTAAAGTCTATATAAAGTCATATAATACTTTCAGTTCAATAGAGTTAATATTTTAGAGAATTTCAAGATTTTTGAAGCTTTTCTATGGATTGCGTGATGTAATCAAACCCTCGGTGCGATTCCTAAGGGATTCTAGAAGTGATTCCTAGAACTTGGCTACGACCTATGTTGACAAGTGTCTCAACTACTGACTTTGCCATGACCTATGTTGATAGCAAGTGTGGGTTGTTACTTCTCTCTTAATATGGTATCAGAGCCAAAGTACTTAGGAATGGGTAGGGTGTGTGTCCCTGGCTTGCACGCTACATGTGCTATTGAGTGAGCACACTGGACATGAGGGAGGATGTGAAGCGAAGTCTCACATTGCCCAAGTATTAAAATAATATTAAGCATATATGCGTGACGGCACCCTCACCTCTTGAGCTATCTTTTAGGGTGAGTTGTACCCAAGACCGTGTAACAGTTGTGGTACTGTATCAAGATTGGGAAGAACTTAGGGGTGTTTGGGAAATGGCTTTTTAGTGACTTTTTGGTTTTTTATAAAAATATGTGTAGAAAAGTAGAGAATGATTTGACAACTTATAGTGATTTTTTGATTAAAAATTAAGGTTCCCAAACAAGGCCTTATTAGAAGTTTACCATGCCAACACTTGGCTATCATATGGGAAACCAACCATAAAACCTAAAGCGATGATGCATACAACAAAGGATTGTGCAACCGTGACAACTCTAAAAATTGTTTAGTGAACTAGCTACTAAGCAAAAGTGGTCAAGATATTGTGGGGCAGTAACGCCAATTAGCAAGTAGCTCCCAACCTGCTAAGATGTTGAAAAAATTTCGTTGCAACTTTATCGCACTAAAATCTTGGGAGCAAGAGAACTAGATGTGCCAGTGTAAAAGAGTGGCATGTGCTGGAGTGCTATTGGTATGTAGGGTTTTTCCTACCTGGTGGATGGGGGGAGGAGACGCATAGAAGCTTGCTAAGGTGTTATCTTGGAATAACCTCTTTCTGAACTCTTTGCTCACCAAAGAGTACTTTGCTGAGTTCCTTGCTAGGTGGATTTGGGGAGGAAACACTTAGAAACTTGCTAATGTGTTGCCCTTGGAAAAACCTCTTTCCAAGCTCTTTGCTCACCACAAAGTGAGTACCCAATTCAATATATGGAACCTGAATACAAGTTGCATGATAGTTTGATTCCCCACAAATAAGAAGTCTCCAAGCTTGACCGTTCACACACATGGGTGACTGGCTGGGGAAAGAACTTGAAAGTCATAATTGTAGTCTTGATTTCGACACAACCTATTTTGAGATTGGGACGAAGGATGAAAGATTTAAGTTCCATATAGGCTTCAAGCAAGATGTATCAGGGTACCAAAAAAAAAATCCTTTTCTTTGTTGTTTGCTCTAACTAGTTGAGTTACTTGAACCACTTTCCTAAAGTTTGAAGTTCATATTGTCTTCCGTCTGAAAGTAAAGCGAAGAGCAAAGTCAAGTAAGTATGATTTTTTGGATATATAGTATTCCTGCTACTAAAATTATATTGCAAGCTTTTGTCATGTTTGCATTGGTTATATGTGATAATGTAATTTAATGCTGAGAATTGATTTTTTGGATATATAGTATTCCTGCTACTAAAATTATATTGCAAGCTTTTGTCATGTTTGCATTGGTTATATGTGATAATGTAATTTAATGCTGAGAATTGGTGAATTTGTAATATAACTCAATTGCATTCGCAAGCTTCCAAATTTCATTTCCTTGCCTGGTGGATTTGGGGAGGAAACACTTAGAAACTTGTTAAGGTGTTGTCCTTGTTAAAACCTCTTACTGTGCTCTTTTGCTCGCCTACCTTGCCGAGTTGCTTGCTCTGTGGATTTGGGAAGGAAACACTTTGAAGTTTAAAAGGTGTTGTCCCTGTAAAAATCTCTTTCCAAGCTTGTTTGCTCGCCAAAGAGTGCCTCGTCGAGTTCCTTGCTTGGTGGATTTGGGGAGGAAACACTTAGAATTTTTCTGAAGTGTTGTTGTTGGAAAAGCCTTTTTCTGAGCTCTTTTTCTCGCCAAAGAGTTCCTTACCTAATTCCTTGCTCGGCAGATATGGGGGGGAAATGTTGAAAACCTTTCTAAGGTGTGTCCTTTGAAAAATTTATAGCAGCACTCTTAGCTCGTTAGAGTACCTTGCCAAGTTCCTTTTAGTGGATGTTTGGAGAAATAAGACCGGACAAGGTTAGGCATTCTCACAAAAGTCCTAGCTCAGCTAGGCATTCTTTGGAGTAAGCCCTAGCAAGGCTAGGCATCTCCTAGTCTGACTAGGCAATCTATGGAGAAATAAGACTTAGCAAGGTTAGGCATCCTCCGTATCTCGGCTAGGCACTCTTTGGAGTAAGATCTAGCAAGGCTAGGCATCCTCTTTTAGCTTGGTTAGGCACTCTTTGGCGTGAGACCTAGCAAGGTTAGGCATCCTTGTAAAAGTCCTAGCCCAGTTAGGCACTCTATAGAGGAATAAGACGTAGTAAGGCTAGGCATCTTTGCAAAAGTCCAAGCTTGGCTAGGCACTATGCATCCTCATAAAGGTCTTAGCTTGGCTAGGCACTTTTGGAGTAAGACCTAGCAGGTATCCTCAGAAAGGTCCTTGCCCCCGGCTAGGCTTTCTTTGGAATAAGTCCTAGCTTGGATAGACATTTTGGAATAAGGCCTAGCACTCACTAGGCATTCTTTGCGACCTAACACTTGCTAGGCAAGCCATATGGAAAACCTAGCACTCGCTAGGCACATTGATCGATGGATGCTTGGAATATGAGCTTGGGTAGGTGCTTGGACCTAGCAATTGAGCCTGGCAATCGAATGTAGCAGATGAACCTAGCACACACTAGCCATGCTATGCGGAAATCCTAGCTCGGCTACGCATGATATTGGGCACGAAAACATCATAGGAAAGCAACCCACCAAAATTATCTCAATCAAGATGATTGGGGGGGCATGTGGTCTAGCATCTATAACCAAGCAACAGTACATGAGTGTTTATCAGAGTAGTAATAGAAAGCTTCCACTCCTCCTCACGAAGCTCAAAGAAAATGAAAGCTTAGGGGCAAATGAAGGTGGTAAAAATTACATAAGCCTCGGGCCTGAGCTAGCCTAGATAAATTAATCTGATGGACTCCCAACTAAGCTGCCCACTTAGTAACCTAATTAGGGTTTGTGCAACTTGGTGGGCAAGATACCTACTATTATAAATATAAACAAACCCTTGAAGAAAAGTTACGCCTACACTCTCCACACAACTTCTCCATTGATATTTCTTTGATATTGGCAAACTAACTTGGGTGTTAAAGTGGTCCTGATTGACCACTAGCTGGGCACTGAGGATATTTTTTCTTGTAGATCTTGAACACGTGGTGGCTCTAATCATCTTCTTCATTGGGTTATCTTCATCAACAGGGTATATTTTATTTTCTTACATCCACCTACATCTCTCACCACCAAAACCCACCCCCTCTAGCCACCTCCCCCGCCACTTCTCCACCACTGCCTCCCTCCTCTTTAACCTGCCCCACCACCTCCCTGCACCTCTTTGTGCTCCCCTCCTTCCTTGACCTCTCTGCCCCCCACCTGCCTCCTCCCCCACCTCCTTCGTTGCTCCGCAGGTTGCCATTAAGCAGATAGTTCAATGCCATCACTGCCCAAGGAAGAACAGACCCAAACCAGAACACACATTTCGATTTACTATGGTCCTAGCAGAGCAGCTGATGACTTGACCTCGAGCAAAAGTTACTGTCGAAATGTATCTGGGAAGGCCATGGAAAGAGTACTTTAGGACTGCTTATATGCACTGCAGTGGTGGCTTATGGTCATGAGAACCATTAGGGCTCTGATCAAATTTGATTATTGGAATTGAGCAAAACTTTCCCTTGTCTCTCTGTTCTTAGATTAATGTAATTGTTTTGATGTAGCAACAAGCACGCACACCAAGGCTATTTACAAATGCACAGCTTGGTATTTAATTGTGAATTCAACTGTTAAATTAATTCAAACAAAGGTCAATAGTTTTCATTGAGGTTCAATACCAAAAATGTGGATTATCATAAAGAGTGTGCCTACATGGTTTATATAAGTACACGAAAAATAAGAAATTATGTTAAAATTTAGAAATTAGATCATACAATTAGGGGATTTTGGGTTAATATGTAATTTATTTGGTTAATATGGGATTAAGTTAAAAATAATGTGTAAATGAAAGTGAGAAAGAGAAGATATCTAAGGGGTATTAAAGTCATTTTTTGACTACAATTAATGCATTGCATTTTAGTGCAAAATCACATGGGGATTAAGTGACTATTTTTATAAAACGGGAGTAAGTGCTATTAGTCCATACCACATGGGGTTAAAGTGGATTTTGCGCAATATTTGCCTTCAAGATGCATATTGTACTGAAATTTAATTAGAAGTGATAGTCAAAGTTTGCTGTTTTATAATTTATTCAAGGTGTGGGTTTGAAGTGTTGTTTAGGTCGTCTCACCAATTTGCAAGAGGAAAAATATGCTTTTCTTACATATTTATAAAAAAAAATATAAAAAAAAAATGCTTTTCAAGAGTCTTGGGTTTATTGGGATTCTTCCTCTATGCTTTCTTGGGACGGATTTGTCACAAACATGCATTTATTAACCTTCTTTGGATACTTCATGATCTTTTGGGTATGTGGAATACGTCCTACCATTGGAGAACACAGTTTTGGGTTCATTCTCTTAATCTTTTCTGGTCTTGTACTTGTTTACTCTTGAATTTCATCTTGCTTTTGGTGCAAAATTTTATGAAGTGATGCTATTGTGTATGTTTGTGTTTATATATGAATGAGTTAGCTGATTATTCTAAGATAGTGCCATCAGCCTCTGAGCCAAAAAAGTGGAATAACACAATGGTTGTGATATATATATATAATATATATATTTTGTAAATATATTTGAAGATATTCACTGATTTCACTGTAAAGTTTATTCTCATGTGATACTTGGATATTTTTTTTAAATGATTGCTGGTTTAGGGATTTGACTAAGAAATTTTTTGCATTTCCAAAATGGAGCCACATGGCTGATGTCATTTTCATTTCTACCAAAAAATCAGGTGCTTCTATTTTCTGCCACATTTGATGATGCTGTCAGGGCTTTTGTATCAAAGATTGTTAAAGATCTCTTCGAAGGAGATTACAACCAAATGTTTGTGAACAAAGAAGATCTGTCCTTGGAATCTGTAAAGCAGTACAAGGTGAAATGTCCTGATGAACTTTCGAAGATAATGGTGATTAAAGACAAAATTTTTGAATTAGGACAAAAGGTGGGCCAGACCATCATATTTGTTCGCACAAGAAATAGTGCGAGCATGTTGCACCAAACACTTAGGAATGATGGTTATGAGGTGACAACCATTCAAGGCGCTCTGAAGCAAGAAGACAGGGACAAGATAGTGAAAGAGTTTAAGGATGGACTTACTCAAGTACTTATATCTACTGATCTTCTTGCCCGGGGTTTTGATCAATCACAGGTGTGCACCTCTTAGCTTTGTCTGTTGTTGATTTACCCATTTAGTGGTCAAAATGCTTACATCCTAACATTGTTCATTTTAATAGGTTAATTTGGTTGTCAATTTTGATCTTCCAGTGAAGCATGAATTCCCATCGGAGCCTGACTGTGAGGTGTACTTGCATCGGGTTGGGAGGGCAGGACGTTTCGGCCGCAAGGGTAAATTTGTTGATTTCAGGACCCTATCTTTGCAATTCCATTTGTATTTCATTCATCAACTGTTCATTACTAGAAATAAAATTGCTTGTTGGTCAAATTTTTTTTTTCTTAAAAACAATCTTATATAGTTTGTGGTTAACCATATTATAGATTTGGTTGAACTCCAAATATTCAAGTATGAAAACTCTTTAGTAATAGCTGTGAAAGTTGGGATTTTAGTTGAAGGGGTTTTGAATGAGGTGTTAGATACTTATATCTATGAAGTATGTCATAAGGACTGCAAAGCATCTAAAAAAATGTCATAAGGACTGCAGTGAACTAGCAGCAATTATCAGAACTAAAGCCTTCTTTCTTTCTTTCTTTTTCCTTTTCTGGATCTTTTTTTTAATTTTTTTTTGGGGAATCAAATTCCTTTTCCGGATCTTGGTAGCAGGAAACTCCTACTTGGGTCGCATTTCTTACTTAGAAACTCGTTTCTGCACTCCCAAGTAAGAAACTTGTAAGAAACTCTTTCCCGTCGAGAAGGAAACTCTCTCCCGATTGGGATAGAAACTCTTAAATTAACAAATCTCAAAGAAACAAAAGAAAAACAACTTAAACTTATTATAGTACTTTCTATTTACATAATATTTATTTATACATGACAAAGACAATTTGTAATTGACATGAATCTCAAATATTTTATGCATATTTTAACACATATTACAACTAAGCAAAAATAAATAATTACTAATATATTTATATATATTTAACATATATACAAACACACTCATAGGCAATCCCAACCCTAGAAATATCTATATGACCTCCCTCTCCCTCCCCCTCCCCCCTCCTCGCTCCCTTCCCCGCCTGCTCCGTGCAACTAAGTTCTGGATTGTTGTTTTATTAGGTGTTTTAAGTTGTGACTATGAGTGGGATGTGTCAAATGAATGATGGACATTTACATCTTACTGTGTCATTCAGTTTATGATTAACTAAGGTTTTCTCTTAGTAGTCTAAGTCTTGGGTCGAAGATGTGCAGGTCTTATGTCATTTATATGATTGCTTGGCTGACATTATTAAATATCAACTTGGATTGTGCTTCAAATCATAAAGAATAAATGAATATATTTGACTGTGGATAACCCAGAACTTGGACAATATATGTGCCCACATGCATTCCCTTTTCTATTGGTGTGTTTTTAAAGAACATCAAAGCTATATTTGTTTCTGTATTTCTTGTTCTGTGGGATAAATTTGGAGACTCAAGTAGCTTTCCTCTCCACCTTTCAGCTAATTGTAAATGATTTTACTGGATCCTACAGGTGCTGTGTTCAATTTGTTGTGCAATGATAGAGATGATACGATCATGTCCAAGATTGAGAGGCATTTCAACATGGAAGTAGCTGAGGTAAAATATTCTGCTTGTGCCTTGCTGACTGAGTTACGTAATTATAGGAGATTTTTAGTGTTTCAAAAGTAGCAACAGTGTAAATGTCACTTTCTCAAGGCATACACCTGGTCAATGTTTAATTGTGTTCTTTTTTTTTTTTTTTTTGAGTGCAGGTGCCATCCTGGAGAAGTAATGAGGATTTTGAGGCTGCCCTTAAAAAAGCTGGTTTGATTTAAATATTTGCCCATGATCGTCTGGGATTTTTATATTTCCCCAGATGCGAGCTTCTAAGTGAAGCACAGGATATCTAGTGTTGACACTTGAAAATGGGCAGCAGCGGAGTCTGGTGTTTTTAAGTCATCAGAGTAGTCTTATACAGATGTATAATCTGTTTTCATGCGTCTTAGCGTGTCAATGGGCTTGTGCATGCCTTGTTAATCAAGGCTTCGATTTTTGGTTTTATTTCTGTGATTATGAGGATAATTCTTACTCACTCTGTTTTGGAATTTTAAGGTGGTTTTTTAAATTTTGATATGGAGTTGGATTTGGTATCAAATTTGCAAGAATGTTGGATATCCTGATTTGTATTTATGGATACGAGTTAGTTTTATGATATGAGCTCTCTTTCTGTGTGTGTCTCTCTCTGTGCATGTGAACAATTTGAGTTTAAAACCATTTGATGTGTGTTGAGGTTATTATGATTATCTGATTTGCAGTGCAAAATGCAATTTGTGTTCTTGCATTTCCATAGTAGACAATTCAAGTGAAATAATTACCTACCTTGGGTAAAAATCTATACATTCCACTGCAACGGTTAAGTTGACCTTGGCATGGTACATATATATGGCAAGTACGATTTAAAATTTGTTCATCTTTAAAATTAAGGGTTGGTTTGGGATGTCTTAAAAAAGTACACTTTTTGATTTATTAGTGGGTTTGGGTTGGGTTTGATATGATGTGTTAGAGATGTGATGTGATTTAAATAAGATGATGTGATTTAAATAAGATAGTGACTTTTTAACTTATTTAGTACATGCCAAACTAGCCCTAAATATAATAAAATTATGAAATTATGATTATTGAATTAATTTAATTTTTTAATAAATAATCTATACATAATTACTTGTATAAGATTCAGAGTAGTGCTTGTGATAAGCTGATGTGTTGCAGCAGTTTTCTAGTCTACGCACTTTTGCCACACAAAGCAAGTTGATAGAGCATAAACATGGTATAAAATAACGATTTTTCTAATGTGTCTGTAAATATATTCATACTTTGTGATATAATATTGTCATATTCTCAAGGTCATTATATATAGTTTTATTAATGTTTTATAAATTGTTTTTTTTGTTGTCTTTTCGTTTTTTTTTTTCTCCTCACAAGGAAAGAGTACACAGGCACACAAACATGTAAATGGGGAAAATAATTTGTCAACAGCAAATTTACACAAAATACACATTCAGAAATGATGCGTTAAATTGTTAATAACATTTTTTAAAATTATGAAATGTTGGTGTTTTGATTAGAAAGAAGGGGACACAAGAAGTCATGATTCTCTACAAATTATTCATAAGATAATCATGTCAATAATTTGTGAGAGGAAGGGAGGGCTAGTTGTTGCGAAAGTAGTTAGTTTTTGTTTGGCATAAGTTAAAATGGAGTTTTTTTTTGACTAAAATAGTCACAAAAAGATAAAATAAACTTTTTAGTTAAATAAGACAAAATGTCACATTCAAATTATAATCATTTTATTTTTTTCTCTCGCAAAATTAAAAAAGCCAAAAAACTTATTCCAAACGAGAATTTTTAGCCCCAGACTAAAATAGCCAAAAAATCAATCCATATCCCAAATGAACCCTTAATATCATGGGTGAGCATATGTCATGCATTTTGGCCATTAAAAAATTTGGTATTAATGTAAGCTTGGTTACGGATCTTTAAAAATAAATATATTTATAAAAAAAAAAAGTCTAAATGGTTTGCACGTCACAAGTAGTGGCCTTCCACACATAATAATGTTTGTTTTTAATAAAGAATATTATTTATACCTAAATGCATCCAGTATTCTTCTTCATCGTCACCAAAGATTTTGAGAGAGAGAGAGAGAGAGATGGCACAAGCCTTTCTGATGATGATGATGATGATGATGATGATAGCAACTTCACGTATCAATTTCGCAGAAGCATTCAAGGAGGAAGGTGGCATGGGAGGGGTTATCCATGTTGGAGGGAAAGTGCTTTGCCAGGATTGCTCCCAAGGCTGGAATGAATGGGTCCATGGTGCCAAGCCTATCAAGGGTACTCTCTCTCTCTCTCTCTCTCTCTCTCTCTCTCTCATTTGTTTTGATAATGAATATTTGTGTAATTGGGAGTGATGCAGGTTGCAAAGTATCCATCACATGCATGGATGAGAGAAAAAGAGTGATATACTATGGAAGTGATGAGACCGATGAAGCCGGTGACTATGAGATGACCCTAAACAAGTACATAAATGGTGGCAAAGAATTGGACCCAAACAAATGCTCAGTGAGGCTGGTCTCATCACCAGACCCTGTCTGCAACATTGCCACGGACTTTGGCGGTGGGAGGTCAGGGGTGAAGCTGAGGAGGCCCACTGTGGTGTACAGGGACTTTGTCAAACATGTGCTCAGCCCATTCTATTACACTACTCCCATGTGTGATGAACCTGATGCTGCTGCTACTACTACTCACTCCTCTTCCTCCTCATATGCCAAACAAACCAAATATTAAATTTTATTTTATGGATTTTTTGGTTTATTGTTATGTTATTTGTGGTATTGTTACTTGATGAAATGGATTTATTTGTTGGGATTTCTAGTTGTGTAGTTGAATTGTAATTGTTTAATTTGATATAATTTTTCTTATATTTGTTATTATTTCTCCTACTACTCTCCTCTAATTGTTTAATTATGTGGCATGCTTCTAGGATTCCTTTTTTTATTTTTTATTTTGAGGTAAAAATCTCTCATTTTAAGAGATGAATGAATAATAAAACCTTGGTCTTTCTGTCCACAATAATAACATGGATGTACACTCATACAGACTAAGATTTGAAAATCAGACTCCCAGGTTGGAAGGCTAGAAACTTATCCTTAGCTGGTAGAGTCACTATCATACAAACTGTTATCTCTGTCATTCCTAGCTATAACATGCAAATCATGGAGCTTCCTAGAAAATTTTGTGATGAGATTGACCAAAATCAACAGGAACTTTCTTTGGGGTGAGATTGATAATAGCAAGAAAGTTCACTTAAAACAGTGTATGTAGAGCTAAAGAGAATGGAGGACTTGGCATTAGAAGAGCTAGAGACCACAATGCTGCACTCCTAATAAGCTTGGTTGGAAAAAGTAAACTGAAAATGATGAACTCTGGTGCAAAGTGCTCCAGGTCAAATATTTGAAGAGGAACAACTTATATAACTGGAGAGCTTCCCACATTTGGAAAAGCATATGTAAGAACAAGGACACTCTTAGAAAGGGGATTAAATGGAGTGTGGGAAATGGGAATGCCATTTCTTTATGGCATGACTGGTGGTGTGGACAAAACCCCTTGACCAAAAAAAAAATATAATACTTCATAGGTTAATGATAAAGATAAGGTGAGTTCTACTCCTGAATGATTAAGGAATTGGAACACTGAAGTCATAGCTAAGATTGTCAATTAGTAAAATCTCCAAGAGATCCTCAAGGTGCATACACCCAGATTTGTGACTTACACTGATACCCCTACCTGGCTTGGATCTGGAGGTAATTTCTCTGCAGCATCTGCTTATAAGATCATTGCAAACCATGAGATGGATGGGAGTGACTGGAAATGGGTTTGGAAGATTAGAACTCCCCAAAAGCTGAAGTACTTTCTTTGGCTTATCCTCAATGATAGACTGCTAAACTAACCAAATGAGGCTTAGGAGGAACATGGCAACTACTGATCTATGTCCAAGGTGGGGGGATTCCAGTGAAGATGTGAACCATCTCCTTAGAGAATGTACCAAATCCAGAGATATCTTGATTGAAATCAAGAATGTCACATGGTGTGAGGATGGTTGTAGGTTGCCTCTAGCTGAATGGGTGTCATCTAACATGAAATCAAAAAACTTGTTTCTTGGAAGAAATGGTATCTTGACTTCATTGTTATCCTTTGGTAGATATGGAAAGATAGAAATCAAATGGCTTTTGAAAAATTTAATCACCCCATTCAAGCTAGTCTCAAGAACATTAGAGATTATGTTCACGAGATTGATGAGGCATTCCAATCTCTCCTCCACCCTAATCAATCTTTACTTGTACTTATTAAATGGTGTTTTCCTACTGTCGGTAAGCTGAAATTAAATACTGATGGCTGCTCAAAAAGAGATCCTAGACGGGCAGAATATGGAGGGCTCTTGAGAGACGAAGCAGGCACATGGATATGGGGATTTTATGGCAAGATGGGACATTGTTCAAGTGTGGAAGCAGAGCTTTGGGCCATTTACAGGGGCTGCACAACCTTATTCTATAAAGGCAGAATGGATGTGAAAATTGAAACTGATGCTGCACAAGGCAACAAGCCCATTTAGGAGGGGCCAAGTCATAATTCTCCATACAAGGCCATCGTAGAGGATGCAAAGTTTTTAATGAAAAGATGTATTGCACACTGGGACACACCCTAAGGGAAGGAAACAAAGTTGCTGACAAATTGACAAACATGGGTGTGGCCCAAGATGAACATGTGGTGTTACTGGATGACCCTCCAGAGATAGGTGATATGACTGGGATTAGTTTTGAAAGGGATTAACCCTCTAGGTTGATGTAATGTTACTTGTTTTATGGTTTGAGTTGGATCAAAAAAAAAAAAATAAAGGGTTTGGTTTGAGAATTGATTTTTTTAATGATTTTTTTTGACTAAAATTCTTTTTTCCCAAAGGAAGTCTAAATTGACACAAGTAACATATCAATAATAATAGAAACACTAACTAATATACTAATAAATATACTAACTAAACACAATCTTATGATGTGTTTAGTTGGGGAATTTGGAAAGGAATTTAGAAAGGAAAAAATAAAATAAAATAAAATAAAATAAAAAATATAAGTGAAATGTGAATAAAATATACCTGCGTTTTATATAATTTCACACATTTTTTTTCTTTCCTTTTTCAAATCACTTTTCAAATCTCCCAACCAAACACAGTATAAGTGAATCCAATCAAATAGTAAAACCTACATATATATTTGGTTTCTAAGTATATTTGTTTGTATATTAATTAGTGTTTCTAATATTATTGGTAAACTATAGGAATGCTAGTGTAATTGACCCCCGCAAACTTTACCTGATTTAGCATTTATAGTTTAGAGAATAATGGGCAAAAGGCACAAAATTTTTACGGCAATTTTTAAGTATGTAAGAGTATTCATCACCTCAAAGAAATTTTGAGTCAAATTATAACCAAAATTCACTTTTGTATTTTAGCTAGTCTCTTTTTTATATACACACTCTATCAAGCTCTCTATTTTAAAATTCTATTTCATTAAAATATTATTTTTATTCTTTTATCTTTTTCAATTTAAATATATTTTTTTTCCAACCGTCATATTTTAAAAACGGCTATATTCCAACAGTCATATTGCAACAGCTATATTCTAACGGTCATATTTCATCGGCTATATTTTAACGGTCATATTCCAACGGCTATATTCTAATGATCATATTCCAACGGTCATATTCTTTCAATATAAATAAAACCAATTGCTATCTAAATTTCATCCAGATCAGCCTAATTTTGCTATTTCATTTTGTATTTATTTTCTCTATATGGATCTTCATTCGCTAAACGATATGATTCTTTATGACTGACTCCGACGATGAGTTGGAGACAATCGGGACAGCTATTATGGAAGGGCAACGACTAGCAGCCAATAGTTCATCAAGATCACGGCATAATTCTAGTCAACGCCGCAAATTCATTTGGTGCAATTCTTTGCAAGGTCACCAAAGACTCTTTCTAGATTATTTTGCTGATCCACCAGTATATCCTTCCAATGTATTTCGGAGGAGTTTTCGAATGAAACGTTCTCTTTTTCTCCACATTCAATCTGTGGTAGAAGCTCATGAATCATATTTTGTCCAGAAAAGAAATAGTACCGGAGTGCTCGGTTTATCTTCCCTTCAGAAGACGGCTGTAGCGCTTAGAATGCTCGCTTATAGAGTAGCAGCTGATTTTATGGATGAATACTTGAGGATTGAAGAAAGTACCGCAATGAAGAGTCTATTTTATTTTGTCAAAGCGGTGGTTGAAATTTATTCCGATCAGTATTTGAGGTCACCAAACAATAATGACATTGCTAGACTACTAGCAGTTGGCAAAAGTCGTGGCTTTCCTGGAATACTGGGAAGCATTGATTGTATGCACTGGACATGGAAGAATTGCCCGGCTGCATGGAAAGGTATGTATACTGGTCACACCCATGAACCAACAATTATTTTGGAAGCAGTTGCATCATATGATCTTTGGATATGACATGCATTTTTTGGGTTACCTGGGTCTCATAATGATATCAATATTGTCACGACCCCAACCCGCCCCTAGTAGGATGGTGCCGTGATGGCCAGTAATCCGTGATTACCGAAGGCCAACTTACCAAAATCCACACACAATCAGAGTAAAATACATGGGGCTAACAAGTGCGGAAGCAATATATCAAAATACAAGTGGTCCATAAGAGCTGTGCATAAATCAAATGAAATGACATACATCTTTATATAACTTTACAACTTGGATATAAGTAAAACAAATCTACATATTACATCTTAACAAAAGGGCTTCTCAAGCCGACATAGCAAAACACAAGACAAGGGACAAGTCTTCATAGTTGCCGACGTCCTCAACGCCGACCTAACTTGCATACAAAACATCGGGCACAAAACACACCTCGGCGAAGCCGACTTCTAGCTTGGAACCTACATATATACATAGGGGGTGAGTATGGAAACTCAGTGAATGGTACAAGTAATAAAGGGGTTAAATGAATGATTCCCGAGGTTCTTGTTAAAACAATACACGTATCATAGCTTGTTCAAAACTTGTACTTATAGCGTAGCTTATTCAAAACATACGTATAACATGGCTTGCATCAAAACACATACTTGGCATAACTTGTATCAAAACATACTTGAGCTTCAAAACTTGCTTACTTATCAAAACATAGGATGAACCGTATTCATCATTCTTGGCCTTACAAAACATGTGTGCTACCAAAGTTTAAAGTCCCCTAGCACGTACGGACTTGTGCCACTTATGCTTAAAGTCCCCTGGCACGTACGGACTTGTGCCACTTATGCTTAAAGTCCCGCACGCATTTGGTGCCACTTATGCTTAAAGTCCCCGCACGCATTTGACCGGTGCCACTTATGCTTAAAGTCCCGCACGCATTTTACTTAACTTGATGTGCTACAAATGCTTATAGTCCCTTAGCACGTACGGACTTGTCTAAAACATCATCAAAACAGAGCTTATACTTGATACGTAAAATAGGGATAGTCATTCATGCTTAACAAATACTTTTCAAAACAAAGCAAAACAAAGCTTATCAAAACATTATAACATAGCTTTATTAAAAATACCACTCACAAGGTTCTCGGGACGTCGGAATCAAGGCAAGGTCCAAGTCCTACAACACATGGCAAAGTCTACTGAACATACTTCTTCAACAAATCATACATGCATGCAAATGATCTCGGGAAAACATGCTGGAAGTCAAAACACTGTTTTACATGTCGGGAGACATGCTGGGTACCAACCAGGTCTTTGCCGAGGTCCCACACCTCCTAGCCGAGGTGTGGTTACCTAGGCTTCGGCATACGGTTGCATGCCGAGGTTCATGCAAGACAAACTAAAGTGCAAGTGATCATGCAAGGTAGGCCAAGGTGAGATACGATGCTTGGCCTAAGTGTGAGGTCTAGGTGAGAGTGACCTCGGCGACTACACTTCGGGAGTGAAGTCTGAAACCTGGTTTCCACCCGTGAAGAACATGAACATGAAGACATGAAGAACACGAATGCCAAAATCATCATTTCCTTATACAAAACTGGGTTTTCATGCTATGAGTTCAAAACATGGACCAGGCACCCATACTTGAAGATCATGTGAAAACAAACATGAAAACATGAATCTTGGCATGAGCTTTGGATCAAAACATGACTTTTCTTGAAGAACACTTGAACAACATTTTCTTTCTAAAACCGAAGCTTAAAACAATGCATGGCTTTCAAAACATATTCAATCATGCAATGCGATAACATAAACATAAAGAGCATCATGAGTAGATCAAGAATCTAACCTTAAAACACGGATCTAACGGTTCGATCTCTAGAAATCAAGCTTGAAGATCTACTCTCTCAAGAACTCTTCTCCTCTTCTAGAGCTTTCTCCTCTTCAAAATACAAATATAACAAATAAGGGTTTCTCTCTCTACCGATATAATACCTCGGACACGTAAGGGCCGGATTGGTCTCCTCAAAAGGTGACTGATTGACAAGACAAGGTTCTGACAAAGCGCACTCAACAAGCTACACAGCAAAACACTTCGGCAAGGAATAACATCGGCTAAGGACAAGACATCGGCAAACAAAGGACAATGACTTCGGCTAGTCAAGGAACAATGATCTCGGCTAGGAAGAATAACACTTGACTAAGCTGTGCCACACCTCGGCCCAGATGTGCCACATCTCGGTCTAGGTCATACCTGTCCCGAAACAAGATCACTTGGGTTCAAGGATGACATCTCGGCCTAGATAATACACACCTCGGCCTTGGTGATACTCACCTCGGCCCAGATGATAATCATCTCGGCCAATATGTCCGAATGAAAATGGAGGTCAAGCAAAGGGGTTCCCAGATAGTTCTAGGCTTAGGATGACCTCGGCTTGGATTAACCTAGGCTTGACATAACTTAGGCTTAACAATACAAGGAAGGAACAAAGCATACATATACACTTAGGCAAATCAAATACGTACAAAACAAGGCACAATTCATGATAGCAAATCTTAACATGGCAAATCGTATAACTGCATGCAAGCATGACTAAGGCATGAAATGTGGGTCCTTACAAATATACTAGAAAGGTCTACTGTATTTACTGAGCTTGCTCAAGGGCGTGCTCCTTTAGTCAATTACACCATCAACGGTAATGAGTATACAATGGGATATTATCTTGCTGATTGTATATATCCACTATGGGCAACATTTGTGAAAACAATTCCATGTCCACAAGGAAACAAGAAAAAACATTTTGCTATGGCCCAAGAGGCATGTACGAAAGATGTGGAGCGTGCATTTGGAATGCTTCAAGCACGTTTTGCAATTGTGCGTGGACTTGCACGATCTTGAAATCTTGAGTCAATTAAAGTTGTTATGAAGGCTTGTATAATATTGCACAATATGATTATTGAGGATGAGCGAAATGACAATGAAGCACAAGACATTAATTTTGAACAAATCGATGATATCCCTTTAGCACAAGTGTCACATGAGCGTACAATCGAGCTTATGGAATTCATTCAACAAAATCACCATATCAGAAACAGAGCAATTCATTCTGAACTCCAATCAGATTTTGTTGAGCACTTGTGGCAACTATATAGCCAGTCATAGAAATAAGGTTTCATGTTTTAATTATTTTGTGGAAAATAAATGTATTATGTTTTTAATTATTTGTTTTAGTAATGAAAAATGGATTATAATTGAATTGGAAAAGTTTAATTAAATCATTATAATCCTTAAATGCTCCTTGTGTTTAACCATATTTTTCGAGTGCAAAATGATGTTAAAACAGGTATAAAAGACAACACCAGAGCAACAATGTAATGTAAGAACACAGAGCTGGGTAATGCATGGCCAGGTTAAGCAAAATTTCAGCATTTTTCTTCTTCTCATGGGACATCCTAGGGGACATCCAAGATGGTGAGAACCTGATGAACTTCCAAGATGGTAAGAATGAAATTTGTGTGATGGCTCTAGTAAGTGTTGACAATAATGGTGGTATGAGAGATAGTGTTTTTGTTGGCAGGAGAAAGAAGCGCGGGAAAAAAAATATAATAAAAAATTGATTATCCTGTGAACAGTTCCTCGCTTCATCAGAGGAGGAACTGTAGCTTTGTCAAAATGAATGAAGCTCATAGCAACTCTGATGCATCAACATATTTATAGTTTGGCTCTCTACAATAGCGTCAAAGTCATTGTAGCGACTCTGATGTTGATGCTCTAAATACATAACATATGTACTTGTATAAATTCTCATAAATATACGTAAGTTGTGATTTTTCAAATTTTTATGGATTAATTTACGTATATTTGTGAAAATTTACTCAATAATTTTTATGGATTAACTTACGTATGTTTGTGAAAATTTATGTAATTTTATGAGATAATTTATATATATTTGTGAGAACTTACACTAATATATACAGTATGCACCTTGGACACCCAAATATTTCTCAATTTTTTATTCCAAATGTACTTTCAATTGTACAATTATATGTCAAAATTCTAATTGCAGTGCAATAGAAAATAGAGGTGAACATAGTCCGAATTGGTTAACTTTGGAGTAAAGTATCAATTCGTTGTCTCCTGTTTTATAAAAATTAAAACCAAACCAATCAAATTCATTTAAATCGTGAAACTAATCTGAGCCAAACCATTTAAACACAGTTTGGTTTGGTTTGCAACAATAGATTCACATCATCTATTAACAAAGAAAAACCATGTAACATTTTCATTTCATAATTTTTCAAAATATAAACATACATATTGTTTCACTATTAATTTTAAACAAACATAATATTTTGTACTACAATAGCAGCAGCAATCACCAAATTCAAAAAT
This sequence comes from Camellia lanceoleosa, assembly GCA_025200525.1. Taxonomy (NCBI): domain Eukaryota; kingdom Viridiplantae; phylum Streptophyta; class Magnoliopsida; order Ericales; family Theaceae; genus Camellia; species Camellia lanceoleosa. The sequence continues at coordinate 96,558,878 of CM045767.1, forward strand.
AAATAAATAAATAAATTTAAAATTGATTCTACCATCAGACCATTACAAAACTAACACCGAAGAAAAAAAAAAAAAAAAATTCACAACAATAGCAATAAAATTCCATAACAACAGCATCATAGTAGCAAATTCCACAGATATATGATATGAATGAAGAGGTATGATAGTATAAGAGACATGATAATATGTATCAAGAGTGTCTGATATGAATATAGTCTTAAGCCTCGTTTGGCAAGAGACTATTTTAGCCAAAAAGCTAACAACCCATATCAAAAAGTCAAAGATTCCTTTTCTCTCTACTTTTTGCACATCTTTTCGTAAAAAGCTAAAAAGTCATCCCAAACATACTAATTTTTTTTACATTATATTTTAGCCAAATAGTCAAAAAGTTACTAAATTAACCTGTTCCCAAAGGAGGCCTTGCATATGATCCGTATCAATTCCAATCCAAAACCATTAAGTATAATCCAGAACCAATCCACGAACCACGGTTCCTCAAATTTTCAATCCAAAATTGAACCATGGATTTAAAAAACCAATTCAAATCTACTGGATTAGCCTGGGCCGGATCGATTTGCAATTTTTACAAATTCCTTACTCAGCTCTAACAGAAAATACATTTGAACAAAAGATTTAAAAACAAAAAAGTCTATGGACCATGATAACCAAATCCAGAATGCTAAATCTATGGTGTAAAATCAAAATTGTATGTGCGGAACCATATCATCAATGAATTTGGACCTTTGATTTCAAATTCTGGGCAATTTCTGGTTCATGTCGGGATTCATAGAACTGCTCCTTAAAAACAGAAGATCTGCAAGGTTTACACTCAGTTTCTTTAGGTGTTGCCTCTCTGCCCTTGTGTGCACGCACAACCGTGTGCACAAGTGAAGAATTGGTGTGTATATATATATATATATATAAAGATTTAATTATCCAAAATCAAACCTGAAAACTGAAAAATAAGAAAGTTAAAGCATAACAGTTAAAAAGAAAAGCCACCATTGTCATAGATTTACATAGAGTGGCCATACAAGAGATCTTGAATGAAAATTTGAACTTGGGTCTCTGGAATACAACACTCACTTTTGTGACTACATTTTAGTGCTGAATCAATGAACAACGGCCACTGTTGGTGAAAATATCTCTCACACAGTAACCAAAGGCAAGTGTTTATGCGTAAGGGGTAGGAAGGAAAAAATCACCGAAAAATGTGCCCAAAATACAATAAAAGTGCCCCAACTATTCACATATACCTCTTATAATGATCTGCACATTCATCCAGATAATGACATCTTGGCGGCAAGATGGGTGAGAGCACGCCTGTGGTAAGTGCTACGTAGCTTCTTGTATTTCTGCACAAAAACTCCTACATCGATCTCCCTCTCAAGAAGCTGCCTGTGCAGGATCTCAGATTCCTCGTCTGTCTTATTCATTGCTTCTGTGAACAGGAAACACATCTTTTTAGATTGCCCATATAACAGAAAAGCCGTTGATGTCTGTCTCTCAATGATGATAACTATCAGGGGATTGTTAGAATATTGAGATTCGATTCATACGATTTGATACAAATTTCAACAAAACGATTTGATTCATGCTGTTGAACCTTAAATTGAGTGAATCATACGATTCACTATGATTCATTTTGTTTGCATATGAAACAGTGTGTTTTCGCAAAATAAAAACAGAAAAAATTAAGATCAATTAATTATATTGATCTATATGGTTTTATATGTATATACATATATACAATCTAGTTGTATTGATATTTATTTCATTTTGAACAGTGTATTTTTAAATGCATACAATATATATATATAATTATATATATTATGCTAATTAAAGTAAATCTTACGATTCACAATTCAATATGATTCACAATTTGATACCTATCATTAAGTCTATTTTAATGTTTGTTAGAATCTTACCTTGAAGCCGATTGAGCAGGGATTTTGGAGAGTAAAACTTCAGTGTCTCTTCTTTTTGCCTCTCCAGCTCATTTAACTTCTCTTGAGCAGCAGCCAATTCAGTTGTCCGAATGATTCTGCACTGCAGGATCAAAAACAGCAGAGGAAAAAACATTTACAATCAGTATTCAGTATTAGCTACACGATTAAGAAATGAAATACAGGTTAAACAGTTCACCTGATTCCGCAGTTCCATTATGCGCGGTTCTTTCTCCAAATTATCCCCTACATTAAAAGATTATTTAGAATACAGCTGCTTATATGGTTCACGTGTATAAGAGATACAATTGCGTGTATATATATATGTCCATGTGTGTATGTAAAGAGGAACTCACTGGCAAGCTGCAAAGTCTCCTTTCGAAGTTCATCTCTCAGCTGATGTTTATCACACAGAACAAGGGGAAGAAAGATCAGAATAATTGCAAAAATAATTCACAAGGTTATCACAAAATGACCTATATATCATGTAAAAGACACTAAACTCCCCACACTGATAGACCTGTAATTTACACCAGCTAATGTATGTTGCATGCACAAGCATGCAATGTTTTTTAAGTAAAATACAGCCCAGACTGTCTACTCTGGTGTAACAAGTGTTTGTCTGCAGAGATGCTTCACTACAACTTCAAGCTGGCTTCATATATGAAGTTTTTGTCTATGTTACATGACATATTGGCTACATCAAGAAATTCAAATGGAGGCTGTTTACCGTGAGCACATCCAATGCAACATAGGATCAACTCATTTGGTACTAGAAATGATTTTTAAGCCCCTATGCAACCATTTAATACAGAACTCTGGATCATTATCAGCTATCAAATCCATAGAAACCATGCAGGTGCACTACTAACTCTGAATAGCTCCACCATATTTATCTTAAATCATTTAGGTCAGTGAAAAAATGAATATTCGTCATGTTTCAGATATTCATATAATTTGAAATATTAAAAAATAATTTTTTGCTGCACTCCACAAAACTCCTGCGTGGCACATGTGAAGATGAGAAAATTCATTCTTTTTTAAGGAAAATTTGGAGCAATAGAGTTAGCAAAAATAAATGGGCATCAAAATGTCTATTTCTCTAACCCCAGTAAAAAACAATGGTCACCACCACAGACATCAATTTCATATGGCACTGTCAAAATTTCACAGGTCATGTGTCTCACCAACTTAACGTCTGACTCTACATCCCAGTTCCATCTCTAAAGCAGCCATTCACCACCCCAAACCACAAACAATTTTCTATTATGTATTTGCAATAGAGTATTCCATTCATTACTTAAAAAGTGATACAAATATCTCAGACCAGATAAAATATAATCTTCAATAGTCCCATGTAAGCATTGTTGTATGAATATGAAATGCATTATCATGGAACCAGATCACTGGGATTCAACAGCTTTTAAAATATTAATCAGACCTTCGTGTGCCTCATCAAATCAAATACCAATGTCATATAGTTTTCCTAAATCTAGAAAACACATCCGTTTTAATTCTAGTCAGATGAGGTCCATTCCTACAGAATTTTGTGCCTACATCTTGTTGCTGAGCTAGACAATTCTAGTTTTATAAATAAGGAACAACTGAAGATTATAGTAAACTCAAAGCAAAAGAAGGTCAACGTAAAGCAAGCAAGGTTCAAAAAGTTACAAGTAGAAATACAAGTGAAAGCATAAAAATCAAAATCAACTTACATTGTTTTGAATTTTAACCTGATCGAGTGAGAGAAAGAATTGGTTGTATGCATCTTTGTCGGATAAAAGCTTCCGTAACTCATCCATGCTGAATCAATTGTAATAAGAAAAGAAGAGAATGATCAGAAAACACAAAGATGCAAAGCAAAAAGTTTAACAACCTAGATTTCTAGATTGATTTTTGCAATATTAAACGAAATGAAAATTGATGCTAATGTGGTGCCGGCAACATATACATATACTGATATGGTGGTCAATGGCATTGGCAATGGTAATAGATCTAGTAAAGAATTCTTTTTACTAATAAATATTAGGTGTTGTGAAAGACCAAAGGATATATCTCGTGAAGTTTCAAGATGGACATGTTTGAAAAGAAGAATTCCAAGACAAGCTCTCAATTTACTTTTTTATGTTCTCTAGGAATTTCTTATTGCTATATAAAGACTTATAAACATAAGGAGAGAAATTTGAACTAATTTCCTGGTGTAAGCCTTGTCAGCTTCCCTTAAAAAATCATCCTCTATTTGTTAAGTGAGTCCCTCTTCTCAAGTGAATAATTCCTTGAGTTCTATCCCTATCTCATTATTTTGTATTGATCCTCTTGTTATCAGAATTAAATTTTCATATTTCAGTTACTCCACCATTCGTCTTGCATCAAGTGGTATCAAAGCAAGTTTGCTATCTCTAAGTGTTGTCAATAAGATAATGGTACATGAAAGAGGAAATTGCGGTGGAGGTCAAACTCCTATTGGTAATGTTTAAGAGATGTGATCGATGAATTATGACATTCAAATGCTAATCTCCAATGTATACTTGAGGAGATTTTGCATTGGTTACCAAGGCTAGAGACTCATAACAATCCACCTTTCAATGTCCTCAAAGAACTAATTGGAAAAAATGACTAAGGATGTCGGCTCCACATCTTCAACATCAATTAGGCAAACTTCAATTCACCCGGAAGCTCCAATTCAACCTGATTATTGGGGGTGTTTGGCAAAGGTTATTTTTTGGCTTTTTAGGCTAAAATTCACAAAAAACAAAATCTTAAAATAGTCAATAAGACAAAATGTCACATCAAAGCCATAATCATTTCACTTTTTCTCTTACAAATATCACATCCAATTACAAAAAAATCCACCTATCTTCCCAAACACAAAAATTTTAGCTTACTAAAATAGTCAAAAACTAAAATAGCCTACTAAAATAGCAGCTTCCCAAGCACTCACATTGAATCGTCTTGCTAGAGCTTTTGAGAATGCTGATAAGAGTGTTCAAGTTAATGTACCTGACTTTGATAGAAAACTTGACCTTGACGCCTGTTGTCATTGGGTTGCTTTTTTGGAGACTTACTTTTAATCGAAGAAGATGTTCCAAGAAAAAAAAGGTGCAATTTATAGCCATGAGGCTTAAAGATCACGCCGTAGTTTAGTGGCAGCAATACCAGGAAAAATTGTGAAAGAAAGGAAACCATTGAGTGAAGTCTTGGGCTGAAATGAAGGTCCAGCTCAGTGATAAATTTTTGCCCATATAATATTTTTTAACTTTGTATCAAGATACACCACTTTAAGGCAAAACAAGACCAAAGTGTAGCAAATTATACTAGAGAAATTTTACAAGTATTTAAGTTGGATTGATTTACATGAAATGGGTGATCAATTGACTGCTAGATATCTGAGTGGTCTAAAACTCGCCATTCATGATGAGCTTGTAATGCATCCTATTGGTTCTCTCTTGGAAGCTTATTAGATGGCGTTTACAGAAGAAGAGAAGTTGAGGCGAAAGTCTTCAAGGCGAGTAGAGAAAACCTCTCATGTCAAAACAAGTACAAACAATCAAGGTTCCACATGGTCCACCAAGCGACCAAACCAAAGTGATGGGGGGAGGTTATAGGGAAAATGTTTGTAGCCTCTCGTAAGCAAAACAATGGGAGAGACCAATTGTTTTCTTTGCAGAAAAACTGATCGTCAAACTTATGAATGTCCTTACACGACGAAAGAAAACCGGTTGAATTTAACTGATGAAAATGAAATAAAAGAAAATAAAGATGAAAAGCAATGTTCATGAAGGTAATGGTGAGAGCACTGAGGAATTGTGTGGACCTAATAGTGAAGTTGAAAACTTTGTCAAGAGAAGAATTTTGACAGCCCCAAAGGAAGAGTTAAGTGAATCTTTGCTGGATAAAAGAAAACCAATAGGAGGGGAGTGATTATCAAGCTTGATTTTGAAAAGGCTTTTGATTCCGTAAATTGGTGCTTCTTATCAACTATGCTCTTAAACTTTGGGTTTGGAACAAAATGGATTAACTGGATAAAAGAGTGTGTTACCTCTGCAAGACTCTCTGTGTTGGTCAATTGTTCACCAACTTAGGAGTTTTGTCCCCAAAAAGGTCTTCGGCAAGGAGACCCTCTGTCTCCTTTTCTGTTCAACATAGCAGCTGAGGGCATTAATATATTTATGTCAAGAGGGGTGAAGGTTGGCTCTAGTGGGATGGTGCTATCACATTTACAATTTGCAGATGACTCCATACTGTTTTGTGAAAGCTGAGGAGCTGGAGGTGTGTAATATCAAGAGGGTTTTAAGGTGCTTTGAATTGATTTCTGGGCTGAAAATAAACTATCATAAGAGTCAGGTGTGTGGAATTAATGTTCCAGAGGAGTCTTTATCCAATTTTGCATCAAAACTACACTGCAATTTCAAGGCATTTCCTTTGAAGTACTTGGGTATGCCTTTGGGGGCTAATCTAAATAACAAGTCAACTTGGAAACCAGTTCTTGATAAAGTCAGAAGCAGACTAGCAGGATGGAAAAGGAAGTTGCTTTCATTCTCAGGGAGGCTCACTCTTCTAAAGTCCATAACCTTTGCCTTACCATTGTTCTATTTATCTCTATTCAAAATGCCTGCAGGAGTAGCAAAGGAATATGGTGGGTCACAATCAAGAAAACCAATTCATCTTGTTAAAGGGGATGACTTAGCAAAAAGTGTGAAGCAGGGAGGCCTAGGCATTAGGAGAATCAGGTTGGTCAATGATTATATGTTATTAAAATGGTGGTGGAGGTTTGGCAAAGAGAAAGATGCTTTGTGGAGAAAGATCATATGCAGCAAATACAATCTGGATGTTAAAAGCTGGTGTCCCTCTTCTACTTCAAGCAGCAGGCAATCTTGTGTGTGGAAAGGCATAATCTCCATACCAGAAAGAAATAACAATCTGTCAATGTTCTATTATAACAATGTTCATATCAAGGTAGAGGATGGTAAAAGAACCAACTTCTAGAAAGACAATTGGTGCAGCAATCACTGCTTCAAAGTTGAATTTCCTATTCTTTATAGATTGGTGCTGGATAAAGAGGAATCCCTGAGATCATTGTATGACAGCAGTGTTGCTTCAGGGAATTGGAACTTTCAATTTAGAAGAAGGCTGTACGAGTGGGAAGAGAGGGAAGTCAGCAGACTCAAAATGCTTCTGCCATTTGTTTCTGGTTTATGTGATGATCTGGAAGACAAACCAATCTGGTTGGCTGCAGATTCTGGTCTGTATTCTGTTTCCTCTGCCTATAGAAGTGAAGCTGTCTCCCTTGGTCCGCCCTTAATACTTGTATGTTAATCTGGAACAGATTTGCACCTCCTAAAGTTCAATTTTTTTGTTGGTTAGCCTGGAAAAACAAAGTCAAGTCAGCAGAATTTCTTCAGAAAATTGGAGTGATTCAAGCTAATGCTCCAGCCCTCTGTGTTTTTTTTGTAAAACTGAGATTGAATCGATCTGGCATGTGCTACTGCATTGCCATTTTTCATGGAAGGTATGGGCTGCAATGTTGAATTGGTGGGAGATGCAAGGAGCTCTTCCAGATTCTATAGAAGCTGCTCTTCATTGGTGGGATTGTGATCAAATGAACAGAAAAGAAAAATTAATTTGGAAGGTCATCCCCTTGGCAGTCTTGTGGTCACTGTGGAAACTTAAGAATGAGTGCATTTTTGAGTCTGCTACACCTAAGTTGGAGGAAGTTTGTGATTTGATTAAGATTAGAGTTGCATTGTGGCTGAATCAAACATTTAAGGATTCTCAATTCACCATTTTGGACTTCTTGACCAATCTGAGCCAAATCAGATGCAGCTTGGGGAGTAAAATTGTATTGGGCTGCTGATATAGTTCTCTCTTGTGCTTTGGGTTGGTGTCTTACCAACTGTGGGTGGGTGGTGATTTCTATTTCTTTGTTTGTTTCTAGGTGCCAACTTAGTTGGGCTCAAGTTTTCTTTTTATTGATAATTGTCTATGTATTTGCTTGATCATTATCAATAAATTTTCCTTTTGGTTATTTCAAAAAAAAAAAAGTGAATCTTTGCTATGGAACAATATCTTCCACACTAATTGCATTGCCTGTGGCAAGACATGGTTTTATCAACTTGGGAATAGTGAGAATATGGTGGTATAAAAATGGTGAAAAAGCTGAAATTGAAGTGTGAGAAGCACCCAAAGAGCCTACAAGATTTTCAAACAAAGAGAGAATGCTTGGTAAAGTTCTCCATTGGTATGTACCTATGAAACATGGATACGAGAACGAATGCTGATATTGGTATGATATGAATATGCCGGTACCCCCAAAAAAAAAAAAAAAACATAAAAATTAAGAAACAATGTACAACCAGGGTACGTCCATAAAAAAATATTTTTATAATTTGTAATAGTTAGTGCATGATATAACAATTAGAAAACTAAGTGCAAAAATAGTTAAAGCAAAGTACAAACTACAGTTTAATGCCAGAAAGTAGTTAAAAGTAAACTACAAAGTAGTTCTTTATGATTTTAAAATTTGCAAGATACCCTTCATTTGTTTTATTTACACAGACACAATATACTTATCATGTACCTTCATATTTTTTAAAACATCATTTCAGCCTTGATGTATCCAAATAAGGACCAGGTGCGTACCCAAGATCCATATTTTTTTTATTCTGTTAAATGGATACATATTCGTGTACCTAATACATATAAAACTATACCCGTACCAAATATGGGTCCGATACTCATACAGCATCATTTTTATAGTACCCATGTTTCATAGGCAAGTACCAAGATGAGATTCGGTTCAATGTTGACTTTACCAATGGACACTTATTATCACCGGGAGGCCTTGACAATTCGATAATGTGTTTATTACCTAAGGGGAACAAAATGTGTTAACAACATTGAAAGAAATTCTAGAAAAGGGCATTAGAGAAGAAACTACAAGCCACTTGTCTATCAAGGGCATTAGTTCATTCAAGCTTGTGCTTAGATCCTAAAAGACACTCATGTCCGTCTAATTGATAAACACACGTGTTTCTTGAATGTGTCCAAAGAGTTAAAAACATACAGTACTGGGAAAATGCATTGCCTTTATCTGATGTACGTCTAATTGATTAACACAAGTGTTCCTTGCATGTGTCCAAAGTGTTAAAAATATGTACTATTGGGAAAATGCTTTGTTTTTTGATAAATGCCTATAATAATGATAATAACTTATAACTTTTCTTGTGGATGAACTTATATAAAACGTTCTAAGAATATTTTTATCTTACTTTTCTATTTTTTTATGAAGTATTTATTATGAATTAATACCACCCAACGCAAGGATCATTGGCTAGTTGTTATAAATAGCATAACTACTCAATGTTCATATCCAATCATCCCAGCTTTCATAATCAATGGAGTACCAAAAGTGATGGTCAGAAATTGCCCTCAACAAAGCTTTCCCTTCAAGAGAAAGGTAGAAATGTGAAGATTTTTTCAATTGCGCTTAATCAATTTACCACACACAGCATCCAACTTCAACACGTCTGAGTCGGACAAGTATGACTATAATTGATGATGACATACAAAATACAAACTTGACCACTATCTAAAAATAAATAAATAAATTATAGGGGTGAACAAACTGAAATGGGAAAACTAACAATGTTGTTAAGTGCATTTGGAGATCAATAAATTTCAAGAAGTAAAAAATAAAGAAAAAATGGAAACGTTCTTACCAATATGATAATAAAGGAGTCAGGAATCCAGGAAGCTTACCTCTTATCCTTTAACAGAACAATAATGCCTGCAGCTTCAGCAGGCGAAACATGAGACGGTGACTGTGGCCGATCTGCAGGCCTTTGCAGATTGAAGCTATTAGAAGCGCTGCTACTAGGTGTTGCGGGGCGCGATGAACTTGAAGAGCTAAGTACAGACGGAGGATACCATGAATTTGTAGGAATCTCTTGCGGGTGTGGTTGAGCTTCCTGCTCTTGAGAACCCCTGTAGGTAAACAAAGTTAGCTTTAGCCATACTACAAAGTTTATAGCAGTAAAAAAATTACATTAAAGCTTATTACTCTGCTCGACAGAATTTCAATTTGAACAGGCACATGCTTATAGGAGAGCATCCCACACATAGTTTAAGGGCAAACTAAGTGATAATCAATGGAAAAACTAGGTCTTGTAGTAGAAACTTCAACACTTACCATGTATAGAGGTAACAAGTCTTATAAATAAATAAAACATGCTCAGTACAAAGTGTTTCTGGGTATGCAAGATGCTCCAATTGAAAAAAGAAAAAGAAAAGAGCTGTACAATATACTGAAACTGCAAGTCAAGTAAATTCAAATATTTAAAAGCCAATACTATCTACTAGCACAAGTTCATTATGGAGTAGCAATGACAATTGCGTGGAACCATATCTAGTAGGACCCCAGGACAAGCAGAGACCTAATAAATCAATCTGGCTTGACAAATACGTCGAGTTTTAACCTATCTTACATGGATATAACAAGGATAAAGGTGTGAAATATGTGTTTGATATCCGCATTCAATTTAAACACTTGAATCTTTCAACCTTTTACAATGTTTGAAGTATAAGAAACTCACATTTGCTAGAAAGAAATATTTATAACCTCCAACATAGATGAGAGATAAAAGTTTCACATTTTTTCTTTATCTTATTTAATTTCAAGCAATTTCTACGTAATTTATAATATCTTATTTAAAATATTATATAATGTGTAATATATATGTTTCCATAATGAGCATACCCATATCTTATTTTGGATACATATCCTAATATCTTAAGATTTAATTTTATCAAGGTTTGACACTCAAACATGCACTCGTGCCCAATATTCTTACCCGAGTCCCTATAACATAGGTTTTAACCACTAAGCTAGTAAACAAATAGAAATTATTTTTTTTTCTAAATCTTCACCAACCCCCCCCCCCCCCCCAAAAAAAAAAAAAAAAATCCCTTTGGTTGCTTCCTTATCTCAATCTTGATTTAGCTTTCCATTTGTACCCTTCTCATTCTCCATCGCTAACATCCTAACTCTTGTAAAAAAAATTCTTAATCTTTCCCTTTCTCAAATTGCCATATATCTCAAAACCCAGACAACCCATTAAAGCCACTCTCCTTTTCACCTTTCTCTCAATCAGTTTTTCCACTCCTTCCTCCTTCATCCTCTGTTTCAAATTACACCCCACTTCATGTTCTCTACCCCTTCCATACCAATCAGCAAAACCCTTTCAGTCTGCTTTGTTCTATTTACGTCTGTTATCTACTGTCATTTCCCAAACACTATACCCATGAAACAATCATGAAGATGAAGAATCCCATAAAAACATAAAGCAGAAGGGCCAAACAAACAAATGATTGAACTTGAATGACCAAAACAGCTCTGCTTGACCCAAATCTATATACTTCAAAATTTTACAAACAAAAGTAAAAAAACAAAAAAAAATTGATTAAAAAAACACAAAAGCCCTAGAATTGAGTTTCTGCATGAAATTAGTAACAGAACTGAACCAAGAAAATCAAATTCAATAATCAGAGTAAAAAAAAAAAAACCCTAATCGAGAAATTGGACAAAAAGCTGAAATTGAGGGAGAGATTACCAGAAGGACTTGAACATGACTAAGGAGAGAGGTCGGTAATCGTGGGGGGATTGATTGAAACCGCAGAGAATCGTGTAGATGTATACAACAACCCACGACGATTACGATCTGACAACTCTCTCTCTCTCTCCCTCTCTCTCTCTCTTTGTGTATCTAACAGGGTTTTCGTTTGCCTAGGGTTTTGATTTGCGAGCAGTTGATGGGGACTGATGGTGAAATACGCGTGGCGAGCGCAAAGAAATTGCAAATGATTTTCGTTTTCTTTAGCCGACGAATCCTTAAAAATTATACTATATTCATTTTTTATTACTAGTTAAAAAATTATTTCGAGTAACTTTTATTTATTAATTTATGTCCTCGTTTGACAAGTGAATTGAGTTTATATTAGGAAAAAAAAAATATAAAAAGAAAAAATAATTAAATAAGTTAATAAAAGAAAATGTCACATTTAAATCATAATTATTTTATTTTTTCTTTCAAAAAAATTAAAAAATTCTTCCTAAACCGAATTAATTTAGCCAAGCTAAAGCTTCGTTTGATTTTAGATTTTTGGCTAAAAAAACACAAAAAGATAAAATCGGCTACATAAGTCAATAAGATAAAATGTCACATCTAAATCATAATCATTACACTTTTTCTCTCATAAAAATAAAAAAAACAAAACCAAACAAGGCTAAAAAAGCTAGGCTAAAGAAATTCCAACACAAAAAAACTAGCTAAAAAAGCCAATGTCAAGCGAAAAATTAGTCAAAAAGTAAAAAAGTGAGGCTAAAAAAGTTGTTCTCAAACGAATCTTATATACTACAACGCTACCCTGTATTATATCTATTTATACACACAAACGGTTAAATAGTCTTCCAAAACTCTTCAAATATAACTAGTCTCGAATAATTTGGTTAAAATAATTATTATAAAAGCTAATATATTGGAGTGATTAAAATATGATAATACTAATTATAATAGTTAACATGTCTCATTTAAAGAGCCTCCAAGAGATGTTGAAATATCAAAAAAATAATAATAATAATAATAATAATGATAATTAGAAATTCATGAAAGTGTAAATGGCTCATGCCCTAATTAGTGTAAAAAAATGTTATACTTTTATGCATTTGAATTATTTTACTATTTTCTTACTTTTTTTATATTCCCCCCTATATTATACGTATTTTTATTTTTAATAAATTACATGTGACTTTCTAAATTTTAGAAATAATTGATATAATTATATTAGACCTTATTAGGAAAATTTATCCATAAATCCTATTTTCTAAAAAGTTGAACCATTTAGTCCTAAAAGTTTTTTTATGCACCATTTAGTCTCATTTATACATCATCATCAAAACAATATCAAACATCATCATCAAAATAATATCAAACATCACAACATCATCATCAAACAACGTCTGGGACTACCAAAGAAGAAACGTCAAGATTAGCAACGTCAAACATCATCAGGATCATCATCATCAAGGGTTTCCCAAATTGAGATACACTGATACAAACTAAACCATTACAGATACCCACAATGTCTGGATCAGATTCCTAGGTCAAAATGGGAAATCGAGATCGATGGGTATATCAAATTCATCGTTGAAAAACAAGGACATGCCATAGCATTCGGATTTTGTAGATACGACGAGAGGCAAAAGGGAAATTAGGGTTTAGAGTGAAGTGAGTGATGTGTTTGGAAATGAAATTAGGTGTCTTGATTAGAGCGTACCAGGATTTGCATACGGAGATAAATCGAAAGACAGACTTTACCGGTAATCTTAAGAGGATGTCAATGGTTACGTCGAAAGGGAGATTGAATGTCGCCATTGTTAGATTGGAATCGTTGTTCGACATTGCTCTTCTCCTTCTTCTAGTTCTAGGGTTTATGAGATCACATCTTCAGAGGCTCCATTTTTCTTAGATTAATGCTTGAGGCCTTGAATTTGCCTCGAATTTGATTTTTTTTTTTCCCCCTAAAGCTGTGTTAGTTTGGTTATGTTGTGTTGTTGATGATGTGATGACGTTTAATGATGTTTGTTGATAATGTGGTGATGTTTGATATTGTTTTGATAATGATGTTTGTGATATTTGATGTTGTTTTGATGATGATATTTGATGTTGTTCGATGATGATATTTGATGTTTGATGTTGTTTTGATGATGATATTTGATGTTGTTTGATGATGATGTTGTGATGTTTGATGCTGTTTTGATGATGATGTTTGATGTTATTTTTTGATAATGATGTTGTGATGTTTGATGTTGTTTTGGTGATGATGATGTTGTTTTGATGATGATGATGTTTGATGTATATGCCCTCTATGGTCAATTTCCTTATAATGGGACCTTTCCGTCTATAAGAAAACTTTTAGGACTAAACAGTGTATAAGTTGTTAATTTGGGATTTATTAGTGCATCACCCAATAAAAATGATTTTTTAAAAAATTATTTAAAAAAATTAGAATTTGATGCTTATAACAAAATAAATTATTGAATTTTTTATTTTATCAATTTAAATTTTAAAATTTTAGTAATATTTCAATAAGAAGGTGCCTATGGTGGCATACGGTGGAGATAGGGGTGGTTGGGGTGGTGTTACTAGTGTAATTGCATTAGTAAGATTTTAGTTCGAAAAAATATATTTTACTTTTCAAAAGTGAACTATTTTCCTTCAATATAAATTTGCTTTCTGAAGATCACAAAAAATATTTTCAGTTGGCTTCTGTCTTATGTTATATATTTTTTTTTTCCAGTGAATAAGTCATATCTTATGTCACATATCAAATGTCAAAAAATATATTTTAAAAAATATTTTCTACCAAAACGTCATCAGGGGAATTACACAACCATGGAAAATCCAATTCAAGTTTTCACTTTCATTTTTTGGATGAACTACTCACAGGACCTCCTTGGAGCCATATAAAATTGTTGTCCATGGATTTAGAAGGATCCTCAACTCTATTAGGACATTATAAAGGCACAACTACCAGAACATGTGAACCTCTACATTAAACAATTCACAACAATGAATAATATATAAAAGTGAAAGTTAATGAATGGTTTTTGAACTTCATAAACAAATTTGACATGGAAACAAACAAAAGACTATCCATAGACTCCATTATTGTATCCAGACGAAATGGCTTGAAGAATGTTAGAAAGATGAGTACAAATGCCTCATTTGGACCTCACTTTATAAATCAATTTATTTGACTTTTTCACACACTAAAAAAATCAACTTATTTCTTAAAATAAATCAGCAGATGAAAAAAAGAAGAAGAAGAAGAAGAAGATTATTTTAGGAAAAAAAAAAAAACTAACAAAGTTTTCAAACAATATAACTTATTTAATTAAAGTCCAAAAGTTATGAGAGCATCTCGAAAGTTAATTTCAAATCTTAGGTGATAGGTGATGTTATCAGATTTGAAGGTGTTGAATGCTCTGATAAACAGAAAGGGTTTGGTTTCTCAAGTTATCATATTAATTTAAGAGAGTGTTTTAATTTGGTAGATCTATTTTATAATCGATTTTGGTGTCGCCTTGGGTAGAATATTCATATAAAAATCAAGAAGATTAGACATCGGTAGCTATATGTTTGATTCATATTTATTTTTTAAAAAATAAACGACAAATATAATTTCAAGAATAACTATCTGTTTTTTGTAATATAAATTTGATTCAAACATATAACTACCGATATCCGATCATATTGATTTTTTGCACGAATATTCACTTAGCGAGTCTTAAAAAGTGAATAGTTTAGATCATTAAAATAAGATCTGTAATGGGCTCCACCGCTCTCTCAAGTTCTTTCATACTCAGATGTGAATATAAGAGAAAGTTAACCCAAAGAGAGAGTGTCTTAACTATTCTACACAATATTTTACACTCTCTTACACTCATATGAGAGATTTTATAGAATTTTAGGATCCCTCGCATTGTTGTTCAATAAATGTCAAAATTCGGTTCCGCATTTGGCATCCTTTCCTCACCTTCAAATTTGACAGATGAGTAGTGATAAAAAAAAGATTAAAGTAAAAAAATAATAAATATGACATTTTGATTGTGAAGTTTGAAGATGCCAAAATACTACCTAAATTTTCAAATAAATTTGATTTCTCTAAATTTGAAAGTCTTGTTGGAGATGCCCTAAGGTGTTCTTATGCCTAAGTGTTGAAAGGAGCCAAAAAAAAAAAAAAAACCAAAAAAAATAAGTCAAGGGATTTGGAAAGGAAAATGAAAAATGTAAATGAAATGTGAATAAAATATACTTATATTTCATATAGTTTCACACTCTTTTTTTTCCTTTTTCTTTCTAAATCTCTCCCCAAATTCTCCAACTAAATACAACATTAGATGACAAATCCAAGGATGAGCATTGCCCTGACTAGGCATAAGAACATTGTTAAATAAAAAAATCCAAATTAATTATTGGTGTTTTTTATCATCAGACAAATGCATAAGACAAAATTAAGGAATAAGATCAAATCAAATCAAATCAAACCAAATAAATCAATAAAATTGAAAAAAATGAGAGGAATACAAGAAAACTTCAAATTCACAATTTTTACAACAATTTTTGGTAGTGTACATTGCCAATGATGATCCATTTCTTCTAAAGTGAAGGCCGATTTTGTCTTATCAATAAAAGCTGAGAACTCATTTAGGGAAAATTCTATTTTCATACACCCAGTTATCTCTAATCAAATATTATTTTAATGACAATTATATCTTAAAACAAAATAAACATAATAGACATTAAAACACACCCTTAATTACTCCTCCCTCCTCTCCTCGAAATTTCATTCATTGCCCTCTCTCTCTCTCTCTCCTGGATTCATTCATGCCGACATCTCCGACTTTCCAACCGTTACGACGACCATCACCTTGGAATGAAATGAAATTAGTTATTTCTTTTGACAATGCTTCTTAAAATCAATCCACCAAATCCATAACTAATCCTTCTCGTTTATGATCATATATTCTTCATCATATTTTTGCTGTGATTTTGTAATAATAAACACTAAATGATATATATTAGCATTATTAATACAATCCATATATCATAGGAATCGATGATTTGGCTAAGAATCTTTGCTTTTTCTTTTTCTTCAACCACCAATGTTACAATTCCAATCACTGGCACAACTTTTGCCTGAGTTGCTGCTACTAAAGCTATTCACCACCGATGGATTATAGTATCGGCAGCGGAGGCAGTGATGGGTTCAGCAGAGACGACTGCGATGCCTCTGATCCTTACTGGAGGAAGAAATGATACTATCGCCATACTGCTTATCAAATTTAGAAGCTTGAAGCATAAGTTCACTCCACACACCAACCTCGTTATCTCTCACTTTCTCTGATTCACTCTACACACAT
Organism: Camellia lanceoleosa; assembly: GCA_025200525.1. Taxonomy (NCBI): domain Eukaryota; kingdom Viridiplantae; phylum Streptophyta; class Magnoliopsida; order Ericales; family Theaceae; genus Camellia; species Camellia lanceoleosa. Next base: position 96,575,804 of record CM045767.1, read on the forward strand.
TGTTTTTTGGGGGTTTTTTTTTTCTTGAAGCATTAGTTTGAACGTTAGGTGTATGGAATGAGGGTTTGAACTGAAAATAGGTACAAATATGTGAAAGAAGGGTTTAGGTGGTGTGTGTACAAGGATGTAAGTCAGGGTATAATTGGAATATAAAGTGTATGAAATGAGAACAATAATTTATAATCAAATTACTAAGTGTGTGCCGAGAAATAATGTGCACAGAGGTAAGTAGGTATATGGAAATAAAATTTCCCTCATTTAGCTATGATCACTTTTTCAATATATTAAAAAAAAAACCCAAATTTACATAGCTTTATTAATTGCAAATGATCTTTACTAAATTGCAAATTGACTAGACTTGCCAAAGGGAGATTGGTTGGAAATGGTAAAGACAAAGAAGAATTGTTGTATGGTCACAAGTGTAATGCCCTCAAATAATTACAATAAAATGAGAGTAATGATTAATTAAACAACATCATAATTCGAGAATAAAGTCCTTCCATTCATATACTTCAAGTGTACAAAAGAGTAACACCTACATTTATACATTCACAAGTGTAGACATCTCATTTTTGACCGCCCGTAAGACTTGGGCGCTTTATTCTGAGCACTAGATGATAAAAGTTACATTGTGTAAAGGTCTTGAGTTCTCAACGAAGGAATCTGATTTTTAGCTCTAAATGATCCCAACCTTCCTACCCAAGCTGTTTCTATACCTCTATCCCTTAGAAATCCATTTTTTAGCACTATGCCAACTTACACTGAGCCTGAAACAGAGGAACAGGGGAACTACATTTGGGGCCGGCCGTGCCTTTTGGGCAATAAACACTGTTCTGGGCGGGAATCCGCCAGCTGTCTATTTTTGAAGATATTTGTGACCTATTTACCTCAAATTTCATAAATATGAGCTGATGTCTTTGTTTTGAGGGTTAGAAAAATTTCCAAGAGTGTAAAAGATCTTTGAGAGCTCCTTCTTCCTTTGCAAGCTAACTTTGTGTTATTGTATCATCTTTGAGCTATATCTATACATCATATACACCCTTAAAGCTGAACCTTGGAGCCTTGGTTGAGCCTTGAGAATCATAATTCAACCTTGAGAGTGCTCTAGGATCAAGTTTGGTTTACAACCAAGACTTGCTCTATTTAAGAGGTATAAGCTTGCCACCTTTTTCCTTGCTTACATTTCCATCTTTTTCTATATTTTTCTTGTGTTTATACACTATTTTGGATCAATTCCAAGTGCTGAAACTTTGGGGTTAAAGAGTTACCAAAGGTAGAGAGGTTTAACACACTTTCTTGCACCTTATCCTATAACTTATATCTCTTGTTTTCCCACTCTTTTCTTTGGCTTACATGTTGATTTTAGAGTTTAAAAGTTTTGGAAAACATGATTTAGAAGTCCCAAAGGTGGAGGGGTTAGCCACCCCTCCTTGGTTTTGCTTACTAGTTTTGTATCTCTTTGTTTTTGGCTATCTTTTGTACTCTTTTAAACATACTTTTAGCTAAATTTTTTTTGTATGTTAAGGGCAGTTTTAGGGCTGTTTTAATTCATTTAATTAGTTTATTCTTTGAATACTTTGCTTGTTGTGTTGTACGTCCTCATGACTTTGGTTGTTTAGGCCTTAGATATCGAGTCATTCGAGTTGATAGCCTTCTTTACCTTCCTTTCATGAAAGGAGTCCTATTGTTTGTGATAATCAACTTCGCATAATCATTTCTACATCCTCCCTCCTTTCTTGGTTTTCTTGGTTTGAGAGTCGTTTTAAGCAAGTGTTGTTTAAGCTTGAAAAAGAGACCCTTCCATGCTTAATGGTTTAATTTCTTCGGAGGTTCATTACCAAAGCATTACATCACTCTCATGCCCAAAACAATTTCTCGTTTGATACTTCTCTCATTTTAGTGGACTTAAATCTCACTTTTGGACTAACCGATTAAGTAATGAAAATGTAAGTTGAAAAGGCTAATAAAATTGACTTAAAATCAATTCAACCGATATAAAGAAGATTAATCAAATTGGTTGGATTTGGTCAAACGTTATGCCAAGTCCATCGCGTCAAGAGTTATCACATATTAATCCATGATGTTTGATGATTCTTGAGGTGTGTTTACTTCCCTCATTGAACTAACCTCATGATAGGAGGGAGGGGTGGTATGTCTCATTGCATTCATTGATTTTTTTTGTCTCATCAAGTTCAAAACCATCAAGTAATCAACTTACGCCTATTGGTGGTTTTGGAACCGGTTTCACTCTTCTTTTGAGTTTCATGATAGAGAAAAGCAGAAGGGACAAACATGGTTTAAAGTTGCTCTATCTGCACTATTTTCACCCTAAAGCGTAAAAACAGTTTTTTGCAAGAAAATAAGGCACGACCGGATCTTCTTGGGCTCGGCCGGGCCTCATTAGGGGCCGGTCGGGCTCCAATGTTTGGTAAACAGAGCATTTTGGCAGAAACAGGGAGCAGTGGCTGAGGGTGAAACAGAGCAGATTTCCAAGGGGTAGACAGAGTAGCTTCTGCAGACTGTCTGCATGGACGCGCATTCGATCCTTGTGCAATATTAATGTCGTTCATGTTAATGTTAATACCGATGGACACCCAGGAGGACCCAACCCATAGATCAAGGCCTAGTCTACATCCCAGCGATCAAAGCCCAATAACTTTGAGAAATCAACACTAGGGGAGGACCAATAACATTCAAACGCTTGCCAAATAGAGGCCTAGACGCGTAAGCAGCCAAAGATCCTGCAAAGTTATTGCACCACACATTAGCCATTAATGAAGCTCTCATAACATTAAATACGACAACCTCTTCACGTCGAAGGAGACAGACTCACTATGAATGATGCGAGCTAGAATATAGACTTTCGGCCAACACGACAGTTTAGAGTGGACAAGGAAATGATGAGCAAAGGATATAAGGAAGTTTCTAAGACACATTAGAGGTTAAATTCTTTGTTTCCTTCTCCTCTCTCTCTACACAATCAATCTATCCTATTTTAACTCGATCGTCGGAGGGTCCGCCGGGGGATTACCTCCAAATTTGGACCTTTTTGTAGAAACGTTTTATGGGCATCAAGACTAGCAAAGCCGTTAGAAGTGTGGATCAGTTTAACCCATCTTCTGTTGGAATTAGTTCATCATCAGTTGGAGCCGTCTGTGGAAATTTCCATTCCGGAATGACAATTATGCTTATTGTCGTTGGAAGGAACCCTGTAATCATCCACCCCTACATCAGAGTGGATGGTCATGAGTAGATCTATGGCTTCCCAACATAACGTTGGTAACCCCAAAGTTAAGCCCTCCAACCCAAACAACCCGCCTCCATATTTCGCAAAACTCACTAACAACATCAACCAACTTACCGAGCAGAACCAAGCCTTGATCAATGCCTTACTCTAACGTGACTTGCCTATCCCGTCCCCACCACAGCCAATAGTTCCCCTGCATCCAGAAAAAGCCTACCATTACCATCAATTCCCACCACACGTGCCTCAAGGAACATTTCCACCATTTGCCCCGTGGCCTCAATCGTCGAATCTTGACGGTCTGCACCCTTCCCTGTTAGGCTCGCAACCTCGTTAAGATATGCCACCACCTTCCTATAACCACCCCTTACCACACCATATGGCCACCCATGAAGGTGAGGCTAGTAGTGTTCAACCCCCGATCCCTGTTTGTGGGGATAATGCTCCTGTCTGGGATAAAGAACTGCAGGCCATGAAACTCCAACTACAAGGGATCATGCAGAACATGCAGCACAAGACTTCCTCTACCGTCAACTCTCCTTTTACTGCCTCCATCTTGGATAAAGCTCTCCCCCTCTCAAGTTCAAGATGCCATTGATCGACACATTTGATGGTACCACTGATCCCGTCGACCATGTAGAAGCATATTAGACACTCATGATCTTACATGCCTTTCCAGATGAAATCATGTGTCACGACTTCCCTGCCATGTTGAAGGGGTCGGTGAGCCTTTGGTTCAGTCAGCTCCCTCCAGACTCAGTCACTTCATTTTGCCAGCTCAGTGAATCCTTCTTAAGCCATTTCATTGGTGCTCAGCGACAATGGCATCCAGCCACCCAACTGCTAAACATCCGGTAGACAGAAGGGGAGTTGTTACGCAGCTACATCACCCGCTTCAACACCGAAGCCCTACAAGTGGAGAAAAACGATGACAAGTCATTCTTATAGCCTTCATGGCCGGTTTACGCCTGTCCGATTTCCTCTTCTCCCTCTCCAAAAATCCCCCGACTACCATGGCTTCCCTTCTCGCTAAAGCCCAAAAATACATAAACGTCGAAGACTCTCTGGCAGCTCGCCAAGACTTCACATCGAAAGCCCCGCCCTTCAAGGACAAAAGAAAAGAGCTTGAGTCCCAACCCTTGCAATATACGTACCGACCACCATTACACCTAGATCGGCTTGCATGTTCGGACCGACTAGCCCCAACCCGCCCACCTGATCGGTTTGAGCGGTATATCCCCCTCAATTCACTCATGGAGCAAGTTTTGAACCAAATTCAACGAGACTTATAACCTGAAATGGCCTCAACCATCCAGATCTTCCTTTAACCGATGGGATCAATCCAAGTACTGCCGCTTCTATCAAGATCACAACCACAACATTGACGAATGTGTTAACCTCAAAGACTAGGTCGAGGATCTGGTCCACCAGGGACGCCTCAGCCGATTCACAGTAGCCCGTTCCCCGCAGAGGCCTAGAACTGGCCCTCCAAACCCTAACCGCCAACACATTCTCCCCCGACGACCAGCACCACCCAAGCAGAATGATGACTGGCTTCAACACCAACCCCGAGCTCACGGTGACCTTTCCCCTCTGGCTAGGTGAAATAAGGGTCATTGCCGGCGGCCTCGCGTGCGACAGATCGTCGTAGTCGGCACAGCGAGCTGAGCTCCAAAAAAATTTGACAAGGATCTGATAGAGAAGTAGCCACAGTGGACTGACCCTACAAGCAACCCAAGCAATGGTTTGAGCCGGTCACCTTTACAGCGGCAGACTACACAGGCCTTTGCTATCCTCATAACAACCCCTTGGTCATCTCTGCTCTCTTATCAAACTACAAAGTCAGAAGAGTTCTGGTCAACAACGACAGCTCCTTAGACATCATCTTCCTTAATGCCTACCGCTAACTAAAGGTCAGAAAAGAGAAGTTGTCATCTCTACAAACCCCTCTAGTGGGTTTCACCGGCGATCGGGTCACATCCATGGGCTCCATCGACCTCTCCATCACCATCGGAGAGTATCCACGGCAGTCCACCAAACTCCTTATTTTCCTTGTCGTCGACTGCCCTTATGCTTACAACATCATATTAGGGCGTACCGACCCTAATGCCTTTCTAGTCGTAACCTCCATGTACCATCTGGCCATGAAGTTTTCCATTGACCAGGGGGTCAGCACTGTGAGGGGTGAACAAACAGTAGCTCGGGAGTGTTATGTCGCCTCATTAAAGGAAGTCAAAATAAAAGAAGCTATGATCATTAAAGGCCTTGATGTTAAAGACGAGGAAGAGTTAGTTAGAGGGGAACCAGTGGAAGAACTTGTCGAAGTACCTGTCGATCCTATCGATTCAACAAAAACAGCTAAGATTGGCAGCTAGCTGTCCTCTCAGGCCAAGGCCGATCTCACGGCTCTCCTAGCGAAACACAATGATGTATTTGCTTGGACCCATTCAGACATGTCAGGTATCGACCCTTTTTTTATTACCCATCGTCTCAGCATTGAACCCCAATTCCGACCGTTTCACCAAAAGCAACACATTTTTCATCTAGGACGTAACAGCCTCATCACCGCTAAAATTGACAAGTTGCTGAAGGCACAGTTCATTAGAAATGTGGACTATCCCAGATGGTTGTCCAACGTGGTCTTGGTCTGCAAAAACAATGACAAATGGCGACTTTGCGTCGACTATTCCGACCTCAACTGAGCTTGCCCCAAAGATAGCTACCCCCTTCCTAGGATAGATCTATTGGTCGACGCAACTGTGGGACATTAGATTCTTCGCTTCATGGATGCTTTCTCTAGGTATAATTAGATCTTAATGCACGCAGCCGACCAGAAGCACACCTCTTTCATTACTGACAGTGGGACTTATCACTACCGTGTCATGCCATTCGGTTTGAAGAATGCTAGAGCCACTTACCAATGCTTGGTTAATGTCGTCTTCCAACACCAGATAAGTTGGAACATAGAAGTCTACGTTGATAACATGCTCGTCAAGAGCAAACTCTCCTCCGACCACTTGGCAGACTTGCGCAAGACTTTCCAAACCTTGCGCAAGTATCAAATGAAATTGAATCCGAAAAAGTGCGCTTTCGGCGTTGGGTTTGGTAAGTTTTTGGGGTTCATGGTCAGCCAAAGAGGCATTGAGGCCAACCCAGAAAAGATCAAGGCCCTGATAGAAATGCTGTCTCCCAGGACGGTCAAGGAGGTTCAGCAGCTTGCTGGTAGAGTTGCTGCCCTCAACCGTTTCACTTCGCGAGCGATTGACAAGTGCCTTCCATTCTTTAAAGTCCTTCAGCAGGCCTTCAAATGGAACACCAAGTTTGAGGCGGCCTTCCAGCAACTGAAACAGTGCATGGCCAACCCCCCTCTTCTCTCTCAAGCATTGCCAAACGAAACCCTCTTCCTCTACTTAGTTGTGTCCAACACCGCTGTCAGTGTTGCTCTCATCAGGGAAGACGGCTTAGTACAGCGCCCAGTTTACTACATCAGCCGCGCACTCAGGGGAGCCGAATAGAACTACCCTCTATTAGAAAAAATGGCTCTCACCTCCAGACTCCTCCGACCCTATTTCCAAGCTTATTCCATAGTGATTCTCATTGACCATCCTTTGAAAAAGATCATGCAACAACCAGAATCATCAGGTAAGCTCATGCAGTGGTCCGTTGAACTAAGTCAGTACGACATCTCTTACCGACCACAAACAACCATCAAAGGCCAGGCTATCGCCGAATTTATCTTGGAATTCACAAATCTTATGCCGCACGCACCCCCTCCACCAACACACGGCCCTATTGAGGAGGCAAACCCTAATTCTTGGACTCTTTGTGTCGATGGTTCATCCAGCAAAGAGGGCAGCAGAGCCGGTTTAATCCTCACCACCCCAGAAGGAGAATACTTCAAATGTGCCCTTGATTTCCTATTTGTAGCAAGTAATAACTAGGCCGAATATGAAGCTCTCATAGCAGGTCTCTGATTGGCTAAAGATATCAGAGTTGATCATCTCCAAATGTTTAGCGACTCTCGATTGGTAGTCGGCCAGATAACCGGCGAGTTTGATGCTAAGGAAGAAGCCATGTGATCATACAGGGACATAGCTCTTCCTTTGACCCGCCTCTTTAATAGTTTTTGTATCCGACATGTCTCTAGGTCAGAAAACTCCCAAGCAAACGAAATGGCACAGTTAGCCTCAACAGACCAATTAGACCTCTGCCATGGTATCCGGGTTGAGTACCTGACCCATCTAGCAGTCTCACCAGATCAACGAGCAATTTACTTGCTCCAGGACGAGTCCATCCCATAGGCCCAGGACATCATCGCATTCCTCGAGCGGGGAACACTTCTAGCAGACAAACTTGAAGCCGCCAAAGTCAGGACTCGGTCGTCGAATTACGTCATTATCAGTGGCACTTTATATAAAAGGCGATTCTCACAACCATATCTCAGATGCCTCAATAATGACCAAGCAACCTATGTAATGAAAGAAATATATGAGGGAGTTTGTAGGAATCACTCTAGAGGACTATCTTTAGCTCATAAAATTCTCCGAACGGGTTACTTTTGGCCCACACTTAGTCAGGACGCCGCTGATTTTGTGATGAAATGCAACAAATGCCAATGCTTCGCTAACATCCTCCATGCCCCTCCAACGGAGTTGATCACGCTCAACAGCCCTTGCCCCTTCGCTAAATAGGGAATTGATTACCGACCGGCAGGGGCCAAGTAAAATTTGCTGTAGTCGCTATCGATTACTTCACCAAGTGGGTCAAAGTGAAACCTCTTACCAAGATCACTGAGCGGAATACCACGAAGTTCAGCTAGCAGTCCATTGTGTGTCGTTTCGGGGTTCCCCAAGCCATTGTCTCTAACAACGGCAAACAATTTGACAACGCCAAATTTAGAGAATTCTGCTCAGAACTCAACATCAAAACCTGTTTCACCTCCCCAGGCCATCCTCAAGCCAACAATCAAGTGAAGGTTACCAACCACTCCCTGCTGAAAATCATCAAGCCCAAGCTGGAAGCCGCCAAGGGCCTTTGGCAAATGTCCTCTAGGCCTATTGGACGACCACCCGAACTCCAACTGGGGAGACCTCATTTCGTCTGACATACAGCGCTGAAGCTGTCATTCCTGTGGAAATTGGCCTACCGACGCCTAGAGTCATCCACCCCAATCCACACCTAAACGAAGACCTTCAGAGGGCCGACCTGGACTTCATCGAGGAACTGCGGGAAATGGCCGCCGTTTGACTGGCTGCATACCAACAGAAAGCAAGGCAGCACTATAATCGCAGAGTCCGACCGAGGACATTCATAGTGGGAGACCTCGCCTTGCGCGAAGCCATTCTCGCCACTAAAAACCTAACTGAAGGCAAGCTAGCAGCTAAGTGGGAAGACCCTTACATTGTCAAAGCAAGACCTTGCCCAGGCATATACCGTCTCCAAGACATGGAGGGCAGAGACCTTTTTCATCCATGGAATGCTGAACACTTGAAACGCTATTTCCAGTAAAGTGACATTTCCTACTTTTTGTTTAATTTAAATTATTGTATGTTTTATTTTGGTGATCAGAACACTGGTCCGTTTTGGCTCTTGTCATGTAATGCATATATTTATGATCTCAAAACTATGATAACAATTCAAGATTCCTCTTATCTATGTCATGTCTTAATCCAAAATTAAACAAATTCGACTGAATTAAATATAGAATAAACCTGAAGAGCTCAGCTCGCTTGGGTTAAGCAAGGCCTCAACCAGACTGAGCATAAAGAACACAGCCAGACTGAGTTAAAGATAGCATCAGCCAAACTGAGCATGAAGGACTCAGCCAGACTAAGTTACACAACATGCTATTCCAGACCGAGCATACGGTGCTCAGCTAGACTGAGCCCTACAAAGCCTCAGCTCGACTGAGCACAAAACACTCTGCCAGACCGAGCATGCGGCACTCAGCTAGACTGAGCCCTCCAACGCTTCAGCCAAACTGAGCATGAAGAACTCAGCCAGATTGAGTTAAACATAGCCTCAGCCAGAGCTCAGCCAGACTGAGCATGAAGAGCTCAGCCAGACTGAGTTACACAACACGCTCTGCCAAACTGAGCATGCGGCGCTCAGCTAGACTGAACCCTCCAAAGCCTCAGCCCAACTGAGTACGAAGCGCTTAGCTAGACTGAGCATGAAACGCTTAGCCAGACTGAGCATGAAACGCTTAGCCAGACCTAACCCTCCAAAGCCTGAGCATCAGACCGAGCACGAAGGAAAACACACAATATTTTTATAACTTAATTTTATTACAAACCATAATAACACATAGTCTTCTCCGCTTATGGGTAGATAGTTACACGATTCATTTAATTCACTTTTAAATCTCCTTAGCCACATTACCTTATACAATATTTAAATCTTTCCATGCACAGGTTCATTATATACACAGCAACAAGAAAAACCATCATTAAGGCAGATACGAACTAAAACTTCACAAACCTGAGTCTTAAATTCTTTATATTTAAATCTTCACAAACCATCATACTCAAATTCCACTTATTCTTTACAAAGAGCTCTTTCTCAAAAATAAAAATAAAAATAAAAATAAATAAATAAAATAACCCTAAAGTCTAATTTTTACATTACTTCACCTTCACCCCTATCTCCTTCCTCTCCACCAGACATTAGCTCTTCTTCATCAATGCCCTCGTCCAGCGGGGTCTGAGCAATGTCCTCCTCCCCTGGCTTGAGGAGCCTAGTGTCAATATCTGGGAAAATCTCTACAGCCCTCCACTGACAACTCACCCATCTACTATCCCAGTACTGGCTCATTTCATGCTTATAATAGTCTGACTGCTGGAAGTTCTGGATTATTTCCCCCTTGGTCTGTCCCTCCACCGCCTTCGAAGCCACGCCAAGGTCTTGCCCACCTTCCCTTCTCGAACCCTCGTTATCACAAGGCCCAATCGCTATTTGGAACTCAAATGATAGCTTAAACTCTTCCACTACAGCAACGCACAGATCTGGGTAGGCAGCTCTCTCTGACGCCATCATCTTGGTCAACTCTGCGTTTTTGGCCCTTTCCTCTGCTAAGGCCTTCATCAACTTTGCTGCCTATGCCTCCGCCTCTTCATTCTCCCTCAGAGACGATTCACGCAACTTTTCATTGTTGACTAGGGCTTCTTCTAACCTTTCCTTTGCGGTCTCACATGCTGACGGATTTCTTGGACTCGTCTCTGCTCCGTAAATAATTCCACTATCTTCTCGCACAGCTGTCCCCTTGCCTTCGCCAATTACACCTTGGTCTCTTCCTCCTCACCCTTGGCGCGCTCGGTCATGAAGCCCTGCACCAATGCCAACACCTCCATTTTCTTAGCCTTTTGTGTATGCTTCAACCCTTGGTAACACGCACTTCGTGCCGCTGAGCGCCAACGTGTACGCTCCATATTTGCTTTCCTCAGCTTTGCCTGGGCTTTCTCCAGCTGCTCTTTCAGTGGGGCCATCTCCATCTTCGCCCCCACACTTTTCCCCACCAACGCTGTTGCTAGGGTCAGCGATTCCATTTGGGCTAAGCAAAATGCCCTCATCAAGTCAGCATTGCCAAATCTAGACACATCCCTAGCTGCTGCATCATCTACCACTCCTAACAAGCGTTCTGCTGCCACTCGCGCATTACTTAGCACATTGGTAGGCTATTGCCTTGTTAGTGGGAGACCAACTATTACTTCTAGATGGCGCGCAATCGTCCTCTTGGCACCAATCACTATGCTTGTTGGGGCAGGCCTTGCCTCACCTGCCTTCTCCTCCGCCAGGTCCTCCTTCTCCTTTCTTTCCTATGGTACTCGCCTATTGCTACTCTGCTCCTCCACCTACCCTTCCTTCGTCCCTCCCCCCAACTCCACTAACTCCGCGATTCGGGGCTCGTCCCCTTCCTCAACAGCCATCATTGGCCTGGGTTCCACCTGCAATTCGTCGCTCACTATTACCTCATTTGTTTTCTTCTGAGTCGTCTCTCTCTCATTCCCTTTGGTCGCCCCTTTCTTTATGAAACCTCGAGCTTTTCGAAGGCAGTATGTAGTTGAATTTCGGGGACGAAATTGTTTTAAGGGGGATAGATTGTGACACTCCGTATTTTTAGTGTCTTTTCGTATTCCAACTAGTGTCCATTCATAGTCTAACTAGTGTTCATTTAATTCTAGTTAGTGTTCATTTAATATCAATTAGTGTTTAGTGCTCATTTAATATCCTTATTAGTGGTTCATTTAATATCCTTATTAGTGGTTCATTTACTAGTAGTTCATTTACTATCCTTATTAGTGGTCCATTCATATTCAAACTTGTCCTTTCAAATTCCAACTAGTATGTTACACCAAGTTGCCTATAAATTGAGCCACCTCTCAACTTCTTTCAATGGTTTTTCCCATATCTCTCTCCATTTGTTATACAGATTTTGAGTTTAGATTAAGAGTGGTTAGAGTGAGAGTAAGCATTTTCATAAAGGAGGAGAGTTGTAGATTTTGTGAAACCTTACATACCTTATGGCTTAGAATTTGGGAATTTATGGAGAAAGTTTGAGATTCAAGTGTTGGAGAAGGAGGAGATTGATTTGAGGTAATTCGGTGGTATACAATATGCTTCCTAAATTCTCTTTGCAAGAGTTTATTTTTAATTCTCATAAACTCTTGATTATTCTGATCGTTTGATAAATTCTATGGAATTATTCGCTGTTGATTCATTTGATTACTCTAGTCATTTGATGAACTCTGTGTAGTTAATTTGTGTTGGAAATGTTGATTTGTCTGACTAAATGACATGGAAATGCTCCGTACATGGATCGAGTGGACTTTGCCAATATACTCTGTACCAATACCCCGGATAAGCGGTTGTGCTTGGGTGAGGGGGGTGAGGCCGGTCATTGGTCATGTACCGAGTAGGACCGGGTATTTGGTTCTGGATAAATTATCATATGTCGAGTTGACTTGTTTGTGCAATTTGGTAAATTGCTTGTTTATCGAATCTAATCGGTTGTGTAATTGATGGATCTTTGTTAATTTATTTTCTGTCTGAACCTTGCTATTCCTATTGTATTGTATACTTCCCGAATTAATTTATTTTTCAGGCATGGAGCAAATTTAGTGGCGATTGGAGTTGAAGCATCTAAAGGTTGATTTGAGGTTGATTTGATTTATTAACGACCCGGAAGTCGGGCGTTACATTCTTTCTCTTCCCCAAAACCCTTTCCACCTCCGCCTTACTCCTCTCCTTCAAAGGGTCCACCGATGCTTTTAGCGGCACAAACGTGCTTAAGTCCTTCCCTACCAGTGGTTTGGGTCTTGGACGAGCTTTCAACCTCACACTCACCTTTGGCACCCCCCTTCCTTCTCCTTGTATTTTGCTGTCGCCGCCATGATTTGCTTATCTTCAACCTGTTGGGCTTTGCTCCTAGCCTCAAGTTCCTTGACTGAAGGGTCGCCTTGCGTAGGTTCAGGCCCTAAACCCAAAGCAAACAATGCCGACAGCTTCACCAGGTCATCCTATTTCCACCTCTCCTTATCCTTCTACGCCTTCACCTGTTTCAGCTTGCCCTTTACTACCGCATCTAATTTCGGTTTGAACGACTACGTGGGGACTTTCTACGTCATCCGCACCCCTCTTCCACCGTTCTCCGACACGAAGAACCACTTCGATTGCCAGCCCTTCACGGATGAAGGCAATCCAGCGACCAACCCCCTCCCTGCCGCTGCCTGTAACATCACCCAGGTTTTCTGCTGGCTTGACGCTTTGTAACATGAAAAAAACTCCTCCACCGTCATCGCTTTCCCGTTGGTCGCCTGTGGCCAGGAAATCAAGCACGCAAACAAGATTTTCCATACGTTTGGCATCAACTGACCAGGTGCCACCTCTAACCAATTCAGCACCTCCACCATGATTTGCAGAATGGACAGTCTTAAACCCCCTCGGAGTGCCTCTTCATAGAGCGTGAACTCCATGGGCCTCACGTCTGATGCCCTATTTTTTGCCGACGACAACCTCAGCTCCACCTCTGCCGGAATCTGATACTTCACTCGCAACTTTTTCAGGTCATCCAGCGTCAATGTTGATTTATCTACTTTGGTGTGCCAGTGGTCTGAGGCTATTTGGCTCACAGGTTGTGTGGCCGATATCATCGTTGTTGATGAGGGTCGTGATGGTCTTTTTTCTCTTCTTTTTCTCCTAATCTCCCCACCCTGTATTCCTCCGCCAAGGCAATGCCATCATCATTCTCTAGCGCGTTTGGCGTCAGTACAAGGGCCTTCTCTTTTGCCATTTCACTCATGTTCCTATAAATTGTTTCGGTTGCAAGGGTAAGAAAACTCGCAACATGCAACAATGATGAATCACACGACACAAATGAGCTCAAGTTTGATCCTCTCCACGCGCGCACACGCGCCACGCCGCCACCAGTACCTATATCTTCTTTTCCTGTCTATTCCACTTCACATCATCACATGCCTACTCGCTCCTTAAGCCCCGTGCGCCGTTATTGATTTTTCGGCCACCTTGGCAGTCGGCCCTTCTCGCTATCGGCCACCTCGCTCAGTCCCCTTCGTGGTCGGCCCTCCTCCCAGTTGGCCATCCTACTTGGCCACCTTCACAGTCGGCCTCCTCCTTGTCAGCCATCTAGCTCGGCCGCCTTCCTGGTCGGCCCTCCTCTCGGTCGGTTATCTCACTCGATTCCCCTTCCCCTTCGCGGTCGGCCCTCCTCTCGCTCAGCTATCCTGCTTGGCCACCTTCATAGTTGGCCCTCCTCCCGATCGATCACTTCACTTGGCTGCCTTCATGGTCGGCCCTTTTCCCAATCGGCCACCTCACTTGGTCCCCTTCGCGGTCGGCCCTCCTCCAGGTCGGCCATCCTGCTCGACCACCTTCGTAGTCGGCCCTTCTCCCGGTCGGCAATCCCATTTGACCACCCTTGCGGTCGGTCCTTCCTACTGTTGGCCGCCCTCGATGCTTGGTTGCTTCTCCACCCTCACACCCCTACCCCCTCCCCAAACTTGAGGGACTCCCTCCACCTTTCCTATTCCCTTTGCTGGACTAAAGCTGCACTCAGGACTGGGGGACTACTGATACCGATGGACACCCAAGAGGGTCCAACCTACGGATTAGGGCCCAATCCACATCTCAACGATTAAAGCCCAATAACTCTGAGAAATCAACACTACGCCAGGACCAATAACATTCAAACACTTGCCAAACAGAGGCCTAGACATGTAAGAAGACAAAGATCTTGCAAAGTTATTGCACCACAAATCATCCATTAATGAAGCTCTCAGAGCATTAAATATGATAACCCCTTCACGTTGGAGGAGACAGACTTACTATGAACAATGCGAGCTAGAATATAGACTTTCGGCCAACACGACAGTCTGGAGTGGACAAGGAAATAATTAGCAAATGATATAAGGAAGTTTCCAAGACGCATTAGAGGTTAAGTTCTTCGTTTCCTTCTTATCTCTCTCTACACAGTCAATCTATCCTATTCTAACTCGATCATCGAAGGGTCCACCAGGGGATTACCTCCCCCTTTGGACCTTTTTGCAAGAACGTTATGTGGGCATCAAAACCAGCAAAGCCGTTAGAAGTGTGGATCAGTTTGACCCATCTTCTGTTGGAATTAGTTCATCATCAAATGTTGTTTATATTAATGTTATAATAGTACCGTTCATGTTATTATTGTAATTATTATCGTTATTATTGTTGTAATTCTTATTGTTATGCTATCCTTGTTGTAAAAAATTAGATAGCTAGTTATTTATTTAGCATTCATCCTAATTTGTAATAAAGTAGTTAGTTTAGCTAATACATTCAGTATTCATTTGAGTTTGTAATAATTAGTTTAATTTGGACATTTGGATATTCGGACTCTCTTGCACGAGGGCAAAATATGTAATAATTGTGTATGTCTTCCAACCTCCATTTCTTTCTTCCTTTTATTTACTCGCTTATGATGGGTAGCATAGAGCATGATGTTTCCTTAGTATTTTTCATGACTTGCATCCACTTGTTTTGCATGCATGTAAGGTTCGGCTCATCATACTAATCAAATATCAATTTCAACTTTCTTAATCGAATATGTGCTTTTATTGCATGCCTACTAGTAGCCGAGCCTATTATTTACATATTGTATGCGTTGCATTAGTCATGATTGCATTACTTATGATCATGTATTTTTCTACTCATTTTGTTTTCTTTGCCTTGCCTTGGAGTATTAGGTGAGCGGTTTTGCTTTAGCATATCGCATGAATGTTAGTGTTGCCATATCGAGCATATTTTTCATGAGGCTAAGTGCTTAAGTGATATACCTGTTTGAATGTCGGTGGATGAAGGCCTTTTTACTTAAGTTGGAATAATTTGATTAATGTCAATACAAGCTCGCTTTTTCAATTGACACGTCTTCAAAACACTTTTTCAAAACAAACATAAAATCAATATATTCCAAATTTTGTGAATAGGTCTATACTTGTGTGTATCACCTAGTAAAATTAGCCTAATAACTGAAATAAGAGCATATAATGTAAATAAAAATCACATCATGATTAGTAGAGGCCGATTTTTGATCGGGTGAGTGGGGGTGCTCAATTCATGACTTTCCCCTCTTATACCTAAGTTCCCGAGCCGAGACACTTTGGTGATGACAGACTAATGGCCTTTGGCACAAGTCATAGATTTCTAAATTTTTCAAAAATATTTAGGTGGCGACTCTAAAATCTGGCAAAGTGGTCCATTTTTGGCATTTTTGATTTAAAATCGATTTTTGAAAAGATTTGCCGGATTTAGACTCATTTGTGTTTATCTATTTCACATTGCACTTGTGAAACCAGATTCAGAACTACGAGAGTCTGAATTGTAGGGCTAATTGTATTCGAAAGGAGCATGAAAAACAAACTATAACAAGCCTTAACCCTGAATTTATAGCATGTGTTATTAAAAAAAGATATGAAATAAAGGTTAAACAGATATATAATTTCCCTAGTGGCTACAACTCTTCAAGACGGTGCCTGGTTACAAAAAAAGTGAGTTTACAAATAAAGCCCTAGGCTTGTACAAAATAAATACTACAATAACAAGAAGAGAAGCTCTTGGCTCCAAGTCCTCCCAAGCTACTACCTTGGCGGAGACATGTCATCTGCACTTGAAAATAATTTTCTACATAGGGTGAGCCAAAGTCCAGTAAAGATACTCTAACACAGTGTATGAATCTTAACAGAGTTATAAGGTGAATGCATATACAATGCTCCTGCCAAAACATTTTGTATCTCTTTCCAAAAACCATGTAATGCCAGATTATATCACAATTCATGAAATCACTTTCTTTATAATAGAAAACAAGGCAGTAGATACAATGCTGTGAATCTCTAGGATGTGTCTACAAGTAGGCTACAAACACTACCAATTGCCATTTTTACCGGTACTAACCGGAAGGCTTAGAACCTAATCGCGCTGGTTTTTGGACTTTCACCAAGGATATACAGGCTAACTTAATACCACAACTACACTCCCTACCCAAATTCACCAAGGTATTCACCAATTTTTCTCAAAATAATAAACATTTTCAATATATTAAATATGTTACAATGCTCAATGCAAATGGATGAGAAATTAGTTTTAATTCACCTAATTCTCATATAATTTCTACAACAATCATAGATATCCTTTACCGATAGCCCAAAATAGATATCTATAAACAGACAATTCATTTCCAATACAGATACACTTTCCAACATTTCCAAATAGGAGTGATAATTCATATCCAACTCCACCCCCACCATCATCATTATCATCGTTCCAATTTCATAAAACCAATGTCAATTCCATTTTTCTCTTTACAAAATCAAAGGTTCACAAATTAGGGTAAAATCCTATTTCTTTAAAAATTCAACCCCAAGGATAAAATCCACCATTTTTTTTTTATCACAATTCAACCACATTTACAAGTCTATATACATATTCAAGAACCCCTTTTGAAAACCCCTCTTTTGATAACCTTAGATTTTTATCAAAATCCCCAAATCACAATATCCATTTTAAAGACAAATAACTAAGTTAAAAATCATAAAAAAAGTCAAAGTAATCTCTATCTCAAAGAAGAAGACTCAAAGGAAAGATGGGTAGAACTCAATGGAGTCGAAAAAACGAACTTCTCCGATTAGAACGAAGCACTCGACGTGCTCTCTCTTTTTATCAAAGGGACTAGGATGTAAAGATTGATGGATCAAGGTGCATTTGATGTTTAGAAATGGTTTCTAGAGAGAGAAAGTGTAGATCTGAGACTTATAGAGAGAGAGAGAAGTGAAAAAGTGATCCAAAAAGTGACTTTTACAATCTGATATATGTACAGACCGTTCGAGCACAAGAATCGTCGCTCAAGCGACCAAACATGACCAGTGAGATCGCTCGAGCGAACAAGGTACCGCTCGAGCGAAGAATACCATCCTCCCACTGAGAGTTACAAAAGATCGCTCGAGCGCAAAAAGGACCGCTTGAGCCAAGACCACTCGAGCGTAAGAAACACTGTTCGAGCGAAGAATGCCATACTCCCAGTAGTTTTGAAAACTTGCAAAAGTACTGGAAGTTCTCAAAGTTTGCTCGAGTGCAAGAAAGTTCACTCGAGCGAACAAGCCAAAAGCAGGGCAGTAACAATTTTGAAAAACTAACTCCCAACTTGTTTCAAACACAATCAGGACACTCCAATAACCAAACTCAACAAGGAATAAGATGGAGGAAGACATAAACAACCATCAAGACATGAAAACCTGGATTCAAAACAATGAACAGGTCAGGTTCAAACCATAATCGTTACTACGGGGCCTATTTTTAGGTCCATTTTGATGATCCATACTATACACTTTTTAGGTTACATCGAGTAGAATATAGTTTCAAAAAAATAAGTTCATCGGATATCGTTAACCATTTCATTGAATTGCATTTATATCTACAAAAATAAATGACAAATATGATTTGAAGTATAAACTGAATACAAATACAATTTGATAAAAGGGTCAATTGATTTCCAATCAATTTGATTTTTCATAAGTATATTCTACTTAACATATCCTAAAAAATGAACGGTTTGAATTATCAAAAAAAGCTTCGAGATGGGCTCCAACGGCCACGCAATAGTGACTGTTGTGCACTTCAAATAGCAGCCAACCTATCTCCAAGAGGGGGTTAGGGTTGATTTCTTTACTAAATTTAACTAATTCATAGTTTTGAGTTTAGTAGTCTGTTTTGAATGATTTTTCTTTTCTTTTTGTTTTTTTTCCATGTATTTTTTAGATATCTATTCATTTTGCATATTTATTTTTGCCCCCCCCAAAAAAAAAACTACAAAGAGAGGCCATTTTGACTCAGAATTCAAACTTTTTTTTTTGCATAAATCGTGAAATACAAGGCCGAAAACCACATCAATCGATCCACATGGGAGAACAATTCTAGTTTTATTGTACTGAATCATAATTTGCATGATACTAAATACATAGTTGCGGTTTGCAAAATTTTGACGTGCTTCAAAATAAATCTATCTATTACCTTGTCATAGGTCTATCTGTTGATTTTTTTTTTCTTAGAATTAATATAGATATTGTTTTAAAATTTTTGAAAAAAGAAATCTAAAAATATAAATTTTATTATGAGCGAATTTAGGTAGTTAAAGTTATGGCATTTAAAAAAAAAAATTAACATAAAATACACATTAAATGGCAAATATCTCAAGAATTATCCTTACCATCACATATTTAGACTTACAAACAAAAAAAAGTGTTATGCTTGTACTTATAATGCACAAAGAAATTAGAGTGTGTTTGAAAAAAAATATAAATAATCGATAATATATATATATATATATATTAATAATTAAAGTAATAAGATTTTTCATGAATTAGTAATGATTTTGTGGTAGCACTACTGGAAAGTAATTTTCCCAATTTAAACTTTGATCTCCGTCACAAATATGTCTAGGCGGTGAACTTTTGGCCATTTTTTTTCAAAAAATTAACCAATTGATGGGAAATTTGATAATACAAACACTCCACTTTGGGTGTGTATTAGATGTCCTAATTATGACATTTATAATATTTGATTATGATTTATTGTAATGTTAATTATGATTTGATTATGACTCATTGTAGTGTTAGTTATAACTCATTATGATTATTATTTTCGTTATGATAAAAAATTGTCTTTAGTTATACTTATATAAAATTTGATTGGGTCATTTTTTAATAAATCCCCTTTTTAAGTGTTTTATTTTAGGGTGATTCTACTTACACAACACTTTCAACTCATTACACCCTCATTTTTGATATTTTTTTTATTACTATTTTATCCTTTTATAAAATTACCGATTAACCCTCTAATTCTAAAAATTCAACAAACAACTTTCTCACGCCACTCACCATTCCCCACCACTGCTATCTCACCTCCAGCAACCTTCTTCCACCACCGGCCAGCTATCTTCCAACTTCGATAGTCCTTTCCCAACGCCGGCAACTCTCTTCCATCCCTCTTCTACCTCTCCTAACCCCTCAGAAACCCTTCCCTTACCTCTAAAAACCCTTCTCCTTCCCAAAACTGCCATCCAGGTCAACCCTTCCTCTTTGTGAATCGCGATTCTTCTTCTTCTCCTCCTCTTCTGCTACTATCCAGATCTGAAACTTCTCTCTTTTACTTAATCGCTCATGATGATGAAGGGCATGGGTGGGTCCGCAGGGTGGTTTATGGCAGTGTAAATGGGTTGTGGCAGAGATGAGTTGCCACTAGAGAGAAGGATCACGACGAAGAAAGAGGCTGAAAGGGGAGGCGCGATGGAGGATGAAGAATGTAGAATGAGAGATGCAGTGGCACAGGTGGGCTAGGAAGGTGGTCACAGTGGGGGAATAGGCTCGCAGTGGTTGGAGATGGCAGTTGTGAGGGGATCTAAATGGTGGCAGCGGTGGTAGAGGAGTCGGCCGTGGAAGAGGAGGTGGTTGGTATTGGGTAGAATTAGGGTTTGAAAGTTGGGGGTGTAAATAAGAGGGTATAGTTGGTATTATAAGGATGGTAAGGAGATAAAATCAAAAATTTGAATTTTGATATGTTGTGTAATTAGAAATTTGGTGTAATGAGATGTTTTTGTTGTGTAATTAGAATTACCCTTTATTTTATCTAACCTATCTTCTTTTTTAGTATTCTATTAGGTCTTGTTTGATATAATATAACCAAATCACCCTTCGAACTTTCTGTGCATGTTTCCATTTTGAAATTGATACACAATAAAAAAATAATAATAGTCTCTCATTCTATGGAGAAAATATCTCCCTCATTCTAAGAAGAAAAAAAATCTCTCCCTCATTCTTTCATGGAGGAAATCTCCCCCTTATCCATGAAGAAAATCTCTCACATTCCCAAAACTCTAAATCGTCTACTTTCTAAAAATCTCTCACTAAATGTTGATGAGAACTTTCACATTATAAATGCATGTTGGTAAACAACATCGTCTCATGAAACTATCTACACACTCCATATTACATGAGTGTGTGAACATTAACATTAAGTGTGACTACCTATTTGTATTACAATGTTAATGTTCACACACTCATGTAATATGGGGTGTGTAGATAGTTTCATGAGACGATGTTGTTTACCAACATGCATTTATAATGTGAAAGTTCTCATCTTTGTATTACAAAATTAATGTGAACATTCACATTTCTATGTACCCACTATGTTTGTGACCAAAATAAAACATTGTTGTTTATACTAGTATGACTATTTTTGAATGTGAATATTAACACAATATTGTTTGCACTTGTATGACTATTCTTGAATATAAATATTAACATTGATTAATGGTGTGCTGATCATAACACCAATTGCAACACATTACAATATGAACATTCTGTTAGACAATTTTCACTGTATTCCAAGAATGGATTAAAGAAAGGAGAGAGTTTGTATGATTACAAAAATCAAAACAGTGTAAAAAAAAATAATAAGAAAACCGATTCTTATTTTGTTACAAAAACAAAACAGAATCTAGAAAAGGAAAAATAATAAAAACAGAAAAGTAATCAAATTACTTACATTATTATTTTTTCAGATATTTAGATCAAGTCCAGTGTTCAACACTGTCTCCTTAAGACAGATTCGTCCTCTCTAAGGTGCTAACAGATTATAGACGTCTATCTCCCAGTATAAAATGATCTACAACGAACAGTAGTAGTACTACAAATTGTTCGTACAACGAACACACTTTGTGTTTTATACTTTTTCTCACAGGAAATTTATGCAGCAAAATGCAGGAAATAAATGCAGAGAATAAGAACGAAAATTAGATTGCAAAACTCAAATGAGGGATTGACAATTTATAGGAGTAGAAGGTGGCTGTTCAGGTTTGAACTTAATAGGTATGAACCTGTTTGGATTTGAACTGAACAGGTATGAACCTGTTTGGGTTTGAACGATAGGTATGGATCCTATATAGAAAAGACTGAAGAGGTGCAAAGGCCTAACAGCCAAAATTTGAATTTTTCCAACTGAAATTTGAATCCAAAACGATCATAATTTATTTTCCAAAATAAAAATAAATAAATTCAAATGTTTTTGGCCTAAAAAGAATTAGTATTGGGCCGAACAAGCTTAAACCAACCTCACACCACGCATCCGTGCCCAAACCCAGCCTAGCCCACCCGCCCGACCAATTGGCGGCGACTGCGTGTGCGTGTGTGTTTGTTTTGGGTCTAATGGGTCTTGCCCACTTTGCCCATAACCTCCTCTTCTACAAAACTTGAGTGGCCCTTGGGACCTATCCCAAGGTCCAAACTCAAACCTTATAAACCCATACCAAGTTTGCCCACCAAAGCAATGTAGAACAAACCTTAACCACCTTCAATTTGGAAAACCCACCATGTAAGGATTTAAAATTTTTCCCTCCGCTCGAGCGGGGGAGTTGACGCTTGAGCGGACTTGTGGGGTTTCCAGCAATTTTGCAAATGGCCTGAGATTCTGAGAGTTGTGAATCTCCGCTCGAGCGGGGGAGTTGACGCTCGAGCGGACGACTTTGTTGGTCTGTGCGCACTCGAGCGTGGGAAGCGACGGTTGAGCGTGGAAAGTGAGATTGCCCTTGACATTTTTATTAGTGTATTTGGAACCTCCTTATTTTATTTGGTAAAGTAAGATTGGACCAAAAACTTTAATTCGAACAATTCGTCTACGATCAGCCGTCACTCTTTTGCCCTTTTCTTTTTCCACATTTTGAATTTGGATGTGAGATTAGAACCATTGGAAAGCTTATTTCCGGGGCTTCAATTAGACACAAGAACGACCTAAAACGGAGTCCGGATGAGAGAGTTATACTTGTTCGAAGTTTTCATATTTGTGCTGGAAGCGGGTACACTCGAGCGTGGAAAGCGACTAGGGTTTTCTAGATCATTCATCACACTTTCCTCTCTTCTCTTCATCCCTCTTGCCCTAGGTCCGAAAACCCTAGGGTTTTGATCCCAAATACGCGCCATTCTTCTAAGTTTTGGCCAAGATCACTCACCAAGAAGTGAAGAAGCTTGAAGATCATCATGTTCTACCGATTAGAATTTGGATTCGCGAAGGATTCTTCTCAAAGCTTGCTCCTTTGCTTGATTCTTGAGGTAGGGGTTCTAGTTCTCTTCAATACTTACATCAATAGATAGATTTGTGGTATTTTCATTATATAAATGTAAAAATTTCCATTTTTGAGCATATAGTGTGTATCATGAGAATTGGGGGTTTAGGGTTTGAGATGTTGGGGGTTCAATTGATGGGTTAAGGTGATGGAGAATGACCCTTAGGTGTATAATTAAGGGGAAAATTGGAATTAAAGGTAATGGGTGAGAAGTTTGAATTTTCATGGAAAACTTAATTTTTCTTGAAAACCCTAGGTTAATTCATGATGATAAATAATGATTTTGCCCAAATTGAAAATAGAATCTTGAAATTGGTAGATTGAATTATATATGTACAAGTTTAATTGGAAATTGGAAGTGTTTGAAAATTATGTTTAAAGTTTGCAAATGAACCTTGTTATGAGCATTGTAAATCATGTTATAATGAGAAAGGAAATTGGGGGAAAGGATTTGTTGATGATGTGGATGA
The DNA here is from genome assembly GCA_025200525.1 of Camellia lanceoleosa. Taxonomy (NCBI): domain Eukaryota; kingdom Viridiplantae; phylum Streptophyta; class Magnoliopsida; order Ericales; family Theaceae; genus Camellia; species Camellia lanceoleosa. The sequence goes on from CM045767.1 coordinate 96,599,172, forward strand.
TGTAAACTTGGCTATGGAATGTTCAAATGAGCTTTAAGAATTTACCTCGAACTATGTTGAATTATGTTTAGTGGTGTTAAATTGCTTATGTTGAAAAGTGTTGATTGGATTGAATTGTGTTGATGATGTTGAGTGGTATTGAATGATGTTGAATCGAATTGTGTTGGACTATGTTGAATTGTATTTGCATCTGGTTGAATTGTGTTGAATTGAGTTGCGTCGGGTCGTGTTGAGTTTGAGTTGAGTTGTGTCAGGTTGTGTTGAGTTTGAGTTGTGTTGTGTTGTGTTGTGTTGAGTTCGGGTTGAGTTGAAAAATGGTTTTTCGGTGCCCACGACCGTCCGTATAATAGCCGGTAAAAGTGGGGAATGGTTTTGAAAAATTGAAGAAAAAGGTTTTTGGGGGCCTACATCCCGCCGTATAGTAGCCGGCAAATGTGGGGGTGATTTTGAATTAAAGGTGTCCAATTGCACTGTCTAGGCTTATCGCTGGACGAATGTGGGAAAAATATTTTTGGGTGTCCACACAGTCCCGCCGTATAGTAGCCGGTGAAAGTGGAAAATGATTTTTGGGTGTTCACACAATCCTGCCGTATTGTAGCTGGCAAAAGTAGAAAAACGGATGGTTTTCGAAAATGTTTTGAGTGCCCACATCCCGCTGTATAGTAGCCGGCTAATGTGGGGGATGCATTTCAAAATTTGAAAAATGGTTTTGGAAAAATATGATTTTTGGAAGGAAATGGTTTTTGAGAAAATATTTTTTTTTTGGGTTCACTTCCCGCCGTATAGTAGCCGGCAAAAGGTGGATTGTGTTGAAATATGTGTTGACAAGTGTTTTAAATTAATAATTTTATTAGTGACTTGTGATGAATTTGTGAAATTGCATATTGATGTGTGATTTGGTTTAAAGAGGAAATGTGCATAGACATTATCTGTAATGTATGGGATCCAAAAGTGGGTAAGGGGATTATGGATTGGTGATGGTGAATATAATGAGTTAGTTGTGAAAATAAGGGTAAGTTATGTGTGTTGTTCTGTAAATAAACAAGAGATTGAAGTGAATGAGGCTTATTAACCTTGTGTTATCTTGAAATGAAATGTTAGAGTGTAACTAACGGTGTAAATTGAGTATAGGAGAATCATTAGTAAATTAAAAAAGGAATTTGAACTTGAAGTAATGGAGTCCTAATTAAATATAATGAGTAGAAAGGAAGAATGAAAGACAAAGATGAATATGAAAAATGGAAATTAAATGGGAAATATTTTGGGAATTGGTTAATAACTTTTAAATGATGTTGTTTCTTAAATATGGTGGTTTCACAAGGATCGATGGTTTTTCTAACGTTAAGGAATGATTTCTAATGGCAGAAGGTTTTCTTAAAAATGTTTAAATAATTTTTAAGAAAATGGCACTCTACCTATGATATTTTGAAATTATAAAATGTTACCCTACTATATGGTATCACCCTGCATGCATGATCATTTCTATCTATGTGTTTGCTATTGACTTAGAACTATGAGACTCCTACTGGGCATCCGTGCTCACCCCTGTTGTTTTTATCTTTTTACAGGAAGAAAGTATGGATTCTGTGATTGAAGAATTAAGAAGTCCATGTGTCTTTGTATGTAATTTCATTGTAGATATAATGGATCTTGTATTTGTAATTTATTTATTTGTAGTTTCTCAGTAAGAGATTGACATGTAATGTTATCATTGTAGTATTCATTGAGAGAGAGAACATGTATTATTTTTCTATTACTCAAGTATAATAGATATTTGTATATATGAAAAAAAAAATGGACCTAAATTAAAGGATTTGGTAATGTTTCCGAGTAATTAAAATTGGGGCGTGACACATCAAACACCATTTTCATGAAGCTTACTTTGGCATCAATTTTCTATTCACCCAATCCTGGTTTTAAACAACCAAATATACTACGTGAATCACAATGCAACATAGAATGCGTTACCACTAATACTCGTTATAACCGGTACTTGTGACCTAGTATAATTATAGTCCAAAGTTGACTAAAAATTTTATTTTTGTACAAAATTTTCTCAACCATTCTAACAATCCCCCACATAAATAGAATTTGATGACAACAGAAATGCAACAACATGTAGAATTTTTCGAGAGAGTATAATTTGAAAATATCTTGCATCAGGATAGGTAGTTTTTGGCCTTGAACCTTCCCTAGTGATAACCTATCAAACTTACTAGCTAACCAATGGACGTGATGCCTTGAATTTTTCGGCCGTTAGTGTAAGCCAAGACAATAGATTTCATACAAAATATTTTCTGACACATCGTGGTTCTTACGGTTGTGTTCATTTTGGCCCTGAACGCTTCTGGTTGTTCATGAGTGCTCTAGAGAATTTAGTCTCTTTATTCTCATAGAACCGGCCCCAGTTCGATACTCATATAAATGATTCTTATTGTGAGTATCTCTTATACTCGTCTTAATTTTTATGCCTAAATCAAGATATAAGTAATCATTAAAAGGAAAGCTTATCTTTAAACCTCTGCATACAACACATATTACAGATATCACTCTCACCATAGGAATGGGTAGGGAATTTTAATCCTTTGGTGATTTCTGGCGAGCCATACATAACTTAGTTGTCCCTTTGAACTTAGTTCTTGGGATCTCCAGTCATCTAACTAGGGTTACCATTGTGACGACTCTTATGTAATAGGCTTTAATCCTATCCTCTTCGATGAACTATACACTTGCTCTTTTGCCAAACATTTTATTAACGGATCCGCAATATTCTCTTTAGATTTTATATAATCTATTGAGATTATTCTACTTGAGAGTAATTGCCTTATGGTATTATGTCGACGACGAATATGTCGTGACTTACCATTATACATATGACTATGTGCCCTGCTATTGCAGATTGACTATCACAATGAATGCAAATAGCTAGCACAGGTTTTGGCCATATTGGAATGTCTTCTAAGAAGTGGCGAAGCCATTCTACTTCTTCTCCTGCTCTGTCTAAAGCAATGAACTCTGATTCTATTATGGATTGTGCGATGCATGTTTGTTTCGTGGATTTCCAAGAAACAACAGTGCCTCCCAGAGTAAAGACATAACCACTAGTAGATTTTGAATCTTTAGTATCTGATATCCAATTTGCATCACAATAGCCTTCGAGTACTGCTGGATATTGAGTAAAGTTTAAACCATGATTATGAGTAAATCTTAGATATCAAGAACCTGAATGATCGCTTTCCAATGGTCTTCTCCGGGGTTACTAGTGTACATACTCAATTTATTGATAACATAAGCTATATTAGGACGAGTGCAATTCATTAAGTACATTAGGCTTCCAATGATTTGGGAGTATTTTAACTGAGACACCGCATCACGTTTATTTTTTGATAAATAAAAACTGATGTCCACAGGTGTTTTTGCTACATTCACATCATCTTTGATATATTTACTAAGAATTTTCCATATAGATCTCTTCGTTTAGATCACTGTTTAAGAAAGCTGTCTTAACATCTATTTGATGTATCTCTAAATTATACGATGCTGCTATAGCAATAAGTATGTGGATGGATGTTATTCTTGTCACAGGGGAATATGTGTTAAAATAGTCCAGACCTTTTTTTTGTTTGTAACATTTTACCACAAGTCTTGCTTTATACTTGTCTATTGCACCATCTGTTTTTATTTTTCTCTTGAATATCTATTTATACCCAAGAGGTTTAGAACCAAGTGGAAGATCCACCAATTCCCAAGTATGATTTTGCATAATGGATTCAATATTAACAGCCTTTTTCCACAAAGGTGCTTCAGGACCTGCCATTACTTCCTTAAAGCTCTGAGGCTCATTTTCTAACAGGTATGTCAGAAACTCTAGACCAAAGAATTTTGATATTCTAGCTCTCTTACTTCATCTTGGTTCATCATCAGTTAAATCCTGTTGATCGAGACCATTACTAGTCTCTTGCGTTTGATTGTCATTAGTCTTTTGACTTTGTGTATAATCCAAAGTTCTTTCTTGTGAACTTAATTCCTGTCATTTCTTATAAGGAAAAACATGTTCAAAAAACACAGTATTCCTTGACTCTATAATAGTGTTCACATGTATATCAGGTATTTTTGATTTATAAGTCAGAAACCAACATGCACTACTATTATGCGCATAACCAATAAATACACAATCCACATCTTAGTCTTTTTCAGAACAGGAACTTCTACCTTTGCCAAACACCTCTACACTTTTAAGTATTTATAGGAAGGTGGTCGACCTTTCCACAATTCATAAGGAGTGCTATTCGTTTTCTTGTGGTGTATTTTATTGAGAACATAATTAGTAGACAATATTGCTTTCCTCCACAAGTTCTGTGGTAAACTTGAACTTAGTGACATGGCATTCATCATTTCTTTAAGGGTTCTGTTCTTCCTTTTAGCAATTTCATTTTGCTATAGGGAATAGGGTGTTGTAGTTTGGTGAATAATGCCATGTTGTGCACAACATTCATTTAAAGGTGCATCATATCCACCACTCCTAACCATTTTAATGGTTTTAAGAAGTTGATTTTCAACTTCGATTTTGTAGAGTTTAAACATTTCCGAGACTTCATCTTTACTTCTAAGTAAATATACATAATAATATCTTGTGCAATCATCGATAAAAGTTATGAAATACTTTTTGCCTCTCCTTTAGTTTAAACAAATTTAAGATTACACACGTCAGTATGAATTAATTCTAGAGGTTCGATTTTTCTTTCAATCGATTTAAATATAGCCTTAGTTAGTTTCGCTTCTACACATATCTCATATTTGTGATTAGGATCAATTTCAAACTTTGGTATATAATCCAAACCAATTAGTTTACGTAAAGTATCAAAATTCACATGTCCTAATCTACCGTGTTATAAATTTGACTCAAGAATATAAGCAAAAGATGTGTTATTCTTATTCATAACAGATTTTGGTACAACAGTCATTTTATTCAACTTGAAGAGACCATCGCTCATGTATCCCCTACCCACATACGTACCATTCTTTGTTAATACAAATTTATTAGATTCAAATACAAGTCTAAAACCATTTTTGCTTAACAAAGAACCAGAAACTAAATTCTTCCGAATGTCTGGTACATCAAGCATGTTGTTGAGAGTAAGTTCTTTCCCCGATGTCAACTTTAAGATAACTTTGCCTTGTCCAGCTACAGCAGAAGTAGATGAATTTCTCATGAATAGTTGTTCACCATTTGCAGCCTTATTATAAGTAGTGAACATCTTTTTGTCCGTGCAAATGTGTCGAGTTGTTCCAGTGTTAACCCATTATTTCTTGGGATTTCTAATCAAATTAGCCTCAGATACCACAGCAGATAGATTGATGTTATTTACCCTGTTAGAAATGCAATCTAGTTCTGTCACATTGGCTTGATTGGTAGTCTTCTTGCTTGTACTTTCGTGATCCTTCTTAGGGTGTCGGCAATCAGAGGCACGATGTTCAATCTTGATACAATTATACTTTTGTACTTTCAGTTGTCATTGTTGTCGCCTTATTTAGGACTATCTCCAGCAAACTTTCTCTTTTTATTATGTGGTTTGGGCACTTGTTCCACTACATTAGCCTTGGACTCAATGTGATTTTTACCATTCCTCTTTTCAGCTTTACAGTTATCTTCCTCAATTTTCAGTCTTAGACTAAGTTCATCCATGGTCATCTCTTTGTATTTATATTTTAAATAATTTTTGAAATCTTTCCAAGTCGGTGGTAAGTTTTCCACTAATGCAGCAACTTGGAAAGACTCACTAAGATACATACTTTCCACATGAATATAATGCAAAATTAGTTGAAAACTTTGAACTTGAGAAATTATCGTTTGGGAGTCTATCATAACAAAGTCCAGAAATTTATCGACAACAAATTTCTTTGTGTTGGCATCCTCTGTCTTATATTTTTTTCTAAAAAATTATTTTGCTATTTTCAGAGGACTGTAAACATTAGACAACATCTTGTCTAGGCCATTGAGGATGTAAATTCTGCAAAGAAAATCAGAATGTTTCCAGGCATCCACAGCGGTAACAACTTGCCGATCACTTTCACCCTCTTTCAATACTGGAGACTCTTCATGGAGAAACTGGGCAAGATTAAGAGTTGTAAGATAGAACAGCATTTTCTGCTGCCATTTCTTAAACTTTCCGCCATTAAATTTTTTTGGTTTTTCTCTATGGTTCACAGGTACCACAGGCATTTGAATAGGGTTCTGGACAATAGCTGGTATTGGTGTCACAACCTGATTTGGTGTACCAGTTTCAGTAACCATTAAATCTGATTACAAAAATTAGAATTGTGAATACAATGAAGAAACTATTCTGTCTTAAGATTGTTAGACAATCTTCACTGTGTTCCAAAAATAGATTAAAGAAAGGAGAGAGTCTATTTGATTACAAAAATCAAAACAATATAAAAATAAATAAATTAAGAAACCAGATTCTTATTTTGTTACAAAAACAAAACATAATCTAGAAAACGAAAAATAATAAAAACAGAAAAGTAATCAAATTACTTACAGTATTATTTTGTCAGATATTTAGATCAAGTCAAATGTTTAACACTATCTCCTTAAGACATATTCGGCCTCTCTAAAGTGCTAACAGATTATGGACGTCTATCTCCTATAGTGAAATGATTTACAACGAACAGTAGCAGCATTACAAACTGTTCGCACAACGAACACACTTCGTGTTTTATACTCTTTCTCACAAGGAATTTATGTAGCAAAATGCAGAGAATAAGAACGAAAATTAGATTGCAAAACTCAAATGAGGGACTGACTATTTATAGGAGTAGAATGTGGTTGTTTGGGTTTGAACTTACCAAGTATGAACCTGTTCAGATTTGAACTCAATAGGTATGAACTTATTTGGGTTTGAACTTCAGGTATGGATCCTGTACTGAAATGATTGAAAAGGTGCAAAGGCCTAATTGTCAAAATTTGAATCCAAAACGATCAGAATTTATTTTCGAAAAAAAAAAATTCAAATGTTTTTGGCCCAAAAAGAATTAGTATTGGGCCTGACAAGTCCAAACCAACCTTACACCACGCACCTGTGCCCAAGCCCAGCCTGTACGACTAGCTGGTTAGACAGACGGTGGCGACGATGCGCGCGTGTGTGTGTTTGTTTTGGGTCCAATGGGTCTAACCTATTTTACCCATAACTTCCCCCTCTACAAAACTTGAGTGCTCTTTGGGGCCTACCCCAAGGTCCAAACTCAAAGCTTATAAACCCATACCAAGTTTGCTCACCAAAGTAATGTGGGACAAACCTTAACCACCTTCAATTTGGGAAACCCACCAAACACCATTTTCATGAAGCTTACTTTGGTATCAATTTCTCATTCACCCGATAATAATTTTAAACAACCAAATATATTACGTGAATCACAACGCGGCATAAAACGCGTTACGACCAAGCTATTTCTGGTACTTGGGACCTAGCAAAATTATAGTCCAAAGTTGACTAAAAATTCTGTTTTTGTACAGAATTTTCTCAACCATTCTAACACATTCACATTGCAATGAGAAAACATGAAACAAAATTAAAAAAAAGTAAAAATTGACTATTTCAATTATTTAATGGTAACAAAAATGATTGTTCAATCAACAAGCGTAGTAACAAAAATAATAAACATACAATTAATATTTGAAAAAACAAAACTCATACCAAAATACGTTGTGAATGCTCAGAGTTTGCAATTAACTTACAATTAGCCTTAAAAAAAATTAAATTCATACCAATGTGAACATTCAACCGCAACATGAAAATATAAAACAAAATTGAAAAAAGTGAAAATCGATTATTTCGATTGTTCAGTGATAACAAAAATAAATATTCAACCAACAAGTATATAAACAAACAATATACAATAAATCACCAAACAATATATAAAAAAATCATTAAATAATTCATATATATTGATGCACATGTTTAGAAAAATCTGTATATAATCAACGTCAGTATAATACCGGTGAATAAATTACATAATATCGATAACTACAAAAATCGATGAAGAGATTACGATTTATGTATAATAGCGACAAAAAATTGAACTTTCATCGTCGATTTACCGTCATATCTGTTGTGAGTCCATCATCATCTCTGTTAGGTTTTATTTCTTGGCAATCCCGTTTGACAAAACTCCTTTCAGTTGTACTTGTTTTCACTCTTTTATTTTAGTGAGGTTATGAGTTTTTAGATGCGAATCCAACCCAAGTTATGTCTTGTAGAGAAGTTTTGTGATGTTAATTCTTTCAAGATTGCCATTTCGCTGATTATGACGGGTCTAGGGGCCAGCCCTTGGCGGGTCCCGGCAATACCAAAGGGTCGAGGGCGTTCAAGCAAAATGCAAAAATGCATTCCAAGTTGCCTGTCCACTCGAGCGGACATTCCCGCGCTCGAGCGGAGAATGATGAGTTCCAGAAGTTTATTCGCCTACAAAAATACTGGATGTTGTTTTTTCCCGCTCGAGCGGAACTTTCTGTGCTCGAGCGTAGGTCCGCTCGAGCGGCTATTTTGACGCTCGAGCGGAGATCGCGGGACAGTTTTCTATAAATACGTGTTTCAGTCCAAATCTAGGATTACTTCTCCAGATCTTCTTCTTGGGTTCTAGGGTTTATATCTAGGGATATTTTGCTAGTTTTTCTTTGATGTTTTGATTGAGTATTCAACTCATTGTTTAAAGAGTATACATCAAAGGATTTTTTTGGTTGTTCTACACAAAAGAGAGAGTTGTTCTTCGATGGATTCCGAAGAATTCGAGCCTGAAGTTTTGGTGGATTCTGGAGTGGCTCATCGTCAAGACAATTCCGAGGTGAAGACGGGGTTGGAAGAGACACATAGGGGTTGGTTCAATTTGGGCGTGGATTCGCTAGGTAATTGAGAGTATACCTATGTAATTCCTTTATGTCTTTTTAGTGGATTGTTTTGTGGCTTTTGCCAGTGGTTTTTTATCACAATTGGAGGTGTTCAATTGTGGTTTTTTCCACGTAAAATCGTTGTGTCGATTTGTCTTGATTGTTTGATTGGGTTTGTTGTTTACTGCTTAAAATTGATACATAATCACAAATCAACATCTGGGGGATTTCTAGATTTTTCAATTGGTATCAGAGCGGGTCGCTCTATTTTTTTTGGTTTTACAAATCTATTAGAGTGAGATCTTGTTTGATTTGTTATAATGGATACAATTTGTGAGGGAAATTTTATGGTTCAACCACCCCTACTTGACAGATCCAATTATTCTTTTTGGAAAGCTCGGATGAGATCATTTTTAAAATCTATTGATGAAAATTTTTGGCAATCTGTCATGTATAGGTGGACTGAACCAACGATTACCGTTGATGGAGTAACTTTCCCCAAACCAATCGATAAGTGGGACACAATTGATTACCAAAATACTAGCTGGAATAGTAAAGCTATCAATTCTCTGTTTTGCGCTGTCACACCTGAAGAGTTTAGTCGTATTTGCAATTGTGAAGTCGCAAAAGAGGCTTTGGATATCTTACAAACTATTCATGAGGGCACTTCTTCTGTTAAACGCTCAAAACTTCAAAGGCTCATGTCTAGTTTCAAAAACCTTTCAATGAAAGATAGTGAGACCTTTGATGAATTTTATGCAAAGTTGAGTGACATTGTAAATTCTAGCTTCAATTTAGGCGAAAAAATACCAGAATCCAAAGTTGTGGGAAATTTTTTGAGATCCTTGCCCGATCGGTTCCAACCAAAAGTTACGGCTATTGAGGAGGCTCAAGATGTTGACAACCTCAAGCTGGATCACTTGGTTGGAAATCTCCAAACTTATGAGGCACATAGGAATTTCAAAAAGAAACAAAAAGATGCTATTGCTTTTAGCAGTACTCATAGAGTTGGAGAGGATTCTGCTAAGGATTGTGAGATAGATTCCAAGATTACGGCTGCTTTTGTTAAACAATGTAAAAAATCTTTTTTGAAAAAGAATCCTAATCTTTTGGAATCTACTCATACTCATAAATCTAAAGGCAAAGATAAACTCAAAATTAATTCTATAGCCAAGAAGGAGAAAGGAAAGTTACAAGGGAACTCTAAAAGAGTCCAATGCTATGAATACCAAGGATTTGGCCACTTTGCTTCAGAATGCCCCACATGTTCGAAGAAGAAGAAAGCCCTCGCCATCACTTGGGATAATGAATCAGAATCTGATGAAGATGAAAGTGATAACGAAGATCAAGGCGAAAAGGGACATAAACAATTCCTTTCTTTCATGGTGGCTTTCGAAACTGAAGGATGAACAAAGTATCCGAAGAGGTCGGTTGAGAATGCCACTGATGATGAATCCTCAAAGATTGATGATGAAGAGCTCGAGCAAGCTTATGAAAAGTTGTATAAGGAGTCTCTTAACTTATCCAAATTGAATGACAAACTCACAATGAAACACAAAGCATGTGAAAGTGAGAATGTCAAACTTAAGGAGGAGATTTCTGAGGTTAGGATTGATGCCATCAAGATAGCTAATGATCGACAAGCTCTTTGTGCAAAACTCTTGACCTGTGAGACAGAGAGGAATGAGCTACAACAAATCTATGCAACGTATGAAGAAAAGATTGAATCTCTCGAGATGTCTCAAATTGCTTTGGAAGAACTAATGATCAAGGAAGAGGAAGAGCTCAGGTGTGCTATGGCTACCATTGGTCTTTGGAACAAAGGATCAAAGACTTTGGACAATATCATTGGGTCTCAACAAATTTGTTCTGACAAGAGTGACATTGGCTTTGGTGGTAAGAAATAGCAAAAACAGAGTGCTTCCACATCTCATGATACAAGAACTCAAGGAAAGGGAGAACAAAAAATTCAACATAAGGATGGACTTCTCAAACTTCCTAGAGTTAGTAAGATAAAAGAAAAGAAGGTACACCCTGTTTTTATTTGTCATCATTGTGGTATGTATGGTCATATTCGCCCTTATTGTTATAAATTGTGTGGGAGAGTGTATTTGCCTAGACCTAAAAATAGGAAGTTGAAAACCAAGTTGAGACGGGTTCCCATTGCAGGGGAAAGAAACCACAACGTCAAGACACCACCCAAGAACTGCAATTCTTACAACTTTGTTCATACTAAAGCGGTTTGGGTGAGAAAACTTGACTTGTGCTAATTTGTTTATTCTTTTTAGTTTTTTAGGTTTCTGTGTGTTTTTTTTTTTTTTTGGTCATTTATTGTCTGCCTGTTCGTTTTATGTCTTGCTTTGTTTAGAAAAAAGGGAAAAAAAAATGAAAAAAAAAAAAATCCCAAAAAGATTTTCTTAGTATGGTTTTGCAAGCTTGAAATTTTTGAGTGGTCCTTGGTGCATATTGGAATTGATGAGAATATCCATTACATGTCAATATGTGTGTGCTTTCTGTGGTCATTACTCATTTCGGAGTGTGTGTTCTTTGATTAGTATGTCTCATTCTGTACACACTCTTGGATTAGCAAATATTGGAGTCTTCCGCCTTAGTGATCTTTTTTCTCTATGGACTTCTGGCATGGTATCTTTTGTTTTTCTAGAGGAATTGACCGATACTAGCATATCTTGGGTGATGTTGAGTCTCTTAATCACCTTCCATCTTTTTGCATCATCACGGCTTTCCCCTCTGTTCTTTGGAGTCCAGCTATGAGGAAAAGGCTACCGCAGAGTCATCAACCAGGCTATCCTTATTATATCCATGCTTCTCTGGTTCGGTTTCCATACTCTTGAGCGTGTCAGCCGCCAATAAGTGTGCAAAAGAATAAGAAAAAGAAAAAAAAAAGAAAAAGGAAAAAATGTGCAAAAGAAAGAAAAGAAAAAAATGTGCAAAAAAAAAAAAAAGATTCATTGATTGAGGGGGAGCCTCCGCTTTTACTCAACAAATACCCCTTGATTCCTAGTGGTTTGACTTTCCTTAGTTGTGCTCAGATTCTCTTGTTAGAGGTCCAGCTTTCATATCACTACTAGGATTTGAATCTAGTGTTTGTCGAACTCCAAGAGTCACACACACACTTTTTTCATGGGATCTATGCTTGTCACATATTGCATGACCTTCTTTTATGAGGAATATTCTACAGGCTGTGCACATTGTGTTTTCAAGTAATTGTGCTTCTTGGATAATCTTGTGTGTTTTAAGGTACAAATCTGAAATTCCCTACTTGCTCCACCATATTATTGTTTGTCGTTTTTTTCTTGTTCTTTGTTTTTAGTGAGGGGGAGTTTGGTTTTTCATTACAAGAGTTTATTAGCATGATCACTTTGATTTGTTTGGTAAAGGAGATTGACTTTAGTTGTTTTGCATGTTACTATGCACTGTTTGCTAATTATTTCCTTCTTGCATGCTCTTGATATTTCCATCATCATATCATTGCTTGTGTGGTTTTTGATCTTGCTTTAGTTGATTGAGCTTCCTTTGTCAATTCGTGACAAAAAGGGAGAGAAAGTTCATGTGTGTGTCTTAGGATTTCATGACCTTGTCATGTGTCAGGTGTATGTGTCTTAGTTTTCATCTATTCATACTATATGTTCGTAAAATCTCCAAGTCGTATCTATTCATGTTTTCCATCTCATACTTCAAGATAATCTTGTCATATGTTTATTGTTTTTTTCATATACTCTTGTGGAACTAATAGTTGTTTTGGAGATTGTGACACTAATAACTGTTTTGCAGATCATGACCTTGAGAAAGAAGTTGGCTTTTGTTGGTTGTAATAGGTTGGGGTAATTAGGATTTTATTTGTTAAGTGTGTTTTGTCACGGCATTGCTAAAGAGGGAGATTGTTAGGTTTTATTTCTTGGCAATCCCGTTTGACAAAACTTCTTTCAGTTGTACTTGTTTTCACTATTTTATTTTAGTGAGGTTATGAGTTTTTAGATGCGAATCTAACCCAAGTTGTGCCTTGCAGAGAAGTTTTGTGATGTTAATTCTTTCAAGATTGCCACTTCGCTGATTATGACGGGGATTGAGCTGCCCGGTCAGCTCGCGGGGGTCCAGGGGGCAGCGCCCCCGAAGCAAAATGCAAAAATGCATTCCAAGTTGCCTGTTCGCTCGAGCGGACATTCCCCCGTTCGAGTGGAGAATGCTGAGTTTCAGAAGTTTATTCGCCTGCAAAAATACTGGATGTTGTTTTTTTCCGCTCGAGCGGAACTTTCCGCACTCGAGCGTAGGTCCGCTCAAGCGGCCATTTTGACGCTCGAGCGGAGATTGCGGGACAGTTTTCTATAAATACGTGTTTCAGTCCAAATCTAGGATTACTTTTCCAGATCTTCTTCTTGGGTTCTAGGGTTTATATCTGGGGATATTTTGCTAGTTTTTCTTTGATGTTTTGATTGAGTATTCAACTTATGGTTTAAAGAGTATACATCAAAGGATTTTTTGGTTGTTCTACACAAAAGAGAGAGTTGTTTTTGGTGGATTCCGAAGAATCCGAGCCTGAAGTTTTGGTTGATTCTGGAGTGGCTCATCGTCAAGACAATTCCGAGGTGAAGACGGGGTTGGAAGAGACACATAGGGGTTGGTTCAATTTGGGCGTGGATTCGCTAGGTAATTGAGAGTATATCTGTGTAATTCCTTTATGTCTTTTTAGTGGATTGTTTTGTGACTTTTGCCAGTGGTTTTTTATCACAATTGGAGGTGTCTAATTGTGGTTTTTTCCACGTAAAATTATTGTGTCGATTTGTCTTGATTGTTTGATTGGGTTTGTTGTTTACTGCTTAAAATTGATACATAATCACAAATCAACATCTAGGGAATTTCTAGATTTTTCAATCTCTATTATCGATTTACAACTAAAATTCTCTTCCAAATGTTCTTTCATGGTAGAACCTTAATACAAAAATGGTGAAGGAAGATCCTTAATCAATTCCCCACATAGAGACAAAGAAAACACTAAGAATAATAATATTCCATATTCTATATATAATGTTTTATATATACCATAATAAAATATATCTAATAATTAATATTCTCTCTCCTAAATATACGGTATTATATATATATATATATTATAATAAAAGTCTATAAAGGTAAAATAGTCCATATAATAATTTTAATGTAGAAAAAATGACCCATTAAAATATAAGTTTAAATATATATGACTTGATGAAACACTACAAAATTTTAGACTTATTGGGTTATAAATCCACTAAATGAGATTTATAAATAATCTCTATTTGATTATGACTTATTTTTTTTATTATAATTACAATTAAAAATAATTTAATTATAATATTTATGATAATTAACACTGCAAAAATTGTAAATTACGTAGTATAGTAGCATGACCAGGCATGTGATTCCTCAGTAAGCTTAATCTTTAGCAAATTCAGATAAATAAGTTCTATAGTACTCTCTCTCTCTCTCTCTCTCTCTCTTTTTTTGTCTTTGGAAAATTAAATGGGCCCGATGTATTTTAGTGATTTTTTTATTTATTTTTATTTTTATCTCTATCATATATATATATATATATATAAATAGTTGTCAAAAAAGGAGTTTCGTCTAAAATAGTTAAAAAGTTGTTATCAACAGTATTTGCCAAATATTTACACTATGAACAAAGACACATGATCCAACAATATAACCAAAATGGCGACTTTGTTTGGTTTAACTCACCATTTAGGAAATCGAATTTTTTTATTTTTCATATTTTTGTATTGTCACCAATTTATTTTTTATTTTTTTAGTACACCTAATCTAGATACACTAAAAAAATAAATTATTTGTGAAACAAAACTTTAAGAAATACAAAAAATACAAAAAAAAAAAAAAAATCAAAAATTAGTACATTTTTATATTTTGTTGTATTCAATAAAATTTTTAAAGATTTTTGTACAAATTTTATACATTTTTAGTATATTTAAGATTAAGTAGATCTAAAAGGTATAAAAAAAAAATTGATTAAAATATTTCAAAAACGCATTCAAAATGCAATAATATGAATTGAAAACTCTAAAAACAGTTTTCAAAAACTTTAAACCAAATATTTAAGTCTAAAAATTAGACTCACTTTTCAATGATATAACAATCAATAAAAATATTTAAAGTAAATTTTTCTCCCATATATTCTAATCATTAACTAATCATCTTTCTTACATATTATAAAGTTCTTTTAATATTGAAAAAGTTGGGCACTTGATCCTTTATGCTAGTAAGGTGGCTTTAAGTGACAAGCAAGGGTGAGTAAGGCTGGCAAACCCAAGGGGCTCTAACATCCTGGCAAGATCTTCACGCATAAGACTTGAGGTCCTAGGTTTCATACTTTTCGAAATCAGTCATTCGGGTGATAGCATATATAGTTGGTAGGACGAATCTTTCAGACCTGAGTGAATCATACCCAGTGTCAGGAGTGTGGGTTCGAATCCTCATCTGTATACAAGTTCATGACTTACTACTATATAGTTGAATGGCTCTGCCGTGTAACAATCACCTAATGATAACCTCTAGAGTCTAGGCTCCTTAGAGTCTAACTTTAGAGTTATCCCTATGGGGTCAGACCTTTTTAGCAAGGCTGGCAATTACATTGGAAGGTGCATTACAATACAATTTCTTTAGAAGTAAGCTAGCGAAGACTGCATGTTCTTTTTTATGATTTAATCATGAAGCTAATCTAATGTCATTATTTATCATCTCTTTCTAAACCAACTTGCCATTGGATGTGGCTCATCATATGCTCCACATGGAACTTTGTCTAATTTTGGGTTCAGATCATTACAATAATTTTGCAACTTTGAAGATTATATATAGTTTATTTATTTGTTTTGATCATATTCGAATTATTATTATTATTTTTTTGCATTTTATAACATGTCATACGATGGAAACCATTTTACACACTCGATGAAAATGTATTGCTTTGGAAGGAATTTTTTTTTTCTTTTTTTGAAAGTCAAAAAAGTTTTTCAAAACTGAATTCTTATAATACCACCATTACCGAACTTTATTGTCACCATTGCCTTCATAACAGCTGTCATTGTTGTCACCATTATTTCCTCAACTATTACCGTCGCCTTCATCATTACCATCACTAATGCCATTGCAACCACACCCACATTAACACACTACTGTCGCAATGTACCATTTTTAAGAACATAAATACAAAAAGATATTTTAATTTGAAAAAAAAAAAAAAAGCAGAAGAAGAAATTAAAAGAAGTTTTTAATAAATTTAGAACAAGTTGAAAAACAAATAAATTGCTCACATTATGCATATGAATTGATGGAAAAAAAAAATTAGATTCTATTAACAAATTTTATAAAATTTTATTATTTATATATATTCGATATTTTTTTTTTATATTTAATTTATGTACTCCCAACAAAATTGGTAAATTAACTGATTGAATGAACAACACTAGAAAATAGAAGTGTAGTATTGTCCATGAAGTCTAAAAGATAGTAATTGCACCAAAAATTGTATTTTTTCAGAAGCAGGTTGAAAGTTAATTTTTTAATTTTTTTTTTAAAAATATATAAAAAATAAAGAATTAATATAACTTAAAAAAACTATTTTTTTTTTTTACTTTTAACTTAATTATCAAAATAAGCTTTGTCTTAAAATAACATTTATACAAACTTAAATATCAATAAACAAATAAAAAGAAAAAGTAAGGATCATGTGACTCGACAATGCACTGACAAGATTAAGAATGTGACAGATGGTATTATTATTGACGCTAAAGTTACCAAAAAAAAAAAAGAGAGAGTAGGATTCAACTTGTTTGGTTCTAGACTCGCTTTTTTAATAATTAAAATTTATTTATTTTTTTGATTTTTTGTTTTCACTATTTTTATTTTTTTAATCTTTTAATTTTTAGATATATTTAACATAAATATATTTAAAAAATATAATATTTGTAAAATTTTTTTTAGAAAATTCATTAAATATATATGAAAAAAATGAGAATTCAATACATTTTTTTTGTATTTTTTTATATTTATTATTTTTTTAAAATATTTTTTTTTTACAAATATTTTAGTTTTTAGATATCTAAGTAAGGTGAGTCTAAAAAAATAAAAAAAATTGTTTAAATTTTAAAAAATATTCATTAAAAACAAAATAAAAAACTCAATTTACAGAAAATTAAATTCAAAAAATTAAAACAAAACACACTAATTATTTATAGTGATTTTGTTGCAAACTCACCATCATTTAAACTAATCTCATCACTCTTTACATATAATTTGCTACACATTTCTCTCTTCTTCTCTCTCTCTCTCTCTCTTCTTTTTTTTTTTTTTTTTTTTCATTTAGATTACAAATTTGGATAGAAAAAGAAAAAAAAAGAAAGAAAAAGAAAAGATGAGACAGACATGAATCAAATATAAATTAATTAATCCCCAAAATTAGATGAGTTGGTAAGGTAACAACCTGCATGATTACAAGTCCTGAGTTCAAAACCTCTGTCGGCCTCTTTATCTTCATAGCCTTTGACTAAAATTGGGAGGTGAGTGGTGAATTCCTCAACATTCTCCCCTGTGTTGGCTTGTAAGGTCGGGTCCAAAGGGTCTGGCCTTGGGGTTCCTAGGTTATCAAAAAAAAAGAAAATATGTATATATATAAGTTAATTTTTTTTTTCTCTATTTTTTTTTCTTTTCAAATGTATATCTAAATTTATAATCCAAACATAGTGTAATTATTTAATTAGCTGTCGAAATAATCAATATTTTAACATTATTATATCAAAGTTTTGATCTATGAGATTTTGGTTCAAGTCTCAAAATTTATATTTGCTCTCCCATTTCATTTGGTAGGAGTTTTTCTGTTATATACATGTTTCTCTATATCATTTTAATATTGTCAAAAGGACAATCTTACAAATTTTGTTGTAATAAAACAATGAAAAGAAAAGAATAATCCGTAGCTTATTTAATTAAAAATACCTTTAATTATTTTTTTTCTTTATCTTTTTCTTTTTTGAATTTTAAAATTGCATTATGTAGACTTCTATTTTCTATCAAACTTGTATTTTTAGAACGTTTTGAATAGATCTATCAAATAAGATTTATATTCACTATGGAAATTTTTAAAAAGTATAATTAATTTTTGAAAAAAAAATCATTTTTTAAAATATTTGAAGTTAAAGTTAGTGAAATATCTCTAACCAATGTCAATTAAGAGAAATTTTATTGTTTTTCAATTTTGTAATTTTTAGCCATCAATTATAAACAATGAAATTTCATTTCATCAAAGAGTAGCCGGAAAATTTCACACTACTAGGTCAGCAAAATTTCACTTTACTAAAAGCAACCGGAAATGATCGTGGAGAAATGGTCATCAACAACCCGCAATGGTCACTAATTTTTTATTTTTCTATTTTTATTATTTTATATCAGCACAAGTCAATTATTAGTTTTAGATTAATATCAGTGGGAGTCATCTTCCCAACCTTTATAAAGCACAAAGTATTTACCTCTTAATTCAATCCTTCCTTGAGGAAAGTTAAACTCATAACTTCTCTCTTGAAATTAAGATCTTAGGTATGTTTGATTGGGTGGATTAGAGCATATGATTAGAATTATTAATCCGTAGGTCCAATTATTCTATATTTATTTTAACATTTTGGTTTAGGATTATTAATCCAATGGATAATTAATCTAACAAATTTGTAAGATTATTAGTAATGGGGTAAAGGTGAGATTATTAATCCAATGGATATTAATCCAATTGGATAGTGAATACCACACTAATTTAATAGGATTATTAATACTTCACTATTAATCTTGTGAATGTTTGATTGGATGGATTAAAGCATTTGATTGAGATTATTAATTCGTGGGCCTAATTATTCTATGTTTGTTTTAACATTTTGATTTAGGATTATTAATTCAATGGATAATTAATCTAACAAATTTGTAGGATTATTAATAATGGTGTAGGGATGTAATTATTAATCTAATGAATAATTTATCTTATTAATCTAATTAGATAATAAATACCACATTAATTTGATATGATTATTAATATCTTACTATTAGTCTTGTGAATCAAACTGATCCAACAGAGTTAGGGTGGTGGTGGTGTAATGAAAATGCAATAAGAGTAGTTTTGTCAAAAACTTAGTGTCCTTAAACGAATAAAATATATTAACTAGGAGCTGGAAAAAAATGAATATATATAGATTCGGTAAACATGTTTAAATAATTATATATGTATCCATATATATATATATTAAAATATAAAAATAATTTAAATGAATGTATCTTATTACTTATATTTTCATTTAAGTATAACTTTTAATTAGGAGTGTTTGCGGTTTGGTTTTAAACGGTTTGCGAATCGGTTTGGATCCGCCCGTATGTATACGGTTTGGAGAAAATTCAATCGGTAACCGCCCACAGTGTGTGGTACAGTTTGTGCAGATAGAGTTCGCGGATGTGAAGACAGTTTGCGGATTGGACTTTTTTCAATTTCCAGATTCAATATAATATAAAATTGATTTCAATTTCAAAAGTAATTAACAGATTCAATTTCCCCCTCCATAACGAAGTAGATTCAATTTCCTACAATGTTCACAGAATAAACAAAAACAAAAACATTCAAAAACAATGTTCTCAAATAATGTTCTCTATAACATTTATTTTTGTATCATGAAATTAGGGTTTGGTGTGTTGGCTAGAAATATCTAAGATAGGATGAATGAAATCAACGGTCTAAGTTTTTTTTTATTATATATATATATCTAAATGCGGGCGGGTTATTGCGGGTACGGATTAAACCTACAATCCACCCTCAACCCTTAATTATGCCATATTGCAAGTCGCATTTGTCTACATTATGTCTGCGAAATCGTCCATTTATATACAGATCAATTTTGATTAGATAAATTGTACGGTTCAAATAACCCTATACTCAATCATACTTTTAATATATTATGAGATAATTATGATACTTCAGTTCAATCCAATTAGTTGAAAAGTTAAACGAATTACCCATAACCTAGTCCCTTCTCCACCTTGGCCAATGGTACGAGTTTTAGAATATTTTATTAGATAACTTAGCATATATTATTGTTTCCATTTTCTTACAATTTAAGTTTTGGAACAATTAAGTCCAATATGGTTGTGTTTTTATTGTTTTTATTTCTTGTATTTTTTGAAACAAAATAACAAAAAGTTCAACAACACTTATTTTTGCATTATTATTATTATCATTATTTGTGGAAAAAGAGTTTTTAAAATTTGAAACAACTTCTTGGTGATTTTTAAAACGTGAGTTATTATTTGAAAATGTTTTGAAAATAATTTTCATAAATAGTTCACAAAAAGAAAATTATGTATTTTTTTAAAAATAAAAATAAAATTCAGTTCACTAGTTTGGCTTTTTGAATTACCATATATGTAGTAGCAATCATGTCATATGTGATCTACTCCCCTTTGATTTTCTTTTTCTGTTAACATAATGATATATATATATATATATATAAACTTACTTTCTAATTTTTTTTTTTTCATCATATATGAAATTACAATGAAACTTAATGAATTCCAATCATAATGACAAAGATAAAATACAATATATAATTAATATAAAGAAACTCCCAAAGTAAGGGAAAAGAACCCTAACAAATACATGAAATATGAGACTCACATACATGTGAAGAGATTTGAATCACTAACCTTCTAGAAATGGAGATGGATGGGAGGCAAGTTTGAGATAGAGGGAAGATGGAGATGGAGAGGAGGCAACATTATGGTGGGTGGTGGTGGTGACACCATGAGAATAGAGTTCTAGCCTTGAGAAAGTACAAGGCATAGAGATTCCAAATGGAAATAGGGAAATAGAGAGTATGGGATCTATGACGATTCATTACTCGTTGGGTTACTCTTTTTAATGTGGTATATTACAGGTAAAATTGGTATTTCTATTCAAAATTGAATGGCATCAACAAATTCCATTCACTTGCCTAATAACGATTGATCAACGACATGAGTATAAGTTGTTGGAACAATTCGTCTTGAATTCTTCAGTTGGTGGTCTTCAGGTCTTCAAAACTTAGCAATGATCTTGTCTATGTAGAACAAAAATTTGGTACTTCAAGTCGCGTTACTTAGTCACTTTCATAAAGACAATATTTGTAGCTACCAAAAAGTGTACAGGGGGTTACAACAAATTTGCCTCCAGGATACAATGAAGCCTAATCTAAAGATGAAGTCTACTAGTATCTGCATTGACAATAGTAAATCAGAATACTCTTGATATAATCAAGAAAACCAAGACACTGATAATCAAGTCTACAGAATTTGAT
Organism: Camellia lanceoleosa; assembly: GCA_025200525.1. Taxonomy (NCBI): domain Eukaryota; kingdom Viridiplantae; phylum Streptophyta; class Magnoliopsida; order Ericales; family Theaceae; genus Camellia; species Camellia lanceoleosa. Next base: position 96,620,424 of record CM045767.1, read on the forward strand.
TACCAGTAAGAAAAACAGAAACTTACTTAAGAAACTTTTGATCGAGAACTCTAAATCAAGAGGGAGAGAGAGAGAGAGAGAGAGAATTGCAGGAATGCTTTCTAAATTTTGGATGGATTGAAATGGTTGATTTCGTAGCTTATTTATAGGCCTTGATGCGTCTGATTGAATAGTCATGTCCCTTGATCGTATTCGATCAGATCTGACCGCTGGATCGACGATCTATGGTGCAGATCATTCTCACACCGAATAGATGCCTTGACTGATCATACTCGATCACAATCTGGTGCCATCTCATCCGTATGATCACGTGCATCTCCAATCAACGGCTATGATCAAACTACTCCAGATCGGAAATGCAACCGTTCGATCGGTTGGTTGACTCATTGCCAACGAACACCACATCATTACCACGTGGAACTGACTGTATTCTACGTCACCCATGCCACGTTGGATCCAAGTCATCTTTCTAACTTGTCCGATGCAAATAGGAAAGCACCTTCATGGCGCCTTGTGTCGATGCATCCGTGCTAAGTGCAAAGTGTGCCATCAAATGCCACATAGCCCATTGCCCATGCCACACGCGTATGGGTGTGCGTGTGTATGTGTGGATGGTGCGAAGCACCATTCTTGCGGTGTGAGTGCATGTACACTAGTATCTATTCCACAATTCCATATTCAAAGGAATATTCCATATAGCACTTTATTAAGTGCTCTATGTTTTCCTCTATTTTCAATGTGGGACAAAGTCTCCAAGTTTATTTCAAGCTTTTCAAAGAAAAACAAGGAAGGTTTTGAAAACCCATTTTGAAAATTCCCCAACATTCCCCCACCATTTTCAAAATACCAGATGATGACTCTTGGTTCATTTGGCAGCCTTATGCATAGGTGAAGATATCTTGCGATTTGAATCATTCACTTAGTGAAGACACCTCAAAGTTAGTCAAGATGACATAATAGACTTGTCTTTGAACTAGTGATCTTATACGACTAATTGGACATGTCTCATGCACAACATATGTTACGTCAAGTATTCAAGCAAATAGACACGTGGATTGGCCTTGTGTCTATATCTTGTTTCATGAGTGCTCTAGAGTCAAGCCCTTGAACTCATAGGAAACGACACCATCTCTTGCACTCACATAGGTAAGTTTACTGAGAGTACCGTTGTAATTTACAGTGCCCTAACAACCCAGTTGTAAGCTTATTAAGAGTTTGCTAACTCATCCTATTATTTTCACATTATAGGTACTAAGCACTTCAACCTTGGGATGAAAATAAAATAAAACTAAGTGCTTGCAATCACAACATAGGGTGTGCTTGAGCTCATTGAACTCAAGAGTTGATGTTTCTTCAAGCATTGAGTCGAGTTTCCACCTGGAGTGACTATGTTAAGTGGGCTTAAGACCCATCCCCTTTAACGTTTTCCACACCAAATCCCTTACAAGTCTCTTTGTTAAGGGGTCAACCAAGTTTTCACTTGACTTTACGTAACTAATGGTAATTACACATTCTATGATTAATTGCCTAACACAGCTATGTCTCAGTCCTATATGCCTAGACTTTCCATTATAGACATGGCTACAGGCCCGTGATAAAGTTATTTCACTATCACAATGCAAAGATATTGGTGGCATAGGTTTTGGCCATATCTTAACCTCTAACAAGAGATTCCTTAGCCATTCGGCCTCTTTGCTACAAGAAGCCAATGCTACAACCTTTGACGCTATGGTTAAGTCTATTATGCATGTTTGCTTCTTAGAACCCCAAGAGATAGCTCATTCTCTAAGAGTAAAAATCTAACCACTCGTGGACGAGTGATCTTCATGGTTAGTTATCCAACTAGTATCCGTGAATCCTTCCAGCACTGCTGGATAGCCATTATAGACTATTCCATAGTCTATCATTTTCTTCAAGTACCTAAGTATTCGGTTAACAACATGCCAATGCACACTACTAGGTTACTAGTGCATCTACTAAGTTTTCCCACAACAAATGCAATATCAGGTCTAGTGCAAGTCATGACATACATCAGGCTACCTATCACTCTAGAGTATTCTAGTTGATCAACAGCTCTTCCAGTATTAGGATACATTTTCAAATTTGAATCAAAAGGTTTAGACATGGGTGTACAATCATATTGATTAAATTTCTTTAGAATTTTCTCAATATTGTGAGATTGAGTCAGTATCAAATTATTGTTCTCTCGTTTGATCTTAATACCCAGAATTATATCAGCCTAGCTTATGTCTTTCATACTAAATCTAGACGACAAGAAACTTTTAGTGCTTTCAATGACATCATTGTCAGTATAAAAAATAAACATGTCATCTACATATGGACATATGATTACACTTCTATTGCCAGTAAACTTAATGTATACACACTTATCAGATTTATGTATCCTAAAACCATTTGACACTGCTACTTTGTCAAATTTCTCATGCCACTGTTTTGGAGCTTGTTTTAGTCCATATAGTGACTTCACAAGTTTACACACTTTGTGTTCTTGACCTTGTACAACAAATCCTTCTAGTTGTTGCATGTAGATTTCCTCATCTAACTCTTCATTTAGGGAAGCGGTCTTAACATCCATTTGATGGATTTCAAGCTTGTAGATTGAGCTAACGTAATCAACACTCGAATGGTGGCTATTTTGGCCACTGGTGCATATGTATCAAAATAATCGATACCATCTTTTTGAGTAAAACCCTCAGTAACTAATCTTGCTTTGAACTTGTCAATTGTGCCATCAACTTTCATTTTCCTTTTGAAAATCCATTTATAACCAATTGGTTTGGATCCAGGTGGCAAATCAGCAAGTATCCAGGTATTGTTACCCATGATAGAATCCATCTCATCATTTATTTCTTCTTTCTAGAAAGTAACATCTTGAGACTTCATAGCCTCCTCAAAGGTTGATGGATCTGAATCCATATTCAACGATAAGCTTTCCTAGTTCCTTCTACAAGGTAAACAATGAAATCAGGGCCAAATGACTTTTCAATCCTAGCCCTCTTACTCCTCCTTAGCTCAACATGCTCATTAGGTTCATTAGGCTCAATGGATTCATGTCGCTCGTTTTCCTCTGTAGATATCAAATGAGTTGATTCATTTCCTTGATTAGAATCCAACCTTGGAATGGTTGTGAAACAATTCTCAGAAAATAATGCATCATGTGATTCAATGATGGTATTTGTTTCCACTAAACCATTGGGCTCTACCACCAGAAACCTATATGCTTTGCTATGTATAGCATAGACAAGAAATATGCATTCAATTCATTTTTCACCTAATTTCTTCTTTTTAGGTTCAGGCAATCGGATTATTGCTCTACAGCACCATGTTTTCAAGTAACCTAGATTAGGTTTCTTGTTTTTTCAGAGTTCATAAGGAGTAACATTTCTTCCCTTGAGAGGAATTCTATTGAGTATGTGACAGGCAGTGAGCAAGGCTTCACTCCAAAAACCGGAACTTAAACTGAAGTAAGAAAGCATAGCATTAATCATTTCTGTTAATATCCTATTCTTTCTTTTAGTTACTCCATTTTGTTGTAGTGTGTAGAGTGTTTTGAAAAATGGTATTCACCGCCTCTATCAGACCTAAATCTCTTTATTTTGACATTACACTGATTTTCTACTTCTAATTTAAAAATCTTGAATTTATCAAGCACCACATCTTTTGAATGCAAATGATAGATATGACAGTACTTAGAAAAATCATTAATAAATGTTATAAAATATTTATTAACACCTTTAGTGAGGGTACAATACATGTCACATACATCACCATGCATAAGTTCAAGCAGAGATCAGATTTTATCCACTTTAGGAAATGGAATGTGATTAATTCTAGATTGCACACAAAATTTACATTTTTCAAACATATCAATGTTATACTTAGGAATTAAATCTACATTAACCATATTAAGCATTTTCCTAGTATTAATACGACCTAAACGAGCATGTCATAAAGAAAGAGAATCAACAATATAAGCAGAAATAGATGTATTATTAATAACATTAAATTTGAACATTCCCTGATACATGTAGCCCTTCTCAACAAAAATCCCACGCTTAGGCAGGACAAATTTGTCCGACTCAAATACTAACTTGAAGCCATACTTATTGAGCAGGCTTTCAGGTACAAGATTTTTCTTAATATCAGGTACATGATAAACATCATTAAGACTTAAAACTTTTCAAGATGTGAACTCTAGATCCACCGTCCCTTTGCCTTTGATAGCAGCAGTTGAAGAGTTGCCCATGTAGAGAACTATTCCATCACTCACTTGTTTATTAGTAGTGAAACGACTTTTGTCATTGCAGACGTGCCTTGTTGCTCTTGAGTCAATCCATTAGTCACCAACATCTTCGAGCATGTTCACCTCAGACACAACAACCATGAACTTGTTCTTGGCATTTGATGCTTCTGGCTTTTTCTTGTATGATCGACATTCATTTCTGAAGTGCCCTAACTCGCAATAGTGCCAGCAAGCACCTTTTGGCTTTTTAACACTTTTCTCAAGTTGGGGGTTGTGCTTATGCTTTTTTTGTTGAACCTTTTGCAATTATCCACCATGTGAATCTTAGAAGTTTGAGCGAATTGGTTATCTTTACTTTTAAGAAGTCTTGATTCTTTCTCAACTTGGAGGTGTTGAGCCAATTCCTCTAAAGTTATATCTTCCTTTTTGTGTTTCAGAGTTTTCTTAAAATCCTTCCAAGAAGATGACAGTTTTTGTATTATAGAAGAAACTACAATAGATTCATCCATGTTCATATTCTTTTGTCGAAAATGACTCAGAATATGTTGGATCTCATAGAATTGTTCCATAATGAGCTTTGTATCAATCATAGTAAAACGCATAAAATTATTAACAAGAAATTTTTTACTAGTGGCATCCTCGGTGAGGTACTTTAACTGTAATATGTCCCATAGTTGCTTTTTCGTTTCTAGATATTGATACACATAGAACAGAGAGTTTGACAGCTCATTCAGAATGTGTCCTAGGCAAATGTAGTCATCATTCTTCCATTTGGTTACGGTACAAGTTTGCTTCATAGTCTCGTCTTCTTGCTTTGCGAGATAGAGGGTAGTTAGCACATAGACCACTTTGAGAATGGTGAGCAAAAAATGCATTTTCTTTTGCTAGCGACGAAAATTTCCTCCATCAAATCGGTCAAGATTCATGAAATCTTGAGTCATTTTCTAAATACGCATCGCCATATCTAAATATTGTCTTTATATTGTTGGAACAATTCATCTTGAATTCTTTAATTGGTTGTCTTTAGGTCTTCAAAACTTGGCGATGATCTTGTCTATGTAGAACAGAAATTTGGTACTTCAAGTCACGTTACTTAGTTGCTTTCCTAAAGACAATATTTGCACTCACCATAGGTGTGCAGGGGGTTATAACAAATTCGCCTCCAAGATACAATGAAGCTTGATCTAAAGATCAAGTCTACCGGCGTTTGCACTAACGACAGTAGATTAGAATACTCTTGATATAATCAAGAAAACCAAGGCACTGATAATCAAGTATGCAGAATTTGATTACTAGTAAGAAAAGTAGAAATTTACTTAAGAAACTCTTGATCGAAAACTCTAAATCAAGAGAGAGAAAGAGAGAGAGAGAGAATTGCAGGAATGCTTTTTGAATTTTGGATGGATTGAAATGGGCGATTTCACAGCCTATTTATAGGCTTTGATGCGTCTAATTGAATGGTTATGTCCCTTGATCGCATTCGATTAGATTTGACCGTTTGATCGACGATCTATGATGCAGATCATTCTCACACCGAATAGACGCCTTGACTGATCATACTTGATCATGATTAGATCATGCTCATACCGAATAGATGCCTTGACTGATTATAATTGATCACGATCGGGTGCCATCTCATTTGTACGATCGCGCATCTCCAATCAACGACTATGATCAAACTGCTCTAGATCGGACACGCAACTGTTTGATCGGTTGGTTGACTCATCACCAACGGACGCCACATCACTGCCATGTGGAGCTGACTATATTTCACGTCACCCATGCTACGTTGGATCCACGTCATCGCTTCAACCTGTCCAATGCAAATGGGAAAGCGCCCTCATGGTGCTAAGTGTGCCATCAAATGCCACATAACCCACTGCCTACGCCATGCGCACCATCCTTGTGGTGTGAGTGCATGTACATGAGCATCCATCCCATAATTCCATATTCAAAGGAATATTCTACGTAACACTTTATTAAGTGCTCAATGTTTTCCTCTCTTTCTAATATGGGACAAAGTCCCCAAGCTTATTTCAAGCTTTCTAAAGAAAAAGAAGGAAGGTTTTGAAAACACTAAATAATAAATTTTGAAAACTCATTTTGAAAATTTCCAAACATTACTGTAATGTTATTAAGCTTTTAAGGTGAGTTAGTGTCATTTATTTTCTCTATTTTAAAGGGGAGCACTGTTATTTGGGCAATAGTTAGGGGTGGTCTATCTAATTTTTCATTTTTTATACTATAATTTTTATTTAAAATTTATAACATTTACAACTAAAGCAAGTTTATGTCCTCTAATTTTATTTTAATTTTTGCATGACAATCACATAATATCTCTAACCTTCACAATCAAAACCATTTTGATAATTAAAAAGTTGAAACATGTAAGATTTCATAATTTTGTGAAAAACAAAAACACAATATACTAAAAATGAAAAAACTTTACAATATCATAATTTTATTAACCAAATAAAGACGGATGATTACTTTTTGTACTCAAAATGAGATTTTTCACCTCAAAAGAAGAAGATGGATAAGGATATATACCTTATGGGTTTTGTTTGGGAGCTCGAAATTGTGTGCACACAATGCACACAATTTTCATTTCAGGCAAGAAAAAAAAAAAACACAAGGCAAAAAAAAAAAAAAAAAAAAAAGCCTAAAAAGGCAATTCGGGGGATTCAGTGCACATGGATTGTGTGCACAAAACATTTTTGATACCTTATTAATTTTAGGGAAAAACTTTTTAGCATTAAAAAAAGTGCCCCTAATGCCCCTAATTTCCCTTTTTAGTAACTGTTTTTCTTTTTTTTTATAACTGTTTTTTTTTTTTCCTTAAAAAAAATTTCGAAGCATTAGTGCCCCCATTTTCGAGCTGCATATCACAGCTGTTAATTTTATTTGCTTGATTGATAAAAAAGGGTTACAAATTATAACCTTTTAATATACATAATGACAGAGAAAAGTGCATGTCCTTTTTTCTTCATTGATGATAGAGAGAGAGAGAGAGAGTAAAAAAGAGAGTTATAAAAAGAGTTGCAATTATTTTTATTTTATTCTTTTTAAAATTTTTAGAGAGAGAGAGAGAGAGTTATTATCAGCATTTCTTTTTTTTTTTTCTTTTTTTTTTTCTTTCCCTTCTTTTGTTCATTGTCACTGTGAAGTAAATTGAATTGTAGATGCAAGAACTAATTGGGGTTGTGATTATGATGATTCTTATTCTCTATTTTTTCAGAGCTTTCTAAATTGGTTAACGGTCTTTTGACTTTAGATAGATTGGGCACTTCGTTTATTAGAGTATATTAGTGTTGATTCTTTTTGCATACATTTTTCTTGTATTACATAAGCGGCAAGGCTCATTATATCCCCATCTCAGTTTAAATTATTAATAAATTTCTCCTAGTGCCACAACTCAGAAAAAAAAAAAAAAAACTTTCCTTTTGAGAGATTAAAAAGAAAAAGATTTATAATAAGTTCGTTTTTATATTATCAAGAGAGCGATAGAGAATACAATGATGAGCGTTTTTATTTTTGTAATAATAAAAAGAGAACTTAGAAGAGATATGTATATATAAAAAGATAATTTTCTCTGACTGAATAAAAGACGTATAAATATAATTGAGAGCCTTTTGTATGCGGTTGTTTTGCACTTTTTTTATTTGATCGAGATATTAGATGAATGATGAAATGATTTTCTCTCTCTCTCTCTTTCTTCATATTTTTTTTCTTCTTGTAATCTATTTAGTCTTTTTAGATGTGTAATGACTCATTTATCCGCCAAATTGGAGTATCACATTTAAAAAAAAAATATTAAAGAGTTTTTTAGTGTTACATTTAAAAAAAGTACATTAAAAAGATTTTAATTTTTTTAAAGTGTCACATCATACCTGTTACATTAGAGTGTCCCATGTCACGTTTAGAAAAAGTACACTAAGGAATTTTTATTTTTTTACAGTGTCACATTATACCTATCAAGAAAATTTGAGAAAAGTCTATTAAGAAATTTTATATTTTTGAAGTGTAATATTACACTGGTCATATTTAAAAAAAATACACTAATGAGTTATTATTTTTTTTAGAGTAAAAGTTTTAGAGTGTCATATCATGCACACCACATTGTTACACTTAGAAAAAGTACATTAAAGAGTTTTTAATTTTTTGAAGTGTTATATCATTGGAGTGTCATATTAATACCTGTCACATTAGAATATCACATCATATCTGTCACAATTATAAAAAGGTATAACTGTCTACCAAAATACTTATAAGACTATACGGAAATAGACTTTCTACTAATAGGACTTAATTGTATAATAAAAATATAATAAATGAAACCCACCCACCTCTACTATGAGTCCCCTAAGTTGCCTAACCCTTGAGCCACAACTAATTGCAATCGTTGAATTTTTAAAATTATTAGCTACAAAAAGAGTTGTAAAGAGTCAAAAACTAACCATAACATTTGTGAATTGGCTATGATCCGGCACTATATGAGTCCCCTAAGTTGCCTAACCCTTGAGCCACCACTAATTGCAATCGTTGAATTTTTAAAATTATTAGCTACAAAAAGAGTTGTAAAGAAGTCAAAAACTAACCACAACATTTGTGAATTGGCTATGAACCGGCCACTACACGTATGATTTTTGTTTCAAGAAGCATATGGTGTGTATCAATATTGAAAAATTAAAAATTTATATATATCAATTGATATTAAAAATCATAATTACATTAAGAAAAATGTAGAATTACAACGTAAAAGCAAGAGGGTTTCACTAACATAGTTACAAAGATGCAGATTAAGAGAAAGAAAAAAAGCATAATTACAAAGATGAATATGATCATTAAAAGTTTGACAACAATTTTTAAGTTGCCTTTTAAGTTTTCTTTAAGTGCTCTTTTTCGCATTATTTGTTCTTCATATAACATTAATTTATTTGATTTTTAATTTTTTTTAATAGCATTAGTAATGACGTTTTACTTGGTCGTAATCACGTTAGTAAACACTACCTAACATAAATATTTTGTGAGGCCATTAAATAATATGGTTGAAACAGGATGTCACATATCAAATAATAATAAAATATTTATGATATTAAAATGTTGTCACTCAAACTAATTGGATCGTCTTAGTTGGCTAGAACCTAGGACTCCAATATGAAAAATCAAGATGTGAATTTCAATGAATGAACCAATAATTAAAAGTTCTATTACACTATTTTAAGGTAACCCCCCAGATTAAAGCATGATACTTATTTGGTATGCATTTATGTATCCTGTGCGAGGAGCAACATATTCTACGCTTCCGTACTCCTTATGTTCAAGTTTCGCATTTCTCCAAACAATGTCTTTGAGCTTGAAAACACAGCAACGGTGACCTACCTGGCAGGTGTGTTGCCGGAAAACTCCTCCAACGATCAAGTTAGCAACCTTAGAAGAGGACAAAAGAGAAAATAGATTAGTGTCAGGAAGATCGTGGACCTGTTGTATAGAGGTGCTGCAGGGTTTATATAGTTTGTGTACGCACTACCTTACTCGTCTTCTCCTGGACACGTGGATGTACTATCCTTTCATCATCTTACATGTGTGTGCGCGACAATAATACCAAACAGTATCGACAAAACAACCAAATGGTATTGATGTGTACGGATAGTGGATTCCCCCCTATGCTCTTCAATTGGGCCACGTGGCAGTTCCTATCGAGCTATCCGTAATCCAACGTATGACTGTCCATTCCAAGAGCAACTTCTACCAACCGGCCTAGCTCTGAGATGCCCAACCGGTCAACTATAGCTCAGTCAGGCTAATTAAACTTGCCCTAGCTAACCTTGCCCGGCCTTGAGCCTGGGCTGACACAGTTACCCAAGAATAGCTGAGTCATTGATCACGATCATCTCTCTGTTCGGTTGAGGTCGTGAGTTTCCCCTTAGCCTGGTCGAAAGTAGCACTATCATTTTATCGAACTCAGTATTGGACCGAACTGACTGAGTACCTTAGCCCAACATTGGGCGTCTCTTCGGACCGGTCGAAAGGCTCGTGACAGCGGCCTAAATCCTGACTTAGCTTGGCCCATTTGTATGGCACAAACCTCCCTCTCAATTGCCCTTTAATCTCGTCTGCTTCTACATAACCGAGATTACTCTTTCTTTGTCGCTGAGCTATCCTTGCACGATGTTCATAGGTAACCCGATTGAGATCCGTGATGCCCTTACCCTTTCAGCTCTCTCACTGACACCCTGTCATTTCTGTGTCACGTGGCACACCCTCATTGGTTCTGTGCGACCTCTCACCTGCCATGCATGGGTTTCTGGAATTCAAATTCTGGCACCCTTTCAATTTTGACATATATATTGACGATACACACACCGCCTCCCCCATATTCTTACTGTTCATCTTCTCCAACAAGCCAACCTATAATTCAACGCCGTCAACTTCGATTCCTCGCCGCCATCACGGAATTAGAGAATTCCTCTGGTGGGTATCTTACCGTTGCTGTCGTTGGTGCACTTGTTACTGGCCGAAATGTATATCGGAGCCATAATCGGTAAGTTTTTCTTATTTGCTACGTTTTTCTTTCGTTCTTCATGGTGTTCTTAGTGTTCTTGAGATTTTATTACCCTATCTGTGTCACCAATCACTATTATAATATTTGAAACACCTAACAACTGAGTAAATAAGGATTTTCAACCATCTTGAGGGATAAATGATTTTATATCCTTTGCCTTCCGACATACGGATTGGCTTCAATAATGAACAAAAGAATTTTGGGTTGAACTGGGCAAAAGTATGATTTTTGATCCAAAATCATACCTTGACCGGGCAAACCTTATGTTTATGATATTTGTGGGGAGAACTGGGCTACGGTAATCAAATGGTTTAGGAGGCTGTGCAACCAGGCTAAAATTTGGTCTATTCGTGTGGCCGAGCTGGGACCAAATTCTGTCAGCGAGATTAGACTTGTAGTTAATTCTGCCTAATGAAGTAAAAATCTAACTCCAACTGTGCAGTCGAGCTGAACCTAGCTTACCTGCGCAGCCGAGCTATAATGCATCTCGTCGGCAAGCCAAGCTAAAAATCTAGCTCATTTATGTGGCTGAGTTGAATCTAGTTTTTCCACCATGCAGACTCCTAGAAGACCAAGCACACCAACACAAGTGCTCTCAACGGTCGAGTAGGCGTGTAGACCCAACTTTCTTCGCGCACCCCATTTTCGGAGAAGGTGCGAATTGGTCTTACTACAGTTTGGACTCCTGTCACGGTTCTGAATTTAATCTCAGAAAGTGCAATGCGAGACTAATAAACACCTAAGAGTTCAAATCTGGAAATTGGTTTTGAAAAATCAAATTTGAATGAAAAAGCACCAAACATGGACTGCTTTGCCAGATTACAGAGTCGCCACCTAAATATTTTGTTTTGGAAAATTTAGGAAACCCTAACTCGTGCTAAAGGCCACGTGTCCGTTATCACCAAAGTTGCCTCGGCTCGAGAACTTGGGTACGAGAGGAGAAGGTCCTGAAATGAGCACCCTCGCTCGCCCGATCGAAGGATCGGCCTCTACTAAGCATGATATGTTGTTTTTATAAACACATGTATTCTTATTCCGGTTGTTAGCAAACTTACTATGTGATGCGCGCAGCATACACGTATAGACTTAATCACGAGAATTGGAACAAAACAACTCATGTTTGTTTTTTCGAAAATAGTTTGGAAGTGCTACTTGCAAGTAGGCTAAAGTGCGGATTTACCACCCTCAAGTGGGCTTGAAAACAAGATTTTGCCATTTCGCAAAGTGGGCTTAAAACTCACAATCATCCGAGTTGTTCCAATTCAGGTAATCAAGCCTCCACCCACAGGCATTCAAGTAGTTAAGGATATAAGCAAATAGCCTTATGGCAAGCATGCTATCATGGCAAAATTCACACTCATGCAAGGATGCTAAAGCGTAAACACTTACAGTGTACTTCGAGCCAAAACAGAAGCTAGTTAGAAAACAATGCATGATTCCTAACTATGCTAGATGCCCAATGCAACACATGCAATAATGCAACTAAATAGGCTCGGCTATCTAAGATGGCATATGAATGCGACAATTGATAACATGCTTTGAAACACGTATTCAAGTAAGTGTATTGAAATACGATGCGGTTTGAATGATGCACCGAGCTCGGTGCATGCAAGACAAATGAATGATGCTCGCATGCAAAGCATGAGGTATGCTAATCGAAATATGCCCTAAACTAACCATCAAAAGCTAATAAGTAAAAGGGAGAAAGAAGTGGGGTTGGAAGGCATGCACACACACATGCGAAGGAGGGTCCTAATAGATAAGCTAAGCTAATCTAAGCTAAGCTACTTATTACAAATCAACTAATTAACTAACTCTAGCTAATTAAATATTACAATCCAAAGTGAAACAAATAACGATGCTAAGCTAATTAGAATAATACAACATGAACTAAACTAAATTAATTACAGCACATGTAACTAACTACAACTAGCTAATAAAGCGATAATGATGGCCTCGCGGGCGAAGGCGGCATGCATGCTCGATTGCTTCCTCTCGAAAATCCATTGCCTTGTCTCTAGATGCCTCTGTTTGCACATCTTTGAATCTTTGAAAATTGTGCCAACCTCCAGATTGCTTTTGTTTGATCTCAAGAATACACTGATGGCCGATTGGCCATGGTTGGTGATCATCGGCTAAAACTGGTGGCCGGTCGGCCACTGCTTTCCTGCATTTCCTCCTTTTGCTGCAATAGAGAGCAAATAGAGGCATGGCAATGTATTTGCAAGGGAATGTGTGTACTGCCACCCTCCTTATCATGTCTCAAGCTCAAAGGAGTATGGCATTTGGCTCTCAAGCCACCAACCAAGCATTTTTAATGCATGGTGGCCAAAGAACCAAACTTGTACAAGCTCAATGAATGTGCACATAAGACTCAAAGTGCCTCCACCTCATCATGCATGATCAAGGGAGTTGGCAACCAAGAAATGTGACGCGTTTCATCACTTCAAGTATGAAACGTCCCACATTTCTTGTGTTTGGATTAACGTCCGATCCAAACACGTGCAATGCAACATGTATGTTATCTTGCTCATGTTTTACTTGGTCCAATTTTGTTTACACATTTTAGCTTACCAATTAATCCTTTAACCGGTTAAGTCTAATGTAAAAAAGTCCTCTAATCAGAAAAGATGGCCTAAGCCACAAGCACCTTAAGCATGAAAGAAGCCTCATGCTTTTGGTTAGTAGAAACCCTCAAGAGAAGGTTAAAACCATTAGGCATGAGAGCCTTAATTCCATGCTCAAGCCAACAAAGGGCTAAAGACCTCTTTCAAAGCGAATGAAAGAGTGAAACAATGGAGTGCAATGGCATATATTACATCACTGAAATGACATGCTAAATGACTTAAAATCATGCAAACAAACCATACACAACATGTTAAGAGTCATAAAGTGTCAAAGCTAGTGAAGTGTATTACACTAGAATCATGCAATATCAAATTCAAGGGACCAAACCAACTCTGGACAGACCTCAAACATGTCAAAATAAAGGCCAACACATGTTGAGATGGAAGCCCATGAGGCAACAAAATCATGCTCAAGTAGTGGCTCATAAACAAGGCATAAGGCACAACTCGTAAAAGCTATGAAAGAGTGGAATATGTGAGAATGTGACTATGCTATACACACTGAAATCATGTAAGAAATGAGGCTAAGGCATGCAAACAACTCAAGCAAAGCATGCTAGGGACTTTGAAACACAAAACTAGTGAAGCTACCTTCACTATGGCAATACAAAGTAAGGCTCAAGAGACCAAGACCACACAAAACAGTCCTCAAGCATGCTAAATTAGAGCCAAAAGCATGCTAGAATCAAGCTAACTCATGGTAGAATGATAGGCCAAATCATCACACATGCTAGGCTAGTAAGCAAGATTACACTACAAGTGCAAGAAACATGCGAGAGGTGACCAAACCAGCCAAAAATAGAGTTAGAACATGGCAAATCAGTGGCAAAAACATGCTTAAACCAAGCTTTAAAAGGGTAGAAAAGCATGCTCACTTTGTAGGCCATCAACACATGCGAACAAGAGATGAAGAGGGGGGGACCACCCCCTCCTATTTTGGATCTCAAAACCACCTTTCCACCACTGAAATTCCTCTGGAATTTAGTGATTTAAAGGCCAAGAAAAGATTGTCTTAAAGGCTTTAAAAGATGGCAAAAAACTTAGCAAATAAGCAATGAAAGAGGGTGGACCACCCCTAACTCCAACAAGGACTCAAACCAATATTTTTAACACTTAAAAAATAGAGGTTTTTGTAGTTGACAACTAGGCCAAAAAAGCATGCAAAGGTGGCCTAAACTAGTATACAAAAATAAGCTTAAAAGGGAAAGAAGCTTACCCTTGAAGAACAGCAGCAAGACAGCAACTTTTGAGCCAAAGACCAACCTTCAACAGCCCAAATGAGACCCTCAAGTACCTTAGCAACAAGGTAGTGGTAATTGACTAGGTGTTCTAGTGCAAATATGTGAAGAAAATACATTTTCAAGCACAATATATATATAGAGAGAGAGAGAATTCTAGAGAGAGAGTAAGATTTTGCTCCTCAAAATTCTGAATCCCTCTAAAGAGGGAGGGACCTTCCCTTATATAGACAATGCAAGCAAAAGCTTGCTTGACAAGCTAAAAGCTTGTTTCCATCCCTCTATACACGTGTATGGAGAATGGCTTCAGTGACCAACAGCTGGCACACAAAATATCTGAAAAAGCACAAAAAAGGCCGCCGGCCATTATTGGTGGCCAACTGGCCATCAATAAGGCCGACCGGCCATCAGTGAGGCCAACCGGCCACCACTTATGGCCGATGGATACAAGCCATGGCCGATGGGTTTTAGGGCTGGCCGAGAGGCCACTTTCTTCCTCCAGAAGCAAAGCTACAAGCCCTTGGTGCACAATCAAGCACAAAACAAACAAGTTGAGTGGCTCCAAGGCAAGGCGCACAGCTGAGACCTTCAAGAACTCAAAACGAACACGAACATGGATGATCATCGAGTGTTCAAACGATGACGTCCAAGTCTTGAGGACGGTCAAAAATGGGGTATCTACAAGGCGTTGTTCATAGTTTGACCAACACATTATGCTGAGCAAATTGCATTGGGCTCCATAGGGCGCTGTAGACACCCCATTTTTGACCGCCTTTAAGACTTGGGTGCGTCAGGTTGATCACTCGATGATGAAAATTATATTGTACAAACGTTCGATTTCTTCAGCAAAAAGAGCTTCTAAATCCCAACCTTACACCCCATTTTTGACCAAAACTATTTTGACCAAAAATATTTTAGACCTTAAAACCCCCTCTTTGTAAATATTTTTCCAAATGTTTCTACGATATTCCAAGGTTGGCATTTCGTTTAAAAAATTGCACTTTTCGGTAAATCGAGTAAGGACAAAGTGGAAATAAATGAAAGGGAGGTGAACTCTTTGAAAAATCTTTAAAAACATCTTATTTATAGGTTTGGTGTTGAAAGAAATAGGAGGAGAGGGAAGAAAACTAGTTTAGGAAAAGCTTGGGCATTAATCCGTTAAGAGAAAAATGAGCAGCCTTCACTAAATTAGGCATATCTCTTTTCACACTTAGAAAATAGTTGTGAGGCCACCACCATTCGAAAGTAAACTTCTGGGGATTCAATTTAGAGTCAAGAATCACCTAAAATCGAGCCCGGATGAGAGAGATATACCCATTTGAAGTCGGGCTTGAAAACAAATTTTTGTCTGCAAGTAGCTGGCCGGCCACTAAAGGTGGCCGACCGGCCAGTTGTGAGAAATTTGGCCATTTAGAGTGGATTGGCCGGCTAGGTGTCCCCATAGGCTAATTTTAGTGTACGACAAAGTGGCCGGCTGGCCAATTGTTCCGGTAAAACAAATATTTTGTTGCTAGCTAAGCTAGCTGTTCCCATATGTGCATGCACTACACCAGCTGTCTCTATACTGATATTTTCGACTGAGGCACATGTTTTTCTATATATAGGGGACCTTCTCTCTTGGTTTTAGGTTAGAAAAAATTCCAAAAACTCCAATACTTGTATAGCGGGCGCGTACATACACACTTTCTCTCTCTCTCTCTCTCTCTCTATATATATATATCTTGCAACCTATGTACACTCTACCTACACTTTCTAAATCAAATATTTGAGGCTCGTTGTTGACGTTCTTGATGATGATAAGAATTAGAATGAAGAATGAGGATGAGATGCCCCTCTCTCTCTATCTCTCTCTCTCTTTCTCTTTATCACCTTTTGCTTTTTGTCTCTCTTCCTCTCTCTATGCGAATGAATTAGAGAAGAGAACTAGGTGAAGTCAAAGTGAAAGTGAAGTCACAAACATTTGGTTCCTGCCTTTCAGCAGTGTACATAGTGGGATCCAGAGCCACGTCCTCAGTTGAAGGATGAGGAGTTATCCCTCAACCTTAGTTTGGGGAGTGGTTTTTCACTAAAGTATCAAATTATCAAATCACCCTATTTAATTTTTTCTTAATATAAAAAAATTAATTAAAGTACTCAATTCAAAACGAATTCTAAGTAATTATTGTTTTAAAACTATAGATCCACTACTTTTTGTGTTTGAATTTATCACAGCAATGTGTTAAGTTTTATCATTGTTGAGGATTTGGAGCATCAATAACCTGGAGAAAGAATTTCTCAACATACTCGATAAATGGGATGTAGAAGAATTCCTGGAGAAGGAGAGAGTGATAATCGAGATAGATAGGTAGTCCAAATGAGTTACTCATCTTCAAGAGGTATGACTTTGACTATCTGTATAGTACTTCTTCCTTCTTTTTTCTTGCTGCTTTTGAACTGTTTTTGGACTGTTTTTAGAGGCTGAAACTTGTGGCTTAAAGCTATCAAAGGTGGAGGAGTTAACCACCCTTCTTTGAACCGTGTTCTATAAGCTTTTGCCATTGTGTTTCCTATTTCTCTCTTAACTTTTTTCTAACTATTTACCACTAATTTTTAGAGTTTTTCAGAGGCTAAAAATGTAGTTTTGAAGTTCCAAAGTGGAGGGGTTAGCCACCCCTCCTTAGCTTGTTTACTAGCCTCATTTCTCTCATATTTTAGCTTACTTTTTAAAGCTTTTTCAACTCAATTCTAGCACTATTTTAGCTATTTTTAGGACTTTTTAAAGGTGTTTAGCTCATTTATGCTTTGTATAGTATGCTTGTAGTGTAATTGTCTTCATAGGTTTGGTGGTTTAGGCCTTAGCCACCAACCTATTTGAGTTGATAGCATTTATTTCATGATTTTCATACTTGTGTTCACTTATAATCATCTCTACACTCTCCTTTCTTTCTTGGCATCTTATTTCTTTGAGAGTTGTTTTAGTCGAGTTTTGTTTAAACTTGAGAAAAAGGACCTTCAATGCTAAATGATTTAATCTCTTCAGAGGTTCATTACCAGGGCATTACCTCTCTCTCATGCCCAAAACAACTTATTGTTTAACACTTCTCTCCATTTAGTGGACTTAATTCTCATTTTGGACTAAATGAATTAAAGAATGGAAAGGAAATTTAAAAGGATTACTAAAATTGGACTAAAAGAGATGTAAGAATAAAATTGGTTTGGGTTCAATCGGACGTTAATTGAACACATTGAGTCTTAGGCCATTTCATACTTGTTAGTGATAATAATGGTTTGAGAATCAATGTCAACCATTTCCCTTGATTAATTCCATGATAGGGAGGAGGTTTTGTTGGTCGTTTACTTTCCCTGATTGAGCTTTTGTCCAACCGAGTCATGGATCATCATGCAATAGCCTTGCGATCATTCATGATTTGTGAATCAATTCTACCTCTCATTTGATCAATTTCATGATAGGGAGAGGCAGAGAGGATAAATATCTCATGGAAACATTCTGTTTCTACTCTGTTCCTTTTCGACTGCAGCAGGCAATACCAACAATAGTGGTCGGTCGGCCACCATTTGAATCCGGCTAACCACTTTTACTGGCCAGCCAGCCACCTCTTTTCAACATGGCAGTGTCATTCTCCTGCAAAATAGAGCAGTAGCTAAGGCAAAAACAGAAGCATTTTTCTGCAGACAGAATAGTTCTGGCAGCAAAATAGAGGCGTTTCCGGGCTGATGTTTGCATTGGCATGCATGGTTCCTTAACCCTCACGTTTAATTAGTTTACATAGCTCTTAGTTAATTAGTTAATTAATTAGTGAGTTAATTCCCTTGAATATGTAATAACTTAGTTAATTAATCTTATGTTGTACTTAATTAGTTAGCTTCGTTCAAACTTGTAATAATTAGCTAAGTGTAGTTAATTAATTTCATTTGGTTTGTAAGCTAGTTAAATTGATAATTAGCTAGGGGATTTATTTAGACCCTTTTATGCGAGGGCAAAATTGTAATATTATGTATGTCTTCCAACCCCCATTTTTTTCTCCCTTTTATTTACTCGCTTATGATGGATAGCATAGAGCATCATGTTTTAATTACCATTTTCCATGACTTGTATCCATTTGTGTTGCATGCATAAGGTTTCGGCTCATCATACTAATCAATGTCAATTTCAAATTCTTTACTTGAATACGTGCTTTGTCGCATGCCTTGAATTGACTCACATGCCATGCTAGTAGCTGAGCCTAGTAGTTGCATTGTGTATGTGTTGCATTTGTCACTTGCATATTAGAGCATGTATTTTTCTAATTGTTTTATTCTTTTTGGCTTGTCTTGGAGTACTAGGTGAGCATTTATTGCTTTAGCATATTGCATGCGTATGATTGTTGCCATGTCAAGCATGTTACCATGAGGGTAAGTGCTTAAGTGATATATCTCTTGAATACCTGGGAATGAATGCTAATGGCTCAAGTTGGGATGATTTGATTAATGTACATATGAGATTACTTTTTCAAGTGGTACATATTCAAACACTTTTTCAAAACAAGCATAAAATCAAGGTGTTCCAACTTTTGCAAATTAGTCCGTGCTTGTGTGCATCACATAGTAAGAATAGTATAAATAAACTGGAACAAGAGCATATACTGTATATAAAAATCACATTATGATTAGTAGAGACTGATCTTTGATCGGGTGAGTGGGGTGCTCAATTTATGACTTTCCCCTCTCATACCTAAGTTTCCGAGCCGAGACACTTTGGGGATGACGGACACGTGGCCCTTGGCCTAAGTCATGAGTTTCCTAAATTTCCCAAAAATATTTAGGTGGCGACTCTGAAAACTGACAAAGCAGTCCATTTTTGGTATTTTGATTCGAAATCAATTTTTCAAAATATTTGTTAGATTTGGACTCATTTGTGTTTATCTATTTCACATTGCACTTATGAAAACAGATTCAGAACCACGGGAGTTCAAACTGTAAGGCTATCGTATCTGAAAGGATCACGAAAGGAAGCTACAATTTCTGGCAACTTTGCTGGGGATTTAGAGAACTTGACTTGAAATTCATGATGTGAATTTTTATTTACATATATATGTTTTTTGTATTGCATTTGCATTGTTACTTTAAGTCACTGTGTTTTTAGGAGGCTTGCTTAAAAAGCTTGCCAGAAGGTTGATCGGTCGTGGGCTCTGCCATGTTGGAAACACAACTATTGAATCTGGATTACCACTGTACCGTTTGATCCTCTTTTTACTTCTCGGTGTTAGGTGTGAGAGGTATATTAGGTAATCTTGCTGAGGTACCCTTTTTACCAATCGACCTACTGTATATAGTAAAGCCGTAGTGACTGTTCGAAACTAGGATAGGATGTTCACCCGTATGCAAGATTTTGTGAAACTACTACTTTCTTGAAGTAGTAAAACCCTAGTTCATGCCAAAACTAGGACAAGGTTACCTTACCTCGTTATAGGGGGTTTTGGCTCTCTTTTAATTGGTATGTGCTTTACAGTGAAACTGTACAGGAATATTCATATCAGTGGTACAATTGGTATCTGTTTTAGGGCAGAATTAAGCAGGGAGTACAGTTACTTAGCTATGATCATATCTGTTCTAGTGAAATTGGGCTGAGGTACTATATGTTTTCTCTTTTGCAAGGTAGTCCTGGAACTATAGCTTCAGAAGGCTCTAATATCTCCCAAGTACTCTAGACTCGTGTCGATAGACTTTGTCAGGTCGGAAATTTAGTTCAGAGGCAGCCAGTGTTTACTTCGCTTTTGCTGGTGGCGAGACGAATGATGGCCAGACAGGGTTCACCAGTTCCACTCTTCCGAAATTCACCAGTTAGATCACCTTTGTTCAGCTCATCCTGGGCATCTACTCCTATCATGGCTTAGTCTCCGACAAATCTAGAGGATTTACTGATCTGTCTTTAACAAACAGTAGATTTGCTCTAGCAGGATATGACTCGACAAACTGAGGTCACTAATAGGTTGCAACAACAACAACAGCAGCCGTCTATGGCTTCTGCTTCTCATGGAACTAACGTGGCTACTCCTATGCCAGGCACCACTGCCAATACAACTTAGGATCCACCGGGTGTTTCTATTCTTCCAGTCCAGATATATCCAGTCCCAGTTCAAATGTCTAGAGCTCCAGTCGAGGCACCTTTCGAGTTTGAGTTTGACCCAACCCTACTCAAAGTCAACAAACTTGAAAAACTATTCAAGAAAGTGCAGGGGGTTAGCTCTATTTCGAGTATTAAGGATAGATATATTGAATCCACCGTTACTTTTCCAGAGCAGTTCAAGATTCCACATATTGACTGTTTTGATGGCTCTGGAGATCCAATGGTGTATTTGCGCCTTTTCTCTAATATCCTGTGACCAATGGATTTGACCCAAGTTCAGAAGTTGTCATTATTTGGCCAAACTATGTCTGGAATAGCTGCCATCTGGTATGCTAAATTGGAAGACTCTGTGAAACAGAGCTGGCAAGAGTTGGCCGAATCCTTCTTTGCCCAATATTTCTACAATATGTAGATTGAGGTCACAACTTGTAATCTTGAGGCAATGCATCAGAAACCAAATGAGGGCTTTTCAGAATTTGTTACTCGATGGAGGGAAAATGCGGCTATGATAGCAAACAGACCTCCAGAGAAAGAGCAAGTTCGTATAATTGTTAGAAATTTACATGAAATGTTATTACAGAAAATGATAGTCCTCCCACTATTCAACTTTAAGGACCTCCATGAAATTGGGGTTCAAATCGAGGATGCCATCAGACAAGGGATCATTGTGGAAGGCCATGAGTCTGTGAGGAAGAATGTTGTTTGCAGTTCCAATGCTACTACTAGTGGTAGCACAGTTGCGAAATGCTCAGAAGTAAACATTGTCACTAATCCCATCAAAAACCCTTCTGCTGATAATAGCTTAAAACCAACCACTTCAACTTGGCCCCAAGCCCGAAATTTCCATCCTCTTTACATGGCTCTCTCTCAAGCCTTGAAAATTTTGCTAGAAAAAGGACACATAGAGCTTTTAGAACCCCGACCCCTCCCAAATCCTCTTCCACCAAGATATGACCCCGCTAAACATTGTGCTTATCATTAATAACCGGGTCATGATACAAACCGTTGCATCCGCCTCCGTCATAAGATTCAGGATCTTACTGACGAAGAGATCATAGCTCCACCAAAAAGACCTCATACCACCACTAACCCATTACCTCCCCGCCTCAACCTAATCCATACACTGCTATCCACCTACAACCCTAGCATATACATTACCCTGGCCCGTTTACCCAAGCTTAAGGTGTTCATTCCAGAAAGCACAGACTTGTGTATGATGGATGCACTTGAACCCCAATCATCTCAAACCCATGAACCCACTACTTCTACGCTAATAAGCATGATTAAAGATCTTCAAAGAACTGCGGCAGATTTAGCCTTTGGGATATTGGCTTCATCATCAACCACATCACATACCAGAAATTTCATGTCAAAAAGCTTCCCGATCTTGGGACGAGCTGCAATTAGAAAAGGTCAACTCGAAGCTATCTCAAGTTTGGGTGATAGCATCACAACAAATGGGCTTCGCTCAGATATAGTGACCTAATCCCTTGGTAAAACTGAAGCAAGTGGCAAGAACAAGGTCAGGGCAAGTATTGATCCTTATGCACATCTTTGGTGGGCTATAGAGGCTTTGAAGGGCAAGTGGATGAACAAAAAACAAGTGCTTACAGTTGTTGTAAAAACTGTGGATGACACTTTTGTCAGTCAGGTTGGAGGCATTTTGGATCAAGGGGTAAGCCAGGCAACACCTGCCGACCCCTCGATCAATATTTACAAGACTGGTAGTTGCACCTTCAATCCCATTTACATGACCTTGTCTAAAGCTCTCCAAATCCTCATAAGGCAAGGCCATCTCAAACCCCTTAACGCTCGGCCTCTCCCTAATCTCCTTCCAGCCAAGTATAATACTGCCAAGTACTATGCCTTCCATCAACAAATTGGCCATGACACTGACCATTGTTTTCGCCTTTGCCATGAAGTACAAGATCTGATTGACAACAAGGTCATTGCCTCACCAGGTCCTACAAAGTCTATCAATGCTGGATCAATGAACTTGGGGGGATAATGCGATTGGTTCTGTGATTGGGAATGAACCACCTGCTGATGGCACTCATTTTACTTCGGGCATGATGGATGGCATGCCCTAAGTTTAGCACTTTGAAAATGTTGTTTATTTTACTTTCTGAAGTGGGTGTTGAGTCAGTCTTGTTTTGGCGATTTCGGGGGTGTTACCTCGGACATCATTGTCTTGTTTTGTTTGTCTGTTTTCACTATTTCTTTTGAGTTTATTTCTATTATTGAGTCAGTTAAGCCAAAAGTTTTGAATAGAACAACAGTAATTTTTGCCCACTTCTTTGTGCCTTTAAATCATTTCATTGACCAAAGTTTTTCAAAACTTTTCTAACACTGTGATGAAAACAAAGAGGAATGAATTCTTCGGGATTTGCAAAAATTTGATCAACTGAGAGGAAAAGAGGCCTGCTAAGCTCTTAATGAATGAGATCATGTTTGTTAATGTGAGTACTGAGAAAGATCATGGCTTTATTGGTTCTACATTGTCTTCAAAAGAGCATGAGCGCCTAGTCGCTTTATTAAATGATTTCAAAAAATATTTTGCATGGTCCTACGAAGACATGCCTGGAATTGATCTTGAGATTGTACAGCTTAGGATCACTTTCAGCCTCAAGACTCGGCCCCTTTGCTTTCAAGGCAAGGAGGTCAGATGTGATCAAAGGAAGCTTGCATAGCTGGATGAGAAGTTGCCATTGAACTAGGGGCAAGAAAGGTCAGATATGCTCGAAGATTCAAAACTAGGTCATTTCTCAAACCAATAGAGATCGGCAAGAAAGCCCAATCCCAGAATCTAAAAGAAGGAAATTTATTGCTGAAGGACAATTGGGTTTCTATCTGTGACACTAGGGGCAAATTCAGATCCAATTGGATGGGCCCTTACATTATCAAGATTATTTGGTCAGGAACAACAACCATACTCGGGGATTTAGATGGCCTAGAGATCTCACAATCGATCAACATGGACAAGTTAAACTCTTTTCTATCCTTGAGGGGTTTGTTGGGCCGAAAACTCGGAAAGGCGACCCAGACAAAAGTTAGAGTGAGAAGAAAAAAATGAGAAAAAGAAAAATTGAAATAGAGAAAAGGAAAAAAAAAAGAAGGAAAAATGAAAAAAAAAAAAAAATAGAGCTCGCAAGGTTAAAAACTCAAAAGGGTGATCTTGGCAAAAGTTCGAGCGTGAAATGAGAGAGTTAATATTCGAGTGCACCTTACCTAGGAACTACGTAAGGCCTGATTCCCATCTTTGGGATACATAGACAACTTCATCCTGAAGTTCGGCGCTAACCATTTTCAGCTTGCTAGTTTCATCTATGTTGATTGGCTTGTTCAACTTGACTATTCTATCCCTGCCCAATTGGCTCATCTTCGTTCAAATTCGGTTGTCCTATTCCATCAAAAGATTTAGGTGCAAGACAAATCAAGTTTAGATTGGAGGTTGTGCATCTCAAGAGTTAATTCCACGTTGGTTGGATAGTGGCCATTTGCAAAAACAGTTTTTGAGGATTTTTCGTGGAGTTGACTAATTTTCTCAGAAATTATTCCATTTTTCCTAAATCGGACCATTTCTTAGACCCAAAAAAGGAAATTTTTTAGTGTTCATAGCCTGACTTACATGATTTCAAAGTAGAAAGTCGAACAAGCATGTTAATCTAAACTCTCATGTTGGTCAAAATTGTTTTAGCAAAAAGCCAAAAACATAAATGTAGTCAAAGTGATGAACTAGGGGCACAATCAAGTCAGGTTTTCTGTTTTTTCCCCATTATCAACGCACTTGCAAGGAAGGGCACAACTGAAGCTAGCAGTAGGGGCCAAAGGCTTTCTCATCCTCCAAGCAGTGAGGTATCAAGCCAAGTGTGAAGCATGGATTGGAAATAGAGCTGGATATTCGCCCCCCTCATAAGGTCCACAAGTTTTAGCTTATCCATCAACCACACCTGGGAAGGGATAAAAAATAAGACAGATTAAAGAACATAGAGATTTGCGCTGAGAGAAAAAGTAAGGAAAAGACTTTTTAGAGAAAATAGAGATTGAGGGCCAAAGTGACGCGAGAACCATAAATAAGAAAGGGTGGGAAACAATATCTGGAGAAGCAGTGGGCTCCCCATGAACCAAGAGATCTCGCACCAGTGGAAAACATCCAAGTGTTGCATTTGTTGTTTTTGTTTGTCTCGATTCTTGTTTTGAGTCGTTTTGAGTGTAAATAGATATGTTTAGGTTGTTTTACTTTGTTTTTCCTTTGTTGAGTCGTGGTGTACAGTGGTCAGTCGTAGAATCAATACCCGGTTAAGAATTCATTCTTGGTCTCTATTTCAAAAATAAATTGTTTTGTGCTCAGAGTGCCGTGCCATTCCTAACAGGATGTACAAAACAGGATTCATTCTTTCATAAAATTTTAGGGTCCAACCCCGATCAAAAGAGGGAGCAACAAAACCAGGATCTATCTGAAGCTACATAGGTTCCAGACTGCAAAGCAAAAGAGGAAAAACAAAATTAGAGCATCTGAGTTTGTTTCAACTTCAACACTTTTCGAGATTACATTCCGGATGCACCTTCGCAGGCCTTGTCATTTCTCCGGAGTATAAGTGTACCTTAAGCTCAAGCCTGCTTAAAGTCAGAATGGTGATCAAAAGTACTATCCTTGAAACACCATTCCTCACCAGAGGCGTCTTGGTTGTATTTGCAATGAGTTCCTCGGAGACCAACTGCGACGGTGGAAACTAGAGTTCGAATGGCTGAGGCCTAGAACACAAAGGTTTGGAATTTCGAAAACTAAAGTCTGGTTTAAATACCAAGGGGTGTATCCCCAACTTGAAATTTGTATAGCAGCCCCATAGGTTGAGGTAGCGCGTATGCGCCTCAATTCTAGATACTGAACTAACCTAGTCTGTCACCCCGTTGAAGAATAAGAAAAATGTATAAGTATGATCAGGGAAAAAGCGGCATCCTTGGTTTCTATATGCAGATGTTACCTATTGCCAGTATTTGAGGACTTTTGAACTGTGAGTTGAAGGTAAGAATTTGGAAAACACAAGAGGGAGTGTTACCCAAAAGATAACCTAAGAAGGGGGTGAATTAGGTTTTTATAATTAAAAATTAATAATACCCTAATAAAAATTATGACTAGCACAATAGATAAATAAAGTTAATGAAATAAAAATAATTAAAACAAGTGTTGTAACAACTATGTCAGTTAATGATTTTAGCACAGTGAAAATGTAAAATATAGCTACAACAATTTAAATAAAATAAAGAGATAACGGAGAGAGAGGCAAACAAATTTATAGTGGTTCGGCTTCAACTCGGCCTACGTCCACTCCTCAAGCTTCACGTGAGATTTTCTACTATGCTCTAGCTTCACGGGAGTGCTAGCAATCTCTTTACAAATGGAGCAATTCTCCACGGATTTTACACAGACTTTCTAAGTCAAGAACACTGAGTGTACTACACTCTTACAAGGTTGAAAATAAGGTGTTTTTGCTTTCACAGAAAGCACAAGAATTGTCTCTCAAAGATAGATATAAAAATGAAGCTCTGGTTTTTCTGTTAACCTTATACAGGAAAGATGGGCTTAAAGCTATACGTCTCAGTGTATAATTTCTGAAAGAGGATGTAAACAAAAAGTGAAGAACACTCCTCAGAAATTTTTTTAGAGAATAAATGTGAGTGATTATAGATCAAAGAATATTTTCTGGTTTTTGTAACTTGTTTACATTAGAGGCTTTGGTATATATAATGAAACTTATAACCGTTTATAACCGTTGTATTCATTTGAATTTATAACCGTTTATAGCCATTGTACTCTATCATTACTAATTTGAATATCTTTCACTCCATCATTACAAATTTGAATATCTTTCACTTAAACCTTTTGAACCTTTTAAACTGCTGCTGTGCTGGGCTGTTTGAACCTCTGTTTTTGAGCTGTTTGAACTTATGATTTAATCAAATATTAAATACATTCTAACAACAACTAGGATAAAGGTTAGGTGAGAAATAATGGGACAAAATAAATTTTGATTCTATTTTTCTCTTTCAAATAAATCATCAAAATAAATTTTGATTCTATTTTTCTTTTTCAAATAAATTAAAATATAATTAAATAAATCATCAAAATAAATTTTGGATTATATTTTTTTCTTTTAAATAAATTAAAACATAATTAAATAAATCATCAAAATAAATAAGTCTAACAGGGAGTGTGGCTCGACTTTTTCATGTCCCCTTTCGGAAGACGAATAAGCCCTGCAGTATTGGACTCCTGCGGTTCTGAATTTGATCTCACAAGTGCAATGTGAAATAGATAGACACCAAAGAGTCCTAATCCGGCAAATCTTTTGAAAAATCAATTTCGAATCAAATTGCCAAAAATGGACTACTTTGCTAGATACAGAGTTGCCACCTAAATATTTTTGGAAAATTTAGGAAACCCATGACTCGTGCCAAAGGCCACGTGTCCGTCATCACCAAGATTGTCTCGGCTCGGGAACTTAGGTACGAGGGGGGAAGGTCTTGAATTGAGCACCTTCGCTCGTCTGATCAAAGATTGACCTCTACTAATCATGATATGAATCTTATCTACATTATATGCTTTTCTTCTAGTTATTAGGCTAGCATTACTATGTGATGCTCACACACACAAGTATAGATTAATCTGCAAGAATTGTAACATTTGATCTCATGTTTGTTTTGAAAATTGTTTCGAATATGTACCACTTGAAAAAGTGATCGCATATAAACATTACTCAAATTATTCCAATTTAAGCAACTAGCCTCCATCCACAGGCATTCAAGAAGTTTATTAGCCTCAGGGTGAACATGCTAGGCATGACAACAATCACATTCATGCAACATGCTAAAGCGAGTAAAGGCTTACCTAGTACTCTAAGCCAAAAGAGATGATAAAGTTACAAAAATGCATGATCCCAACTATGCAATATGACTAACAGAAAAGATTTGTGACTCGAAAAATTTGAGCCCCGAATGCCGAGAGAGAGAGAGAGAGAGAGAGAGAGAGAGAGAGAGAGAGAGGAGAGGGAGATCGTTGCCGATCGTCGCCTCCAGTTGCCGATCGTCGCCTCCAGTCCCTGCTCGTCGCCGATGTTGCTGCTTGTCGCCTCATCGGCCGTCGGCTCGTCGCCCCCGCCTTCCCTCCGCCTCCAACCCCATTTTTTAGGCCCCCTCCAGTCCCCCTCCTCCTCTTCCTCCTCCCCTCCAGTCCCTCCTCCTCCAGTCCCTCCTCCTCCTCTTCTTCTCCTCCTCGTTCTTCTTCCATCTTCTGCTGAAGAAAAAAAAAATACAAAAAATACAAAAACGGGGTCGTTTTTGGAATTAGGGGCATTCGGGGCTCACAAATTCGAGCTCTCAATCGGAGCTCTATGACTAATGCAACGCATGCAATATGCAATCTAAATAGGCGCGGCTAATAATATGGCATATGAATCAATTTGATAGCATGCGGTCTAAGCACGTATTCAAAGAAGCGTTTAAACAACAATGTAAGTTAGAATGATGAATTGAGCCTCGGTGCATGCAATACAAGTGGATGCAAACATAAAGGATGCTAAACAAAACATGATTCCCTAAACTAACCATCATAAGCTAGTAAATAAAATGGAGAAAGACGTGGGGTTGGAAGACATACACATTATTACAAGTTTGCGTCCTCACACAGGAGGGTCCGAATAAATAAACTAACTAACTAATTAAAGCTAAGCTAATTAACTAACTATTACAAATCCAAATAAATAAATTAGCTAAGCTACTTAACTAATTATTATAACAAATTAATTAACTAATTGAACTACCTATTTACATGAATATAACATGAAAAGAGTGCTAAGCTAGTTATTCTAATTACTCTGCCTTGAGAAATGAGGAATGCTTATGCGTACACGGACTTTTACTTGAAAAAGCCATTGTTTCTGCTGCCAGATGCCTCTGTTGCATAGTAGAACACTTACATTGCTTTCTATCTCAAGACCAATTCCGTTCTGCTTCAAAAGTACACTACTGGATTTTGCACTGGTGGCTGGTAGGCTAGAAGTGATGGCCTTTTGTCCACTGATGGTGGCCTGCCGACCACAAAAAGGGGCCTACCGACCACTAATGACTGGATTTTCCTACTGCAACAGAGAGCAAATAGAGTAGGAACATGGTATTCTCAAAGGTTGTTTGCACAACTCACCCCTCCTTTTCATCAGCAGCTCAAAGGAGCTTAAAGGAGTGGCAAACTTTAATTCACAAACCATCAACGGATGCAATTTTATTGCATGATAGCTTATGAACCAAGTGTGCAAGTTCAATGGAAACAACAAAACAAGACTCTTTAAACTACCTCCCTATTATGAATGATCAAGGAAAGTAGTTGACAATGAATCTTGAGCCGATTACATCACTAATGAGTATGAAACGACTCAAGACTCAAGGGCTCAATTAATATCCGATTGAACCCAAACCAAATTGTTATCTTGCATCACTTTTTAATCACCAATTTTATTACTCCATTTTAGTTACCTTTCAATTCTTTAATCAATTAAGTCCAAAGGTGAGTTTAAGTCCTCTAAAGGAGAGAAGTGTCAAACCAAGAGTTGGCTTAAGGCATGAAAGAGATGTCATGCCGTTGATAATGAATCCCTAAAAGGGATTAAACCATTAAGCATGACAACTTCAATCTCAAACTTAAAAGAACAATAGGTTTGAAACAACCCTCAAAGCAAAGCAAAAGCCAAGAAAGGAGGGAGGTCGTAGAGGTGATTAAAGGTGATCACAAGTAAGGAAAGCATGAAATAAATGCTATCAACTTAAATAGGATGGTGGCTAAGGCCTAAACCACCAAGCCTATGAGGATAATTGCACTACAAGCATGCAATACAAAGCTCAAATGCAATGAACACTTAAAAATAGTCCTTAAACAGTGCTAAATAAGTCCTAAAACATGCTAAAATTAAGACAAAAATAGCCAGAACAATGGCCTAAAACATAAAACATGTTAGGCTAGTAAGGAAGACAAAAGGAGGGGAGGCTAACCCCTCCAATTTTGGACTTTAAACCTTGATTTTAGCCACTGAAATAACTCTAAAAATCAGTCTTTAAAAGCTAAAAAGATAGTGTAAAAGTGGGAAACACAAAGGTAAAGGCCTTGAGAGCAAGGTATAAAGAAGGGTAAACCACCCCTCAACCTTTATTGGCCTTAAACCACAACTTTCAGCCCAAAAATAAAGAGTTTATATAGCCCAAAAATAGTGGAAAAATAGTAAGAAAAAGAGTAATCAAAGCAAGTAGAGAAGCAAAGCTTTATACCTCTTGAAGAGAAGAACCAATTCTAGGCAACAAAACCACACTTGAACACCCTCAAGAGCTCAAACAAGGCTCAAAGGTACCTCAGCTCAAAGATGGAGAGGTTTGGTTAAGAGTGTATAGGCAAAAGCTTGCAAAGAGTTAAGAAATTACAAGAGAGAGAGAAAATTGTAGAGAGAGATAGAGAGAGAGAGAGAGAGAGAGATAATTTTTGCTCCAAAAATTCCAACCTTAAAAATGGAAAGGGTGGCCTCCTATTTATAGAAAACGATGCAACTCCCTCAGAAATATCAATACATACAAGTGTAAGGAGGTGCATGCATCTATGCCAACAGCTAGCACGACTGGCAGACAAATATCTACAAAACATACTTGTGTGGCTTGTGAACAATAGTGGTCGGCAGGCCATATGAGAGGCTTGAAAATCCAAGGTTTTGGTCCAAAAATAGAGCAACAGGTGTGTAGGGTTTGAAAGGGTCAAAGCTGAGGCATTCAACTGAGGACTTCGAGAACTTGACAAGCATATTCATCATTGGGTGCGCAAGCAATGACGTCCAAGTCATAAGAGCAGTCAAAAATGGGGTGTCTACATCCTATTTGAGTAAAGTGGTTTTTCTCGCCACTCACCCTATGAGGTGTTTTCTAAAGCACCGCTTTGTTTGTTTATTACATTTCCTAAACATCATCCACTACATTGCTTGTTATACCATTTTATTATGTTTCGCACTTATTGCATTTACTTGCATCTTGCATTATCTTGTATCATTTATCCTTTTACGCTGAACATCGTTTAGGACCGTTGTCCTCTGGGGCTTTTCTCAAGATGCGTGAGACACGTTCCCGAGCAGCTTTTAGTATTTAAGGGCATGTGGAAGCACAACCCTGGGCGGTCTTCATCTTCTCACAATTTTAGTGTGATTAGAGTATCTCAGGGTGTGCGGAAGCACGACCTTGAGTGGTAGGACCTCTTCTCACAACTTCAGTGTGGTTAGAGTGTTCCCTTCCTCACACGATTTCAACGTGTTTGGGATTTGTTCTTCCTCTTCTCATGATTTCAGCGTGGTTAGGGTGTTCATTTCCTCACACGATTTCAATGTGTTTGGAATGTATCTCAGGGCATGCAGGAACGCGACCCTGGGCAGTTTTCTCAAGACCTCTTCTCATAACTTCAGTGTGGTTAGAGTGTTCTCAAGCAGTTTTTATTATTATTATTATTATTATTATTATTATTATTATTATTATTATTATTATTTTATTATTATTTTTTATCTAAGGGCATACAAGAACGCGACCTTGAGTGGTAGGACCTCTTCTCATGACTTCAGTGTGGTTAGAGTGTTCCATTCCTCACACGATTTTAACGTGTTTGGAATTTGTTCTTCCTCCTCTCATGATCCCAGCTTGGTTGGAATATGTCACCCTATTCATCTACTACATTATCCATTGCATCCATTACATCATACCATTTTATCACCTGCATCCTTTCCATATTAAGCTTAGTTTGGCGTGGGCTCACATCTTTCCTTCATTGAAACATGGTTATGTCATGTGTAAGTACCCATGCTGCGTTGAGACCAGTATTGAGGGTGTTAACACCTTTTCTGTATTAGAGGTGGTCTGTTTTGTGCCCATGCCCTTTCTAGGTAAGATGTGGTTAGGCCTGCGCGTTTTATGCATTGCATCCATTGCATCTATTGCATTGTACTTTGTCTTGTTGCATTCAACATTTAGGATCATTATCTTTCCCCAGCAGATCATTCCTCACTTATATCATACCACTCAATTACTTGTATTCTTTCAGCGAAAGATATAGTTCTGCATGTGCCCGCACCTCTTTCACGTTGAAACATGGTTCTGTTATGTGTAAGCATCCATGTTGCGCTGAGGCCAGTATTGAGGATGTAGGCACTTAGCCTGTGTTAGGCGTCGTTTGGCTATGCCCACTTCTTTTCTATATAAAACGTAGTTCGATTTGTATCTCTATTCCTTTATGGTATTCGTGTGTTTTGCACTGCTTGAGATTTGATTATTTCGTTACATTGTGTATCATTTTGCATTCTGCCCTTGAACTACGCTGGTTTGATTCCTTGCAAAGGGATACGTAAGCAACCCTCGGGTTCAACCAATTACATTTGCATTTTGTTTGTTTGTTTGCCCAAGTCTTACGGTATTGTCAAAATGGGTCGTCTTTGGGTTTTGACATTCACTGACGTCATTTCATAACTCTAAGCTCTATCAAAGAGGGGCAACTGTAGACACCCCATTTTTGACCGCCTTTAAGGTTTGGGCGCCTCAAGTTGATTACTTGATGATGAAAGTTATGCTGTACAACAGTTCGATTTCTTCAGCAAGAAGAACTTCTAAATCCCAGCCTTACACCCCATTTTTGACCAAAACTATTTTACACCTTAAAACCCTCTTTTTCAAAATATTTTTCCAAATATTTCTATGATGTTCCAAGGCTCGCATTTCGTTTAAAAATATTGCACTTTTCGGTAAATCGAGTAAGGACAAAGTGGAAATAAATGAAAAGGAGGTGAACTGTTTGAAAATATTTAAAAACATCTTAATTATAGCTTTGGAGTTGAAGGAAATAGGAGGGGAGAGAAGAAAACTAGTTTAGGAAAAGGTTGGGCATCAATCCATTAAGAGAGAAATGAGTAGCCTTCACTAAATTAGGCATATCTCTTTGCATACTTAGAATTTAGATGTGAGGCCATAACCATTGGAAGGTAGACTGTTGGGGATTCAATTTAGAGTCAAGAATCACCTAAAACCGAGTCCGAATGAGGAAGATATGCTCGTGCAGTCGGGCTTGAAAATAGATTTTTGTCTGTAAGTAGCTGGCTGGCCACTAAAGGTGACTGGCCGGCCAGTTGTGAAAAATTTGGCCATTTAGAGTGGATTGGCCGGCTAGGTGTCCCCATAGGCCAATTTTAGTGTACGGTCATCCCCTTTAGTGGCCGGCTGGCCAGTTGTTCCGGTAAAATAGATATTTTGCTGCTAACTGTGCCCGCAGTTCCTACACGTGCATACACTACACTAGCTGTCTCTATATTGATATTTTCGACTGAGGCACATGTTTTTCTATATATAGGGGACCTTCCCTCTTGGTTTTAGGTTAGAAAAAATTCCAAAAACTCCAATACTTGTATAGCACTCTTTTTTTCTCTTTCTCTCTTGCAACCTACATACACTCTACCTACACTTCCTAAATCAGATATTTGAGGCTCGTTGCTGAGGTTCTTGAGCTAAAATCTCAGCCCTTAAGAGTGTAAGCTTTGTGGTTTGTGAACAAAAGAGTTACTCCTCTTCAAGAGGTATAACTTTGACTATCTTTACACTACTTCTTCTTTATCTTTTCTTACTGTTTTTGAACTATTTTTGGACTATTTTTATGAGCTGAAACTTGTGGTTTAAAGCTATCAAAGGTGGAGGGGTTAACCACTCTTCTTTGAACCTTGTTCTCTAAGCATTTGCCCTTGTGTTTCCCATTTCTCTCTTAATTTTTTTCCAACTTTTTACCACTGATTTTCAAAGTTTTTCAAAGGCTAAAAATGTGGTTTTGAAGTTTCAAAAGTGGAGGGGTTAGCCACCCTTCCTTAAGCTTGTTTACTAGCCTAATTTCTCTCATATTGTAGTTTTTTTTAGCCTTTTCAACTCAATTCTAGCACTATTTAAGCTATTTTTAGGACTATTTTAAGGTGTTTAGTTCATTTATGCTTTGTATAGTATGCTTGTAGTGTAATTGTCCTCATAGGTTTGGTGGTTTAGGCCTTAGCCACCAACCTAATTGAGTTGATAGCATTTATTTCATGCTTTTCATACTTGTGTTCACTCATAATCATCTCTGCACTCTCTTTCCTTTCTTGGCTTCTTATTTCTTTGAGAGTTGTTTCAACCGAGTGTTGTTTAAACTTGAGAAAGAGACCCTTCAATGCGAAATGGTTTAATCTCTTTGGAGGTTCATTACCAGGGCATTACCTCTCTCTCATGCCCAAAACAACTTATTGTTTGACACTTCTCTCCATTAAGTGGACTTAATTCTCATTTTAGACTAAATGAATTAAAGAATGGAAAGGTAATTAAAAAGGGCTAATAAAATTGGACTAAAAAAGATGCAAGAATAAAATTGGTTTGGGTTCAATCAGACGTTAATTGAACTCATTGAGTCTTAGGCTATTTCATACTTGTTAGTGATGATAATGGTTAGAGAATCAATGTCAACCATTTCCCTTGATCAATTCTATGATAGGGAGGAGGTTTTGTTGGTCTTTTATTTTCCCTAATTGAGCTTTTGTCCAACAGAGTCATGGATCATCATGCAATAGCCTTGCGATTATTGATGATTTGTGAATCGATTCTACCTCTCCTTTGATCAATTTCATGATAGGGAGAGGTAGAGAGGATAAACATCCCCTGGAAATACTTTATTTCTGCTTTGTTCATTTTTTACTACAACAGGGCAGTACCAACAATAGTGGCCGGCCGACCACCATTTGAATCCGGCCTACCACTTTTATTGGCCAGCCGGCCACCTATTTTCAACATGGCAGTGTCATTCTCCTACAAAATAGAGCAGGAGCTGAGGCAAAAACAGAAGCATTTTTCTACAGACAGAACAGTTCTGGCAGCAAAATAGAGGCGTTTACGGGCTGATGTTCGCATTGGCGTGCATGGTTCCTCAACCCCCATGTTTAATTAGTTTACATAGCTCTTAGTTAATTGGTTAATTAATTAGTGAGTTAATTCCCTTGAATATGTAATAACTTAGTTAATTAATCTCATGTTGTACTTAATTAGTTAGCTTCATTCAAACTTGTAAATAATTAGCTAAGTGTAGTTAATTAATTTCATTAGGTCTGTAATAGCTAGTTAAATTGGTAATTAGCTAGGACATTTATTCAGACCCTCTTGTGCAAGGGCAAAATTGTAATATTGTGTATGTCTTCCAATCCCCATTTCTTTCTCCCTTTTATTTACTCGCTTATGATGGATAGCATAGAGCATCATGTTTTAATTAGCATTTTCCATAACTTGTATCCATTTGTCTTGCATGCATAAGGTTTTAGCTCATCATACTAATCAATGTCAATTTCAAATTCTTTATTCGAATACGTGCTTTATCGCATGCCTTGAATTGACTGACATGCCATGCTAGTAGCCAGGCCTGGTAGTTGCATTGTATATGTGTTGCATTAGTCACTTGCATATTAGGGCATGCATTTTTTTAATTGTTTTATTCTTTTTGGCTTGCCTCGGAGTACTAGGTGAGTGTAGCTTGCTTTTTGTGCTCCTTTCGGATACAATTAGCCCTATAGTTTGGACTCCCGTGGTTATGAATCTGATTCTACAAGTGCAATGTGAAATAGATAAACACAAATGAGTCCAAATATGGCAAATCTTTTGAAAAACCGATTTTGAATCAAAAATGCCAAAAATGGACTGCTTTGCAATATTTTTGAGAAATTTTTGAGAAATTTAGGAAACTCGTGAATCGTGCCAAACGACCACTTATCCGTCATCGCCAAAGTATCTCGGCTCAGGAACTTAGGTATGAGAGGGGAATGTCATGAATTGAGCACCCCACTCGCCCCGATCAAAGATCGACCTCTACTAATTATGATGTGATTTTTATTTATATTATATGCTCTTGTTCTGATTATTAGGCTAACTTTACTAGGTGATGCATGCAACTATAGACTAATTTGCAAAAGTTGGAACATTTGATTTCATGTTTGTTTGGAAAAAGTGTTTTGAATATGCGTCCCTTGAAAAAGTGAGTTTGTATGTACATTAATCAATTTATTCCAATTTTAGTAATTAGCCTTCATCCACCGGCATTCAAACATGTATATCACTTAAGCACCTAGCCTCATGGTATTATTCTTGGTATGGAAACACAAACATTCAATGCAAGATGCTAAAACAATAAATGCTCACCAAGTACTCCAAGGCAAGCCAAACAAAGCAAAAGAGTTAGAAAAAAATACGTGATCCTAACTAATGCAATATGACTAATGCAACACATACAATTTATGCAATTAATGGGCTCGGCTACTAACATGGTGTTTGAATCAATTTAATAGCATGCGGTCTAAGCACGTATTCAAAGAATTTAAGCAATAACAATGCTTGGTTAGAATGATGAACTATGCATGCAAGACAAGTGGATGCAAATCATGGAAAATGTTAAGGAAATGTGATACTCTATGCTACCATCATAAGCAAGTAAATAAAAGGGAAAAAGAAATGGGGTTGGGAGACATACACACTTATTACAATTTTGCCCTCATGCAAGAGGGTCCGAATGAATATCCAAATGTCTGAATTTCAAATTCAAATAAATGAATTACATTAACTAAACTAACTACTAACTAGATATCTAAATTATCAACTAGCTATCTAAGTTATTACAACAAGGGTATTTCTAATAAACAACCATAATTGTGACAAGGATATTATAATAATTACAACAATAAGAATTATTACAACAATGATAATTACAATAATGTTAATAAGAATATTAATCCAAGCAACCATGAGACACAATGATCGCATGCACAATGCCCACAAGCTGTTCTGTCTACCCAGACTGCTTTGCCTCACCTTTGGCCAATGTCATTTGTTTCTGCAAAAACGTCAGTGCTTACCACACCTTGGAAGTCGGCCGGCCCCTAATGAGGCCTGGCCGGATCCCAATAAGGCCGGCCAACCCTAATTTTCATGCCAAAACCTGTTTTGTGCTCTGAGATGAGGTCAGTGTAGACAGAGCCTTTCTAGGCCTTGTTTGTCCCCTTGCTCTTCTCTATCATGTGAAACCCAAGAGAAGAACAAATTTGCGTTCGAAACCATCAATTAGCACAAGTTGATGGCTTGATGATCCCGACCTACGTTTGGACAAAATTGATAAATGCAATGGAAAATCACCCCTTCCCCTTATCATGAAGACTCAAAAAGGGAAGTTGACACGCTCCAAGTCTCATTAACATATCATAGGTTGATAAGTGACAATTCTCGAAATGATGGACTTGCCATAACGTTCGGCCGAATCCAACCAACTCTAAACATTTTCTTTATGTTGGTTTCATTGATTTGAAGCCAATTTTATTAATCCTTTTTTACTTACCTTTCCATTACTTAATTATCTTGTCCAAAGTGATATTTAAGTCCACTAATTGAAGAGAAATGTCAAACGAGATGTGATTCTTAGCATGAAAGAAAGACTATGCCTTGACGA
This sequence comes from Camellia lanceoleosa, assembly GCA_025200525.1. Lineage (NCBI taxonomy): Eukaryota > Viridiplantae > Streptophyta > Magnoliopsida > Ericales > Theaceae > Camellia > Camellia lanceoleosa. The sequence goes on from CM045767.1 coordinate 96,657,776, forward strand.
TGAATCTCCAAAGAGATTAAGCCATTGAGCATACGATGTCTCTTCTCATACCTTGAATAACGCTTGTTTGAAACAACTCTCAAACAAAGAAAATCAAGAAAGGAGGAAGGTTGCAGAGATGATTATGCGAAGTTGATTATTACCAAAAGTGGGACTCTTTGCATGAAAGAAAGGTAAAAAAAAAAGGCTATCAACTCAAATGGCTCAATGTCTAAGGTCTAAACAATTGAAGCCATGAGGACTTACAACATAACAAACAAAGCATTCAAAGCATAAACTAATTAAATGAATTAAATAGCCCCTAAACAGCCCCTAAAAAAAAAAAAAATAGTGACAAAACAGCCCCAAAAACAAGCTGAAAAAAGTTTAAAAAGCTAGAAAAAGTAAGCAAAGATTAAAGAGAACAAAGCTAGTAAGCAAGCTTAAGGAAGGGTGGCTAACCCCTCCCCTTTTTACAACTACAAATCACATATTTTAGCCTTTGAAAATAGTTCAAAAATAGTCCAAAAACAGCCCAAAAACAGTGGCTAAATTCGTGTTAAAAGAGCACAAAAGATAAAGAAAAACAAAGAGATACAAAACTAGTAAGCAAGACTAAGGAAGGGTGGCTAATCGCTCCACTTTTGGGAATTTTAAATCACATTTTTCAGCCTTTTCAAACTGTAAAAATCAGTATATAAAGACAAGAAAAATAGAGGAAAAGAGTAGAAGAAGCTTAAAGAAGAATGTGCAAAATCATACCTTTTGAAAAAGAGGTAAGCTCTTAGTTAACAAACTTGATTCCAACACCCTCAAGTCTATGAAATATGGTTTGAAATTCTAGCAAAAAGCTTAAAAAACAAGCTCTAATGGTGTACGTATTATGTATGTATAACTAAAGAAGGTTTGATGATGAAGAAAGATGTTGAAGATGAGAGGGGGCCTTTTTAGCTCTTCAAAGCTTTTGGAAAATTTGCTAACCCTCAATTCTAAAGGGAGAGGTCGAATTTATAGAGTTTGAGCCAAATTGGCCAAAAATATCTTCAAACAAAGCCAGCTATCCAATTCCCGGCAGCTGTCTATTTGGCGCTATTGAGAGTCGGTCGGCCCCAAAACACACGGTCGGACCCAAAAATGAAAGGCCGACACTAAAAGGCACAAATTCACTATTTTTCAATGAAAGTTGGCCAGCTCTAAATGAGCCACGACTGGATCTAAATGGACTCGGCCGGCTCCAAAAATCTGCATTTCAGGTCAGACTTCAAACAGGCATATCTCCCCCATTTAGACTTGGTTTTAGGTGATTCTTAAATCTAAATTAAAGCCCCAAAAGTCTACTTTCCAATGGTGGTGGCGTCACATATAAATTCTAAGTGTACAAAGAGATTTGCCTAATTTTGTAAAGGTTGCTCATTTCTATCTTAACGGTTTGATGCCCAACCTCCTCCTAAACTAGTTTTCTTCCCTTCCCTCTTATTTCCTTCAAATCCAAACATTTAAATAAGATGTTTTAAAATATTTTTCAAAGAGTTCACCTCTCTTCCATGTATCTCAAATTTGTCCTTTCTCGGTTTACCAAAAAGTGCGATATTTTAAATGAAATGCAAGCCTCGAAACATCGTAAAAACATTTGGAAAAATATTTTGAAAAGAGGGTTTTAAGGTCTAAATTAGTTTGGCCAAAATGGGGTGTAAGATTTGGGATTAGAGCTCGAATCCAAATTTCTTCGCTGAGAATTCAAAAGATTACATAGTGTAACTTTCATCATCCAGTGTTTAGAATGAAGTGCCTAAGTTTTGAGGGTAGTCAAAAATGGGGTGTCTACAGTGAGCATTTATTGCTTTAGCATATTGCATGCGTGTGATTGTTTCCATGTCAAGTATGTTACCATGAGGCTAAGTGCTTAAGTGATATATCTTTTGAATACCTATGGATGAAGGCTAATTACTCAAGTTGGGATGATTTGATTAATGTACATATGAGATCACTTTTTCAAGTGGTACATAGTCAAACACTTTTTCAAAACAAGCAGAAAATCAAAGTGTTCCAACTTTTGCAAATTAGTCTATACTCGTGTGCATTACATAGTAAGAATAGCATAAATAAACCAGAACAACAGTAGATACTGTATATAAAAATCACATCATGATTAGTAGAAGCCAATCTTCAATCGGGTGAGTGGAGTGCTCAATTCATGATCTTCCCCTCTCATACCTAAGTTCCCAAGCCGAGACACTTTGGTGATGACGGTCACGTGGCCTTTGGAACGAGTCATGAGCTTCACAAGGAGTATGACGTTCTAGCCGATGTACGCTTTGAGCTCGGTAAGGAGGGAATCCTTTCTTGGGATGGGCAGAATGCTTGCCTCTTCACCATTCTATCCATCATAAAAGGGGGTTTTGCTTCCCTGTACAGCCTCTGATGTGCGAGTTTTTGAGATGCATCGGGCTGTGCCCCACACAAGTATCCATTAACACTTTTAGAATAATCAACGGAGTCACTGAGCTCAATAACCAGCTCGGTTTGAACTTAGGGCTGGCTGAGATACTACGCCAGTACACACTTGGTCACATAAGTGATGGGTTCAACTGGTATTTAAAGATAAGACCGGGCGGAGAGCGTTTAGTGACTGACACGTCGGACAAAGATCTTCACGATGACGACTTCTTCTAGGTAACTGACAACTATGAGACTGCCAAAGTGCTCGGTTGGTATATAATTAAAGACAAGGGCTCAACAAGTAAGCTAAGCTTCATAGCTGGTTAATTTTTGTGATCTTGCATTGCTGAGCTAACATATTTCTTTTGTAGGTATCACCGAGCTACAAGCACTGTATCCCCATCCCAATGAAGAGGCAGTGAGAGCCCTACTATGGTACAAAAAGCGCAGTTGTCACGTTTTGCTTGGTTACGTGCCAAGCTACCAGTACTTAGCTAAATGAAAAAGCAAAGTGATAGATTTCCTGTTACAGCCATCTTCTCCTCCAGACCCATCTCTTTCCTATGTTTCTTTAGTCTAGTTGACCGAAGAAGAAGAAATGGAAAAAAGGAACTGGATTAAGAACCTCATCACTGGCACCTCCCAAGAACTACCGAGGAACTTGCTACCTCCCGCACCATTTGTTGGGCAAAGTTTAATCGTGATTGCCTTAGCCTCCACCAACGTCCAGTCAACCAGCACAGACACGAGCCAGGCAGGCAAAAGGGCCTGTTCTATCGATCTTTCGGCTGAGCTGGTGACCGAGCTAAGCACCGAGCAAGAGGTCATGGAGGTTGAGCCAGTGCCTGCATAGCAGCCGAAGTTAAAGCACAAGGGCAAGGACATCTCGGCGAATGCTTTCATTATTGCGAATAAGAAACATCTCCTTGCCTTTGACCTAATCAAATCGCTGTTGGACGACATGACCGAGATCGACTACATCTCGGACACGCGGATGGTTAAATCCGCGGTGAAGTTCATAGCAAGGGTAAGTGTCCTTACTTTTGATTGTTTAATAGTTTGCTCGATTTGGCTTTCTAACGCCTTTGTTTTGCAGGCTATTCAGAAGACCCACCTTGTGATGGGCCGGGTTGTCAAGCTACAACAAAAAGTGGCTGACACCACTGCACAAGGGAAGTATTTTGAGACCGATCTTGGGTAGGCCTAGGCTTCTCTGGAGATGGCCAATGCTGACAATGTCAAGCTTCTTGGCCAACTTGGCTTCGCCAAGCAAGAAAGGGATGTGGTGCTTGCCAAGCTGGAGAAGCTAAAACAAGAAAAGTCTGATGCCGAGAAAGACTCTAAAGATAAGGGCTTCAAGGAGGTGGAAGAGAGCTATACCAAATAAGTTGAGGCCACTAAGGACATTTTCTTCCAGTCTGACTAGAAGGCTGCCTGTGAGAAGTTCGGTCAGGGGCCTTTGACCGAGGTGTTCACTACTCTTCCCCCCCACTTCCTATTTGATTACATGATTCCGTACGTTGAAAGCATCTTCAATTTATTGCAAGATGAGGCTGAGGAAGCCATACAGGAAGAGCCCGATTGAGCTAAAGAAGTAGCATCTGAACTGGAGAAGGCCGTGCCTGGAGATGATTTCGCAGATGATCTCTCCCCACTTGTCTAGCTTTGTTTTTTTACTTTATATTTTTTTTTGAATATGTAACCGGGCTGTCTGCCCCTATAATGTACTTGGAAGTATTCAATCAATGAAAAGGTTGCAACTTTTTGTCGTCTATGATTTTAGATTGATGTATGTTTTTACTTTGGGTTGAGCAGTGACACCTCAGTAAAAAACTATAAATAAAACAACAACTTAACTTGCCGAGCACAACTAGCTCGACAACGAATTTCGAACTGAACACAACTCGACTTGCCAAGAAAAATCAACTCGGTAAGGAGTTTTGAGTTGAACAAAACATGAACTCATTTGTCGAACAAAATCAGGTTGGCAAGGAGTTTTGAATTGAACAAAACATCAACTCATTTTACCGAGCAAAACCAATTTGACAAGGAACCCTAAGTCATCATGTCGTCTTGCCGGGCTAAACCAACTCAGCAAGGAACTGTGAGTTTGAATATCAACTAGTCTTGTCGAACAAAATCAGCTTTGCAAGAACCCCTGGGTTGAACAAATCATCAACTAGTCTTGCCAGACTAAACCAACTCAGCAAGGAACCTTGAGTTAAACAAGTCATCAACTCATCTTGCCAAGCGAAACCAGCTCGGCAAAAACCCTTGGGTTGAACAAGTCATGAACTAGTCTCACCGGGCTAATCCAACTTGGCAAGGAACCTTCAGTTGAACAATTCATTAACCTGTCTTGCCGAGTGAAACTAGCTCGGCAAAGAACCTTGAGTTGAACAAGTCATCAACCTGTCTTGTGAGTAAAACTAGCTCGGCAAGAATCCTTGAGTTGAACAAGTCTTCAACTTGTCTTTCCTGGCTAAACCAGCTCAGCAAGGAACCTTGAGTTGAACAAGTCATCAACTCATCTTGTCGAGTGAAACCAGCTCGACAATGAACAAGTCATCAACTAGTCTTGCTGAGCAAAACCACCTCGGCAACCTATTGCCCCTTGTCTACAACAATACTTCAAAAGAGAATGAAAATAAAACTACAGTTTCCATGTGAAATGAAACATTGTTTCCATCATACTGACTGATTTACAAGGAAGGTTGGAAAATTATATCATGAAATGGGGGAGGTTACATTGAAAGCGGAACTAGTAGTAGAAAAACCTCAGATTTGCTGTGTTCTACGGCGTGGTTATGGCTTGGCCGTTTAGACCTTCCAGGTAACATGCCCTTTTGCCTGCCAAATCAGTTATCTTGTAAGGTCATTCCTAGTTTGCTCCTAATTTTCTTTCACCCGGTATTAAGGTGTTGCCCATTACTTTGCGTAAGACCCAATCCCCGATTTTGAATTGTTTGGGATAGACCATTTTGTTATACTTCCTAGATAGTTCTTGTTGATATGTCGCAATGTCGATTAGTGCCTTTTCTCTTCATTCTTCCATGAGGTCCAACTCTAGAGCGATGGCTTTCACGTTTAAGTCTAGCTCAAAGTTTTCACTCTGGATGGTAGGCATACCGATTTCCAATAGGATGACTGTTTCCATACCATATGCCAGGGTGAAAGGCGTCCCCCCTGTTGAACGTCTCGGCATTGCCCGGAAAGCCTATAGGACATTAGGAAGTTCTTCGGTCCACTTTTGCTTTTCCTTCTCCTGTATTTTCTTCAATCCATCCAAGATGGTCTTGTTTGACATTTCTGCTTGGCCGTTCGATTGAGAGTAGGTCGGTGTAGAATTGTAAAATTCTATCTTCAACTCTTGCAGAATCCTCTAAATAGTTTTCCATCAAATTGGGTGCCATTGTCGGAGATTAGAGCCTTGGGGATTCCAAACCGCATTATTGCGTTTTGCTAGACAAATTTCTTCATATCTTTCTCCTTAATGGTCGCCAGAGGCTCAGCTTCTACCCATTTAGTGAAGTAATCTATCATTGCGATGAAGAACTTGTGGTTGCCAAGTGCGGTTGGGAATGGTCTTACTATGTCTAGCCCCCACATTGCGAATGGCCAAAGACTTGTGATTATGAGAGTGAGGAGTTCTCTGGTTGGTTGATGAATCTGGTGTGCAAATTTTTAGCATTTTTCACATTTTCTCACATATTTTTTGTGCGTTAGCTTGCATGCATTGCCACCAATACCCTTGAGAAATAGCGTGGTAAGTTAGAGATCTTCTACCAATCTAGCTTCCATATATGCCTTCATGGATTTCGAAAAGAAATGCTTTGACTTTGCTCGGATGTATGCACTTTAAGTAAGGTCCAGTGAAGGACTTCTTGTACAGAAGGAGATAGCCAAAATTGCTCAGACTTAGCTCGGATTTTGTTTGCTTCTTTCTTGTCGATCGGCGAGATCTTGTCCTCCAGAAAGATTATGATAGGGTCCATTCAAAAGGGCCCTAGCTCGGCACAGAGGACCTCTGTCGCTTCCGGTTCTTCAATGCTGGGCCTTGGGAGGAATTCAATCAGTAAAGGGCGAAGTGTTGATTTGTCGGCCATAGAAGCTAAACCAGCTAACTCGTCTGCCCAACTGTTCCCTTCGTGGTGAATTTGTTCGACTTTGACTGCTTGAAATTTTTTGAGTTATTTCCTTACAAGGGTTTGGTATTTAGTCATTCTGCTATCCTTGGCTTCATGTTCTCTAAACACTTGGTTGACAACGAGCTGGGTGTTGCTGTAAACCATTAACTCTGATACTTTTAACCGTAGTGCACTTTTTAGTCTGGCTAGCAACGCCTCATACTCAATCTTGTTGTTTGACGCTGGGAACCCAAGTGTGATTGAATATTCTACAGTCAAACCATCTGGTGAGATTAAGACTATGTCCATTTCAGCTCCATGCCTGTTTGAAGCACCATCAATGAAAAGTTTCCACATTTTTTCGATAAATAGCTTTCAGCATTCTGAAAGTTCTTACAATTTTTGAAAAACCAGGCATTCTCTGTCTTTGTTATTCGACTCGGCTGCCTACAGGGCTATATATTTGCTCGGCGACTCAACTATTTCCGCTTTGGAGTGCCATTGATGGCTGCGAGTTGCATGACCTCATCCCTCCTGGCGATGTGTTGTTGGGTCCCATAGGTTGTTCTGTTATTTCCATACTCAGCGACGCATTGTTAGGTCCTGGTTACTCTTCAGTTAGTGGGTTGATGGTCTGGTGCGCAACTTCCATAACGCCTTTCTCGCTTTATTTGAATGGTATGTTGGTATCAACTGGAAGAAGTATAGGCTTTGCAATTTCTACAATGCCATCTCTGCTTAGCTCACTTGGCTTGGTGGGATATATTGATGGGGCAGTAGGCTTTGCAATTTTCACGGCGCCCACTCCCCTTTATCCGGTTGCGTTTGTAAGATCTATCGGGAAAACTTAGTGAGTCCCTAGAGAGAACTCTGCGACAAAGTTAGCCAACGCTTAGGCTTCGATGACAGTTATGGATTAAAACTTGATGTCGAACTGTCCCAATTTGACTGCCCACTTTAGGATCCGACCGAAGAAGTTTGCTTTCTTAAACAAGGCGGAACTCGGTTAACATTACAATTGGTGTGAGCGTGAAAATAATGCACCAACTTCTTGGAAGCCATCATTAGTGCCAGGGCAAGCTTTTCCAACGACAAGTATCTCAATTTTGCTGGAAGCAACGTTTTGCTAGCATAGAAGATTGGGAGGTTTTGTATGCCTTCTACTCTAACGAGCACTGCGCTAATGGCGTGTTGGGACACATCCATATAGATGAAAATTTCTTCACCTGGTATTGGCATTATGAGAAGTGGGGTGGATGACAAGTATGTCTTCAGGTCTGCTAATTCTCGGTCACATTCCTCATCCCACAAGAACTTTGACTTCAGAGCTTGAAAGAAGGGGTGGCAACGATCTAATGACCGGCTTATGAATTTGTTAAGCACAGCTGCTATTCACACAAGATGTTGCACGCCCTTCATTGAATTCGACCACTTTAACTTCTATATGGCATTAATTTGGGAGGGATCCGCCTCAATTCCTCAGTTGGTCACTAAGAAGCCTAAGAACTTTCCTGATTCAACGCCAAAAAACCATTTCAACGCATTGAGGTGCAACTTATGCCGCTTAAGGATCACAAACATTTCAACTAGATTGTTTAGGTGATTGGCCTCGTTCTTGCTCTTAACCATCATGTCGTCAATGTATGCTACCATAATTTGGCCAAGTAGAGGGGCGAACATCTTAGTAATCATTCTCTGAAAGATGGCCCCAACATTTTTCAACCCGAAGGGCATGACTTCATAGCAAAACAACCCCATTGGGGTTGTGAAAGAACTAATCTCCCGGTTAGGCTCAAACATAGTGATTTGGTGATAGCCGTGGTAGGCATCTAGGAAACTGAGTCTATTGTGCACTGTAAGGTCCACTAGTTGGTCGATTCGGGACAATGAGAAGCTATCTTTAGGGCAAGCTCTTTTGACCATCTTGTAGCCAACGCAGACCTGCCATTTTCCATTATTCTTGGGTACAACTATCGTGTTTGAAATCCACGGAGGGTAGTGCACTTCTTCGATTGCCTCTATTTCCAACAAGTTCTTGATTTCTTCTGCCACCACTTTGGCATTATGAAGTGTTGATCGCCATGTTCTTTGTATGACTGACCGAGCGTTTGGGGAGACATTGAGTTGGTGGTAAATGAAGTTTGGATTGAGGCTAGACATGTCGTAAAGCGTCCATGTAAGCACTTTAATGTTTGCCACGAAGAAGTTCACAGTCTCCAATCGCTCTTGGGAGGACAAAGATGACCTAAGTAAAAGAACTTGCTCATATCGTTTTCGTTGAGTCTCACTTCTACCAAGTCTTCAACAACCTTGTCTTCAGTTTTCTTGCCGACGTCGTCTAGGACCTTCTGATCTTCTAGTCCTTCGATCATCTGCATGAAGCCTTTGGCTACTCGGCTTCCATTTATGGCCACAAAACATTATTTGGCTATGACTTGATTACCCCATACTTCTCTATCATCCCATTCGCAGAGGGAAACCTCATTACTTGGTGGTAAGTCGACGCCACAGCCTACATGGCATGAAGCCATCCTCTGCCTAGGATTAGATTCTAAGTCGAGGGTACTTTCAATACCCAAAAATTTACTTGCTTGATGATAGATCCTGCTTTGACTGGTAGTATAATTTTCCCAACCGGACATTCTGGTTTTGAGTTGAAGCCAACCAGCAGCGAGGTTGTTGGGGCTAAGTCTTTGTCTTCTAGCTTAAGCTGCTTGAAAGCATCATAATACATTATTTTGACCAAGCTACCTTGGTTGATCAAAATGCATTTGATGTTGAAGTCTTTGACGCGCAGTGTGACAACCAACGTGTCATTATATGGGGTGTGGATTTGTTTCAAATCTCTACTAGAGAAAGTGATGACATCTTTCACTTTGGCCTTTTCCTTCTTTACGACAGGCTGGACAGATAGAACTTCCTCATGTGTTTAGCCATGTTGATCATTCCTCTAAGCTCGTATACCTGCACTGGTTTGATGATCCCATCGATCACGTTGATCACGCTTTGGAGAGGGGCGTCCAAGACAGCTAAGCCGTTCGGTTCAACTTGGCCTTGAAGCGCGACCTTAACGCCTTCGTCAATGTACCGTTCCAAGTGACCAGTGGCCATCAATTCATCTAGGTGCTATTTCAAAGGCACGCAATCTTCTATACAATGTCCTCACTCGTCATGGTAGATATAGTGGTATCACGGATTAAAGCCTCTTTAGGCATCTCCAGATGTATGTCTCATCACGGATCTTGTTAAGGATGCGATAGATTGAGATTTTGAAGACCGTGGTGATGCTTATTTAGGCATCCAACTTTCTGTTAGCGTCCTTCGCGGTATTGCTGGGTGTAGACACCCCATTTTTGACTGTCCTCAAGACTTGGACATCACCGTTTGAACACCCGGTGATCATCCATGTTTGTGTTCGTCTCGAGTTCTCGGAGGTCTCGGCTACGTGCCTTGCCTCAGGATCTCCCGACTCGACTGTTTTGTGTTTGGTTTTGCACCAAACACTTGTGTTTTGCTTTTGAGGGGTAGGAAATGGCTTGTGAGACATCCCCACACATCACCGGCCATGGCTAGAGGCCACCGGCCAGTGTTTTGTTGCCATCGGCCATATATTTGGCCGGTCGACACTCTGTTTGGTCGGTCAGCCATCTTTATTTGGCCGATTGACTATTTTTCTGGCCGAGACCTCTTCTTGAGGGGAGTTTGAAGCTTTTGAACCCCCTGTTTTAGCTTCTTGAGGAAGCTTGACCCTTTTGAACCCTTGGTTCTAGCTTCTTGAGGAAGCTTGAACCTTTTGAACTCTTGGTTTAGCTTCTCCAAGAAGCTTGAACCTTTTGAACCCTTGGTTTTAGCTTCTTGAGGAAGCTTGAACCTTTTGAACCCTTGGTTTAGCTTCTCCAAGAAGCTTGAACCTTTTGCACCTTGGTTTAGCTTCTCCTAGAAGCTTGAACCTTTTGCACCTTTGCCTAGCTTCTCCAAGAAGCTTGAACCCTTCTAAGCTTCCAAGAGAAGCTTGCACCTCTTGAACCTTTTGCCTAGCTTCTCCAAGAAGCTTAGCTCTTTTGTCTAGCTTCTCCAAGAAGCTTGGCCTTCTTGGCCCTTTTGCTCCAAGCTTCTACGAGAAGCTTGACTCCCTTGACCCTTTTTGCTTAGCTTCTCTTAGAAGCTTCAAGCCTCCATCTTCTCTATAAAAGAAGAGCTTCTCTTCTATTGCAAGGGTTCCAAGAATTGGTCTAAGGCATACAAGAGTTGTATCTCTCTATATCTCTACATTCAAGCTCCATAAGTGTTGGTTCTTGGCCCCTTTGCACACCAACTCTCAACCACACCTCTCCATCATCCATCTAAGCTTCTTGGAGGCCATTTTCAGAGGCTAAGGAACTGGTTTTTGGGACCAAAGGATGCTGTCCCCATTGGTCTACAAGGGTGAGCATCTAACCCTTTTTTATTCCCCGTTTTTGCACACACTTTTAGCCTGTCTTGCTTGCTGATTTGAGCTTTGTGTATAACATAAAAAATTTCTATTTTTTTTTTGTGTTTAAGATACTTCATTAAGGTCACTTTTGTGTTTGGGGTTGTTTACCCCCTTTTAGGCCTTGTTTGGCCTCATTTTTGTGTGTTTTTGGTGAGCTTCGGGACCACCTTGTTTAGGCCTCCTCACCATTGAAATCTTGAGGGATTTCAGTGGTGAGGATGGTGGTTTAAGGTCCTAAGAAGGAGAGGGCCACCCCTTCTCCTTGTTGTCTTCAAAAAGTGCCATTTTAGCCTCATGTGTGAGCACCATTTTTAAGTGCATGTTGGCCATGTCTTAAGTGTTATTTGGTAATATTTTGCCATGTATTACCTCTGTTTTTACTTGGTTTAGACACACCATGCATGCTTAGCATACTTGTCTTGTAATGCCATGAAATTGCTTTAACATGCTTTGTGTTTTGAGCCTTGTTTCTAGCATGATTTTGGCTTAGCTTTGTGAAGCTTTTATACATATTTTGGCATGATTTAGGCCTGATTTTGGTTATTTGGGTCATCCATGGCTTTCTTTGTATGGCTACCATGCAATCTAGCTTGTATGCCTTGAGTGTTGGCTCCTCTACCATGCTCTATTTGCATCATTTCAGTGGTTTGGCATCATTAGTTATGATATTTCAGTCCTTGCTCCATGCTCGTATGCTTGCATTTGATGCCCCTTTAATGCTTTATAAGGTTGGTGTTTCATGCTCCATGTTTAGACATTTGTGTATGCTTCCATGTGTAGGTCATTTAGATGCCATCTAAGTGATGTTTTAGGGCTTACTTTGACATGATTTGGGACTGTTTTGATTCACTTTGATCATTTGCTTCATGTGTCATATGATCATGGTTTAAGTCCTTGGGCTAATTCCAAGCTTCTATGCATGCTTTGCTTGTTTTGCTTACTTGGTTTGGCACCATCTATGACATGATTTCAGAGCTTTCCATGCATGCTATTCGTCCATGATTATCCTCTTTTAAGTGTGCTTAAAAGATGCTCTTTAATGCTTAAGTGTTGGGCCATGTTTGCATGCATTGTTTGTGTGTGTATTTGCCTCCATTCCATAGCATTTTGGCTTCCTATTTAGACATGGCCGAGGCTTGTCCATATTGGTCTAAGACCACCTTTCGCATGTTGTTCAAATGTGGTCACATTGCTTCATGCCTTGCATGCTTGCTTGCCTAGGTTGTTATATACCTTGTATGTTTGCTTGCATTGACATGTTGCATCCTTAGCTCACATGCCTAGGTTGTATTGCATTGTGCATGCATTGCCTTGCCTCTTGAATTGAGTATGATAGAGGTTGGGTCTCTTTGTGCTTGTTTGCATTGCATTTCATTTGAAATCAAAATGCATACTTGGTTTCTTGGGCTATCACGCATTGAAATGCGCGATTGGTGGTCCGAGAATCAAGGACCATGCCCCTTTGAGTCATAAATATGATAAGGGATGTGGTGGTGCATACATTTGCTTGAAATGCATTGCCATGCCTTGTTTTGCCCTCTGCTGCTGTCAAAACAGGATTCTGCAGGAAGATTTGGCCGGCTGGCCATCTGCAGTGCCGACCGGCCATCCATCAGTGGCCAATGGCTTCACAAGTAGCCGGTGATCATCTCCTTTGGCCGGTGGCCATTCCTCTTGGCCGGTAGTGTTCCCCAATGTCCATGGAGCATACCTTGGGAATTGTGCAATTTTAAGAGGAGTAAAGCAGGGAAAACAAAGGCAACTTGCGCATGGCAGTGGATTTCCGGACGAAACCAATCTGAGCATGCGTGCATCCCTCTTCTCGAGGCCCTTTACTGCGTTCAGTAGCTTAATTGATTTATTAATTATTTAAGTGGACTGTAATTATTTAATTAGCTTGTAGGTTAATTAAATTGTATATTCTTTTGGTCCCTCCGAGCGAGGACGAATTTGTAATAAGTGTGGGTGCGTGTGTGCATGTCTTCCAACCCCCACTTCTTTCTCCCTTTTACTTACCTGCTTTTGATGGTTAGTATTAGGGCATATTTAATTTAGCATACCTTATGCCATGCATGCATGCGTGCATCATTCATTTGTATTGCATGCACCGGGCTCGGCGCATTATGCAAACTGCATTGTATTTCAAATCTAACTTGAATACGTGTTAGTTGTTGCATTTCACATGCCATCCATAGACTAGCCGAGCCTATTCTAGCTGCATCCCGCATGTGTTGCATTAGCCATCTTAACATGAACTAGGATCATGCATATGGTTACTAACTAGTTTCTGTTTTAGCTTGGAGTACTAGGTAAGCTTTTATGCTTTAGCATACCGCATGCGTGTGAGTGTTGCCATAATAGCATGATTACCATGAGGCTAGCTGCTTATGTGTTATAACTGCTTGAATGCCTGTGAATGGAGGTTGAATTACCTAAATTGGAACAATGCATTGAACGCGAGTTTTAAGCTCACTAGATAGTGGCAAAACCATTTTTTCTAAAAAAGCCCACTCGAGGGTAGCAAAACCTGCATTTTAGCCTACTTGCGAGTAGCAAACCATTTTCAAAACAAACATGAAATGTTTTGTTCCAAGTTAGGCGATTTGGTCTATACTTGTTTGTCAGCATAACATAGTAATTCTAGGCTAATAACCGGAATAAGAGCACATAACGTTTTCAAAACAAGATATCACGGTTAGTAGAGGCCGATCTTTGATCGGGCGAGAGGGGGTGCTCATAGCTGACCTTTCCCAATCGTACCCAAATTCCCGAGCCGAGGCAACTTTGGTGATGACGGACACGTGGCCTTTGGCACCGAGTCAGGGTTTCCTAAATTCCCCCATTAAAAAAATATTTAGGTGGCGACTCTGTATCTGGCAAAGCAGTCCATGTTTGACACTTCTTTCAAAATCTGTTTTCTAAGAACGATTTGCTGGATTTGGACTTTTTGGTTCAAGATTAAGAACCGTGACAACAAATCGAGTCCGAACTGTAGTAAGCCCAATATGAACAGAACGGGGGTTCATCTCCCCGGGGCGTTCGGGGACATCTACACTGGGGTAGTTTGCCCGGTTAGAGTTGCGATTCTTATTATTGCGATTGTTTTTACGACTCTGTTCTCTTCCACGGTTGTCCAGATGGTTTCACTCTTGTTTGATCGTGTGAACTTTTCTTTCAATTCTCTTATCCGCTATTACTGGATTTGCCCTCACAGTAGCGATGGCCGCGTCATCCTCAACTTGGATATGTTCGTTGATGCGTTCCATGAGCAACCCCATGGTTGAAGGTTGGTTCATGGTAAGCGAGTCTCTGAGTCTATGTCCAACTGGAAGATCGTGCTTGTATTGGGTGATTGTCAAGTTCATCGAGCAATCAAGAATCTCGTTGAATGTTTCCTAATACATAGCATTGTACAGATTCAACGAGTCATTCGGTTCTATCTTGATTCCCAAAATATGGTTAATCTCCTTCAGCATTTTGGTGTTCGTCTTGAATCGGGTGATAAATGCCTCCACCAATTGCTGTCACCTCTTAATACTCTCCTCCGACAGCCTTTTGAACCATTTTAGGCCCAATTTGACTAAACTCAATGGGAAAATAAGGCACATCAATGCATCATTACGTTTATGGCCAGCCATTACCTGCCAGAAGTGGCTTATGTGCATGTACGGATCGATTTTTCCATCATAGAGCGTGAATTTTGGCTGGTGGAAACCGGAGGGGAGCGACGTGTTTTCTATCTCGATGGAAAATAGGTGGCACTCAGCCTCTCCAAGTCTCTATCTAGTGGTATGTGTGCAGCCAAACGCGGTGGCGACATTATGATCTCCTCACTGGCATGACCTCTGTGGGCCAACCGTTGCAATGTTAGCACCCTTTGTGTCTCTCTACTCTTCTAATATGTCTCTCAATTCTCCCAATTGATCGGAATAGGAGCATCTCGACGTCGTTGATGGACACGAGGGTCAATAGCTACTGTCTCGAGTGCGGGACACCTCCGCCGTTGGAATGGAGTCGTCAGCTTTGAAACTTCTGGTGATAGAAAGTGAAGGCGTCGACCGCTTACTGCGACTGCATGAATGGTGGGACTGGGTGCACTAACTGTGGTTTCCCACTCCAGCAATGCCCTTTCCCTTCAGCTGGCAGTACATAGCCTCCATCTCTGTTTCCATCTTTTTGATAATGTCGTCTTGGTCTTTTAGCTTGCTTTCCAGGTGCTGAGTGTGCGACTTTCGCCGTTGGCAGCGTCTTTCTGGGCTCAGAGAGCACCCAGAACTCCTTGCACGTTTGTCTCGTGCGTCTCTGGATGGTCCTCGCATGGAGGTCTTCAAACCAGTCATCGTCGGAACGGCAGACAGGTTGTCTTGCTACCGGATTAACTCTAGCGTAATGCCATCGATAACGGACTTTGGAATGTCGTCATTTGCCATGGAAAGTGATCAGACGAGCTGAGAGGTCAAGGTTTTGTCTGTTTGGCTTCCCATAGATGGCACCAATTGTACAAGGAGCAAAATATTCTACGCTTTCGTACTTTTTATGTCCAAGCTTCGCATTTCTCCGAACTACGTCGTTGAGCCTGGAAACACAACGATGGTGAACTACCCGACGGGTGTGTTGCTAGAAAACCCCTCCGACGATCAAGTTAGAACCCTTAGAAGAGGACAAAAGAGAAGAGAACTTAGTGTCAGGAAGATCGCAGACATGTTGCATGGAGGCATTGTAGGGTTTATATAGTTTGTGTGCGCACTACCTTGCTCATTTTCTCTTAGACACGTGGATGTTGTATCCTCTCCTCGTCTTATACGTGTGTGCGCGACAATACTGCCAAACAACATCGACGAAATAGCCAAATGGTATTGACACGTATGAACAGTGGGTTCTTCCCTCTGCTCTGTAATTGGGCCATGTGGCAGTTCTTACTTAGCTATCCGTAATCCGGCGTGTGGCTATCCATTCCAAGAACAGCTTTTACCAACCGGTCAACTATAGCTTGATTAGACCAGTTAAACTTTCCCTAGCCAACCTTGCCTGACCAAAGAGCCAGGGCTGACACAGTTAGCCTAGGAGTAACTGAGTCAACGATCTCGGTCATCTCTCTGTTCGGCCAAGGTCATGAGTTGCCCCTTAGCCCGGTTGAAAACAACACTACCATTCTATCGACCTTAGCATTAGACCAAGTTGACTGAGTACCTCGACCCAACACTGGGCATCTCTCTGGACCAGCCGAAAGGCCCATGACAACGGCCCAAATCCTAACTTAGCTCGGCTCATTTGTGCGGCGCAAAAAATACTTAGAATTGAAATATACAAATAAGATGATGTACATATGACCAAAACACACTAACTTCAAATTTCCATTATGCACTTCACTTTCAAGTCAAGGGTGAATTACAGATAAGTTTTCATGAAAACTACAATTATTGTTTGGCATATGTGAGATTGAGGGACCAAGGTCTCGCTAGGAAAATTTAAAATTAAGAGTAAAAAAATTTAAAAGTAAAAAAGTTATCAAAATAGTTAAAAAAATAAAAAAAAAATTAAAAAATTAAATACCCTAGTCATTCATGTTTTTTCATAAAACTTAAAAAAGTCATTTTTAAATACATTAATTTCTTCATCTCATAAAAATGTTAAAAAATCAAAATGCCACTAAAAACACCAAACCCTAAATGAGCCTAAATGTATCTGGAAATTACTTTGGCGAAGTCTCTCCCTCTTGAGGCAAAAAAAAAAAAAAAAAATTGTCAACCAAACATTACTTTTAGCTGAAATTTTATGTAAATTTACATAAAGGACAATAAATGCCAAAAAAAAAAAAAAATCAGAAAAGGATGTTAAAGAACCAACCAAGTCATAATAATTCACAATCAAACACAAATATATGAAGAACAAGAAGAAGCAAAGCATTTCTCAAATGACAAGCACCTAAAATAAATTAATTCTTAGGATCTCTTTTGTTTTGGTGTAAAGTTTGGGATATCTTTTTAAGGCACGATTCGCACCTATTTCACGTCAACTATCCCATACCAACTTTTCCTTCTATCACGGGGAAAATTATATTATATGCTTTTTGTGATGGCTCCTCTAACATTCCCTAATTTAGGTCTTCCCTCTCACTTTCTTGCGTGATGCCTACATTTGCAAACATTTTGGCATTCCACATGTTGTAAAAGTTGTAACAAATTAATACACATAGCATTCCATTTAGGTCATATATTTATAAAAATAGCAATATCTAAACTAAAATGAATTAGGTAAATTATAAATACACCTACTGAGATTTTTATTTAAAATAATAATTGTATCATGTAATTTTGGAAATTACATCATGTCTTTTCAAATTTTTAATTGCATAAAAAATGACAAATTTTATTAATAAGCCATCAAGTAAATTTATAGTTTTTAATGATATCAGAAATATATTTTAATTAATATTTCATGTAATTATATTGTTATATAAGAGAGTAGTTTTTTTGTTAATTCTGTCAAATAAAATATTATAACAAGGAATATTTGTAATTTTTAGAATTACATAAAACAATTTATATTTTTAATAAACATAAGGAGGATATTAATAATTGATCCAAATAAATTTTATAAACTTTTTTAAGTTACTGATGTGACCCTTATCATATAGTTGGTAAAATTTCATTATTGCAGTTTTTTTAGGTGCAAAGGAAAGTTACAGCAGAAGGAAATGAGGGTTATTCCCAATCATAAACTACACTTATCATATCAGCTACAAGCAAGTGCCTTATCTGGGCAGGTGGGTCTTCAATGACCATAAGGTTTTTATTCTGATCTATTTGTATCTTAGTTAAGGCATCAGCACACTGATTTGCCTCCCAGTTGATCTGTTTGACATAGGATCCAGTTATTTGGAACAAAAATTTTGAGTCTTCTATTTGTGCCTTGAAAGGGAATTCGCTAGTGTTCAATTGATCAACAGTTCACTGCTTTTTGGCAGTCAGTTTCCACTTGTACCTCCCTCCATCATTTCTCCAACATGATGATCCCCTAGATTTCTGCTTCTAGGCTGTCAGTCCTTTCAAGCTTTCCTGTGTAGCCCAAAAGCCAAGGTCCTTTTTCATCTCTAAATAGGCCTCCAAAACCAGTTTTTCTTGGTTCACCTCTGGCACTTCCATCTGTATTCAGCTTCAGTTTCCCTACACATGGACAAAATCACTTAATTAATTTGGTCACTTGTAACTCTAGAGATAAAGGCATGAAAGCTTCATTGATTTCTATGACAAAAGTGTGTATCCTCAGTAGACTTTCATGGGTTTTGAAATCTGCATTATGAAAGATGATCTTATTTCTATCTTTCCAAATTTGCCAACAAGTGACTGCAAACCTAGTGTTCCAAGTTGGCCTATCTACATATTTTTATTTTATTTTATTATTATTATTCTTATTTTTTTGTAAAGTAGGTTTCAATCCATTCCTCTAGTGGCTTTCTAGCTTCTTCTCATGTCTCTTTTGCACTCTCTAAGGAGATAAGACATATCTTCCAACTGACATTTGCATCTAGGGCATTTTCCATCAATATCCATGCCTCTCTTAGCTCTCATAAGGTTTGGTAACAGTCTACCATGCATCATAATCCACAAGAAACTCTTCAGTGTTTGAGGGATTTTCAATTTCCAAAGCCACCGCTAGTTTGTCAAATCCTCATTATCATTTGGGATGAGGTTATTGGCAACTTTAGGTGTGAATTTCCCACTCTCAGAGCCTTTCCAGGATGGTTTATCTAGGTATGTAACATACTTGAGGAGAGGAGTGTTAAGGATGTTAGCTTTACATGCTTCATTTGCATGACACATTAGTTAATAAAGAAGTTTATATAATTTGTTAGTATGTTTCTTATTAAGGCCTCGTTTTCCAGTCAAATTATTATTATTTGTTTAAAAGTTAAAAGTTAAAAAAAAATTAAAATTAAAAAAACCAAAATATCACATCATATATATTAATCAATCATTTTTCTTCTTACAACAATATATTCGGTAAAAAACAGCCATCAACTTTTTTCACTTTATAAAAAATCAAAAGACTACTAAAAAAACTAAATTGCCAACGGGCCCTAAGAGCAATTCCAATGGTACCTTCAAATGCTTTGCTAAAGCCAAAAAATGGTTTGGGTTCGCAAAATCACTCATCCAATGGTGAGCCAAATTGAATGTCAAAGCATGACAGAGTCAAATCTTGAGCCAAATTTGATTCTAAGTTTGTCAAAACAATTTTGCCACATCAGATTTCTTATCAAAATTTAACTATTTTTTCTTTACCAAAGTCCTAAACTTTTGCAGAAAATTTCAAAAATCACAAAACCTTAATAACAATCATAAAAATTATAAAAAATACCACAATATTTACAATAAACAATAGTTTTGTTATCAAATCATGTTGAGTGGAAATCAATAAATAGCAATTTGATAAATAGTAAACCATTATTAGAAATCAATCAAAGAATCAAACAATAAATAATTATAGTAAGTCAAAATATAGGGCATAGTAGTTGGATTTGGCATTTGGTTGTGCCAAAATGATAAGTCACCACTAGAATGATATAGCCATTTTTTTTTTTTTTTGGGTGAGTACTGTAGAAAGTCAAAAAATAGTTTTGGCAAAACCAATTTGGCTTAAACTATTAGAGATGCTCTAAGTAGTTATAGAATATCATGTGATATTGCTTAAGTAACGTTCAATCACATGAGAAATTGCAAAATACACTAATTGATTATGTCTTATCTCTCAATTTGCCACACCATTAATTGAGTATTGTGTAAATTATACTACATAAGATTTCGAGAGTTTTAAATAATTACCGTTTATTTATATCCTTCAAACTAGAATCACATTAAACTTGTCCTACAGACAAATCCGGATATCTATAATCATTTACAAATTATGTGTATTAATTAAATTCAAGCCTAATTCGTGACTGAGTGCACTCAATTTCTTTGACCTAACATTCTGCTTCATGTCATGTGAGCTTATCTCCTTAATAGGTGATTATTCAGTACTCCCGGAGTATGAACACGTGGTGTTCCATAAGGTTTTAATTAATAGAGAGGCATAAGGGCCCACAATTCATATTGGGGATGAAGGAATAATATGTGACTAAATAATTGGTGATTGGCTTGACCATGACCATGGTACTTTGGGAGTATTGAATAATTTACCCATCTGAATATAGTGTTTGGTTAATCAAAAGTGTGGATAGGGCTGTATTATTCTATTATAATATTTATTTTTATGTTTGGTTAATAAACAAAATATAGAAAAATAAATAAATATTGTAAATGAGATTATAATTCACCATCATAAATGAATAATTATTCTGTAAAAAGACTAAAGAATGAATGTTCCTTTCTATTTCGCTTTCGTTTCATTCAACTACACAAAGAATAAGAAGTTTTATGGAAGAAATAAGCTAATAATTTCTTTAGACTGGTTTGTAGTTCTCATATATGTCATGTACAATCTAATTCTTGTTTAACAAGTATCATGACCTTTCATTTCATAAGTCTCCCTCTTTTAATGTTGAGAAATGTTAATCTGACCATATGATATTTGGGTACTCTTTTGTCAAAAGTTCTCATTGGTCTTTCTTGTTCCCCCGTCCCCTAACCTAAAAAGGGGAGAGAAAGAATGTTTAAAATACATTTTGTTTCAATATACACTTTGTTCCAAGTCATTTTAGTAGTTTTGTCAAGATAACAAAAAATAGAGAGAGCAAAAGTCATCATTTTGGTGTGAAAATTTATTTTGAATTTTATTTTTCTAGAGTTCAAGGATCAACAAACCACAACTTTACAATAGTAAGTCCAATAGCAAAATTAATACATAACATTCTTTCGGTAATTTTTTTTTAGTAAAATGCATCATGCAAAAAGCAAAACTTACTAATTTAATAAATCTTTTGAAGGGGAATAAATTTGGCGAAGGATCCCTTCCAGTTTAGATTTTGGATTACAGAGCTCTGTTTGAGTCTGTAGGGGCCTATCACGAGTCTCGTTTTGATGATTCGAACCGTACATTTTATCAGACATTTTGTGTATTTCATCCATATAAAAAATTAAGTCAATCCGATAATTGTAATTTGTTCAATTTATCGTATTTTTAACCAAAAAAAAAAATTTGTTTTGAAAAAATAAATCATAATATTTTTAGTTAAAAACGTGATAGATTGAATAAGTTATAATTATCGAATTGCCTTAATTTTTTGTGTGAATGAAATACACAAAGTGTCTAACAAAATGAACGTTCGAATCATTGAAACGGAACCCGTAATGGACTCCAAATAGCACCTTCCAGTGGAGGGGATCCTCCTATTAATTTTTACTTCAATCTATGTTTGTTTAGTTTGAAAGTGTTGAAAATATAATAAAACTAATTTTCTTATACAATCCATATTAGCATTGTAACTAATTTTTTGTTTCTTACAGAAAAACATAAGAAAAATTAAATGTATGAGTTATCTATAACTAAACTTTTAAATTTTTGTTACATTTTTTGACAAAATTTTCATCTTAATCAAAGGCTTGAAAGAAAATATATTTTCTTTTCTATTTCACTTACTTTTACTTTTACTTTCTACTAAATTTTCTTTTTAATCAAACGAAACCTAATAATTTTTCGAGTTAATTAAGAAAATGATATTTATTCGTTCTCAATAATATTTTTGTTGAATGGCCATATGAGAAATCAATTTATATTTTTCTATAAGTAACATTTATTACAATATATAACAAAGCTCAAGACACCAAAAGCACAACTCTTTTTTTTTTGGCGGTGGGGGGCGGCTGGGGCATATAAATATAGTCTCTCACGGATCGAGAGACTATGCAAAGAAAATACCTATTTAAATTAAAATTAATTAGACTTTGAAAAAAGTTATCTTTAAGTAAATTATATATTTTACAAAAAAAAAAAAAAGAAGAATAAATTAAATATTTTATTTTTAAGATATCCTTGCGTATTGACCCTATATCCAATAAAACTATATGGTCTGAGGCTTTCAACTTCATAACTAACACATTGCATCATAATCTTGACAATTATTATTCATTATCCAATTATGAACTTCTATTTTAATTAAATAATCCATAAAATCAACGGTCCAGATCAATGGACATATGTGGAAAATGTATAATTTATTATTTATTTTTTTGTTATGCTGTAACCCACCAGAACAACAAACTTTATGATGCTGCCGGCAGCATTGTAAGAATATGTCATTTTTCTAATATTTTGATTTTCTTAATCAAACATATATAAAATTAACGATAAATTACGTTGATTTCTCCTAATTTTTTAAAAAAAATATAAGTAATAAATTTTATAATTTTAACATAATTACACTGACTCTTTTCTAATAAGATTAAATGGATCAAAACTAATTGAAATGATGTAAAAACACAAAACTAAACAACGTAAATTATATATAAAAAAATGACAATATTATTTTTTATTCATATAACTAATTAATTATTGATAAAAATGAGCTAATGTTATATAAATTAAAATTTCAAAAATGTTTAATGTAATTATATTAAAATTATGAGATTTATTGTATTTTTTTTTTTTTTTATCAATTGAGGGGTTACTTAATTTATCCTAAAATTGATTAAAATATTAATTCTGAATTTTTAAAATAATAATTAATGTCTTTCGGACATAGCATGCGGCCTAAATTGATGACCAAAATAGCCCCTTGGATGACGTCAGCATATTATTGTAAATATCCCCAGTCATCAAGGGTATATCTGGTATTCCAAAAGTATGTAACCATTTATTTAATATTAACGATGTGGGGTCCTCCTTCTCTAGACCGTCTTGATTTTGCCAAGTGGAATACTGAACACGTGTCAGAAGATGGGAAAGGTAACCCGAGAGAGACGTAGCCTGGTGGCCGACCTCGTCGCGTACGTAGAGACGCAAGGAAGATCCAAAGTAGCGTAAGCGCCAAACGCAGTTTCTCTCTCCTCCAATCGGACGGTCCAAAATCAACCTCAGCCACCACGCTTGATCTCACCCGTTGATTGGGCAAAAGTTATCAAAAATTTGTTAATCAGGCCTTGTCCTCTAGTCTAGGCTGTTTTTTGTTGAATTCTAAGTTTTCAGGTTGTTTAGGCTCCTCTCTCCCTCTCTATATCTCTCTCTCTCTCTCTCTAAAACTCTCTCTCTCTCTCTACTGTACTTTCATCTGTAATTCTCTTTGCAAAGTTCTCCATTATGATTAGAAGAATCTAACAGTTCCATAACAGATATACACACACATTGCCTCCAATACCCATTTCATCAAACTCATCAACTCTCAATATGGTAATGTCAATTACACATTCATTATATGTACACACACATACTGTGCTCTTTCTCTCTCTAGAAATATGATAATGTAGAATAGATTCAAATTTCATTATCTGGGTTTTGATCAAAACAGGACACAATGCTGGTTCCACCATGGCTAGAGCCATTGCTGAACACAGCTTTCTTCTCGGTGTGCCGGACCCACGGCGACTCTGCCCGGAGCGAGTGCAACATGTTTTGCTTGGATTGCAATAACCACCACTCATTTTGCTTCTATTGCCGCTCATCAAAACACAAAGATCATCAAGTCATTCAGGTACTCGTTCATTCTTTGTGGTTGGTTCTGTGATCGATTCTTATCTTGTGATAATAGAAAAAACAATAATGGCGTGTTTGGTAGTGTTTTTGTTTTTGTTTTATGTTTTCATTAAGGTTTTTTGATTTGTTGGTTGCAGATAAGGAGATCATCATATCATGATGTAGTAAGGGTTTCGGAGATTCAGAAGGTTTTGGAAATAAGTGGTGTCCAAACCTATGTGATAAACAGTGCTAGAGTCATGTTTTTGAATGAGAGGCCTCAGCCAAAGAGTACCGGGAAAGGAGTTTCTCACATTTGTGAAATTTGTGGGAGGAGCCTGTTGGACCCATTTCGATTCTGTTCATTGGGATGCAAGGTTAGCATTTTCATTATTTATTTATTTATTTATTGTACATCGGAATCAGAATCCGATTGAAATGGTGGAAGAGATTTGAGCCGTTAACTTGTTAAGATTCAATAGGTGTTCTGGCCGACTAGACTATCTCAATGTGCTTTTATTCCCTTCTTTTTTATCTGACATTGATAATCCAACTCATTTTAATGGGCATATGATATAACCCCATCATACATACATTATGCTCGCATTTTCATAAAAACCATCACAATCACTATCATTGCAAGTTGCAACCCACCAATGATCATCATAATCATCATCACGAGTGTCATCCAACCATAACCCATCATCATGTACCTCATAGCCCCATCACCATACATGCCCACATCACCACTAATGTCCATCATTATCATAATCCCCATCATAATGTTAACTATTTGCCAAATGGGTTTTCTTTTTTCTTTTTTGCTTAAATAGGTCATTTAACAATAATGTTAACTATTTACCAAATGGGAGATATATATATATATATATATATATTTTGTTTTCTTTTAAATAGTAGTAATAGTAATTCTTTGTTTGGTTTGGTGTGGTTTTTTTTATGTTTTGGGTTTAATGACTTAGCTTGTAGGAATAAAGAGAAATGGGGATGCAAGCTTTACCTTAGAGGCAAAGAATGAGGGAGTATTAATGGAAAGGACAGGTGAAGGGATGTCAAGAAGAGGCATATCATCAACAACAACATCATCATCAAGAGAGAGAGAGGATGAAGAATTGCGTGATGCCTCACAACAAGACATATACCCGCCCACGCCACCCCCACCTCCTTCTACTGCAAGTAGTAGGAGAAGAAAAGGCATTCCTCATAGGGCTCCCTTTGGTTCCTAATCACTAATTAATTTAGAAAAAAAAAAAAAAAAAAAATCAAAAACCCCAAAAAAACCCCTACTTTTATACATCTCATTTTTATTAATTTGTTTCACAAATCCTTCTTCTAAGGGTTCTTACTTCCCAAAACAAAACAATCTCCTTGGGAGAGAGGGGTTTAGAATTTTCTGTATTCAAAATTTCCGTTCTCTTGTATTCAAAATTCTTGTATTTGGTGGCGATTACTGGTACATTTGGTATAGAAAAACAAAAATTTGGGAATCCTAAAGGGTAGGGAGGGAAGATTACTATTACTTTGTGGGTTGGGGTCCCAAAAGGAACAAATTCTCTTATGGAGGGAGCAATAATGCAACATTGTAATTTTTAATTTTTTTTTTTTTCTTTCTTTTATTGATAGCTGCAAGGTGTACATGCAATTAAGAAATTAAAAAGCAAGTCTTTGTGGAGTCCGTTCTATAATTTTCATGGGCCCACCAATGCACATGGGCCGTTTACATAAAGAAACAACAACTTTTTTTAGTTTTTAGTTTTTAGTTTTATTTTAATTATTTAAAGATACATGTAATGGGGCAAAATCAACTTTCTATGATTGTTACCTAGTTTAGATTGCTCAATTAATTGTTATGTTATTCTTATATTGTTTTTAATGTTTTTAAAATTAACCTTGAAAGTTATGTGGAGAGAAAGTGAGAGCGAAAGCGTGTGGTTTTTTCCTAGATGCTTTACATGGGTGGAGCCGAACAAGTTGGTACATCTAATTTCTTTTAGATTTATTAAAGATTTAATTTATTTATTTGATTGTTTATCTTATAGAATCTTGTGGGTAGATGATTAATAAAAAAATTTAGATTAATTAAATAATTATTATCACATAATTTATTATATCTATCTTTAAAAAAAAGTGATGACTAGTATTTTTAAATTAAACAATTTATTTTTATGAAATAATTAGAATGGGCCAATAGTAGACTCATGGTCTTGAATTCATATGTGAATAGAAGACAAGCCCAACTTGTATAAGATTTATAATTTTATTACATGCTTGGTTTGTTGCACTCATGCCTATATTGTGAAAATATGAGAATATGAGATTATCATTTGATGTGTCTTATTTTAAATATTTAATATATTGAAAATTAAGTTGATCCGAGAATTATAACTATATGATTTTGTTCAATATAAGTCCAAGGATATAATTAAGATTAATGATTTACTATGTGATTGGTTTTATTGCACTCATACCCATATAGTTATGTATTATTAGCATTTTCAGTCACACACTTCATTATTATGTGAAAATAGGAGATTATTATTTGAAATGTCCCATTTTAAATATCACTTACACTAAATTTAATATAGTTCAACAATTTTAATCATATAATTTTGTGGAATTTATTTTATGCTTAGATTATTTTTCAAAAAAAGTTAGACAATTAAATGATAATTTTCTTCCTTTTTTTTTTGTTTTTTTATTTTTTTTCCGGATTAAGTTGACTTTTTAAGATTGATATAACTAGCAGCCGACTCTATTTAATGATTGGTTTCAGTTTTTTAAATAAAAAAAAATTAATTAAAATGACATTATATGACTGCAACAGAAAAAAAGTCAACTCATTTCATACATGGGTCATTGTTTTGTAAAACATTTTATTAATGTATTAAAAATAAAAGCCTACAATATTCTATCTTTATTTTACTTTCATTCAAAATACACTACCTCCAATAGCTCACCGATTTGAGCGGCTCATGACCTCCTCAAAACTGAAATTAAAATAATGTTTCAAATTATTTATTTATTTGAAGTCTAATATATAAGAAAAAGAGACTATTATATTATATCTTATTACATAATGGGTTTTGAGATTTGTTTTATGAGACTGTTCATGATCTGTACATGTGACCCCCTAACCCAAAGTTTAACATCATGTGCTGGAAAGAGAGGGAATAACACATTTTGCACAAGTACTGTGTCACATCTGGTATGTTGTGGCTGATGTTGTTTTTATTAAAATTTGAAAAATTATTTGGTGCTCCTGGTGCGTCATGTGACGGTATCCCTTACCAATCACAAAATTATGGACCCTACCTCCTCCATCAATCACAACACATTATATTTCCTACTATTTCTAAATTACTTAACACAAAATTATGGACCCCACTTCTTCCACCAATCACAACATCATTCAGTTTACAAATCTGCACTCTATACCAAAACTATGTATCTACTTGCATTTTTTTCCAAATTTAAAAAAGATTAATGTTAATTTTCCCTAAAATTGAATATGCCATTTAGAGCTACCGAATCAGAATAAAATTAATTTAAAAAAAAGAAAAGAAAAAAGGATGCAACAGTTTTTTTAATTATAGATATTAACAGACACAATGGTTTAAACCTTGTTCAGTTGGTGGAATCCAAGTACCAACGTCGTCATACAAAGATGGGAAGGGGGCTCGTATGGGTGTAATTTGGGCCCGGCCCATTCAAGCTCATATTGGGTCGGCACGCCTTTAGGTCTCACCGGTTCTTACTATTTTTTGGGCCGGGCTGGATTAGTCCCGGTCTAGATGGGAAGGGGGCCGGTATGGGTGTTATTTTGGCGTGGCCCATTTGAGCTCATACTGGGTCGGCACACGCCTTCAGGTCTCACGGGTTCTTGCTATTTTTTGGGCCGAGCCGGATTAGTCCCGGTCTAGACCTAGATCCACTTAAATTTGGGTTTCAGCCAGGCTTGATAGGCCCATTTTTTTATGCGAAAAATAAATGATAAATATATTATAGATTATTTATGAGGAATAAAAAAAAAATTATACTAGAATATTTTAGTTAAGATTAATAAGATATTTGGTTATATTTCATGTGGTGGCATTTAATTTTATATATATCAAAATGAAATGAAATATCACAATCATTAAATTAAATAGATAACATTTATTTAATGAATAATTTTTATTTCAAAATGAAATAAAATATTACAAAAATTCATATCATTAAATAAAATAGATATAGATTAATGATGATGGTAGAGAAATTGTAGCACTATATGTCCAGTATATCTCAACTAGGTCGGCATCTACTAGCCTACCAATCATTTATATTATGCTCCACCTCATAATCTAATAGATACATTATGAAATGAAATAGTGAAACAAAAATTGTTGATCAATCGTTGGAGGAAACAGACAATTCACTTGCATTGTCTGATGATATATCATCCAAATCGCATTGAATTCTCTTATTTTCATTATAATTTTGTCTTTTCGTAAGTACATGCATATAATCTCTCGATAGCATCAGTGCTTCAACCATTTGGGATAAAAGTATGCTGCGATAATCACTCAACACTCGTTCATCTACACTAAAAGTTGTTTCAGAAGCAACTGTAAAAATATGAACAGTTAATATATCACGGGCTATTTGTGAAAGCACATGCCACATAGGTTAATTTTATTTCCACCAATCTAAAATATTAAAATCATCATTATCATCTACTAGTAAGCTATCCAAATAACATTGTAATTCAAAATTATTTATGCTTGTATGTTGAGATATTTTTCTATTTTTTATTACTGAAAAAATACTTAATCTTCTACCTCAAGATAAGACTAGTGTAGTTTGTTTTGGTGTATTTGCAAATACAATTTCGTATATTCTTCAAATAATTTTGTACATGTTTTTGTAATAGGAGCAAGTTGTTTTTGGTCAACAAACATACGATCTAAATTTTTTTGTAAACTATTTCTTTATACATAGGATCAATTATGATAATTAAACCTAAAACATGAGGCAGTTAATCAAAATATTTATCAATTTTTTTTTCCATTATAGTAATAATGGTTACATAATTTTTATTACTCATATATTTTGTGAAAACTTTCATTATTTCTACTGATATATGTAAAAAAAAAATGGTGAAGTAGGAATATAAATATAAGAAAATAATTTTGTTGCAGTATCAAAATTTTTTAGAAAATCTTTATATAAGGCTGCTTGGTACCAATTAAGTTATGTGGACGTCAACACTCCTTCTATTGATATTGTTTCAAAAAATAAATCTATTACTTTTCTTTGTTTACAAGTTCTCTTTAAAATATTATATGTTAAATTTCACATGCTGTCTATATTTAAAATTAATTTTTTAAATGACATACTTTCTCGTTGATAATTTTTTCTATATTTTGAAATTTGATTAGCAGAAGATATAATAGTAACAATTGCATGTTTTATTACTAGTTGAGAAGTGTCATATACATGCATAGTTTTTTTAACAATCAAGTTTAAAATGTGAGCATAATAACAAATATGAAATAAATCACCATCAACAAGTAATTGTAAAGTTGATTTTCAATGGATTACAGTCTGATTGTAATATGTTGCATTATCTACACTAATGGTAAATATTTTATTATACAAAATTCACTCGTATAATACATTTCTTATTTCTACCCTAAGTGAATTGTTAGTGTATAGCAGTTCAACTAATCTAAATGAAATGATTTTTTTATATTTCATTTATAATCATTATCAATAAAATCTACAATGATTCATTGATATTCTAAACCATTATTTGATCACAGATCAGATGTTAAACAAACTATTTCATTCAAAATTTTTTAAATGTCAAATAATTCACTTTTAATATCCTTAAATTTCTTTAAAATCCTATTTCTAATAGTATTTTAAAAAAAATCTTGATATTGCAGCGCAAAACCTCCGTGAATCATTTCTAAAAAATAGGACATTTACTAGTAGTAAAAGGTTGTTCTTTTTTAATAATATAATCAATTACAGAATTTTGTGAATGTATAGGATCATATGAAAATATTTACAGATTACCAGTTGATGAATCCCCTAATTGCATTTGAATTCTAATATCAAGTTGTTGACTTTGTCTTTGAGCATACCTTTTTAGATAGCTAGTATCCTTGCTGATGCAATACTAAGTAAATGTGTAAAATATTTACATTTTGTTTTAAATACAGTTATATCATCAAGATTAGTTACAGATACTCTTTTAAAATGTTCCCAAACAGTACTAGATATGCCTCTAGATGATGATGATGCTATTGTTAGAAGATGGATACTAAGTATAGTAGAAGGAGAATCAACAGATTCATATTGTGTATATTGATCAACATCGACAAAAACATTTGGAATATTAGGGTCCATAGTAATTTAAGTAAAGTAATATATATTAACTAACAATTAATTAAAATAATGAGTAAACAATAACAAGTAATATATGTTAAGAAATAATTAATGTAAAAAAAATGAGTAACTAATAACTATTAATTCAAATAGTTAATGTTTTGGGCTCTTTTGGAAAGTGGTTTAAAAGCCACTTCTCAGCTTTTAACCCATTTTTTGTTACATCATCTCTCACATTTTTTACACGTCTTTTAAAAAAAATAAAAAAAAGTAAAAAAACTAACTTTTAACCATCTTTCCAAAACACTCCAAAAATTAACTTCTTCTGATAAAAAAATATTTTTGCATAATTGCAAATGTCACTTAGAGATGAGACTTCAAAATTAACTGAGAGAGTTGAAAGTTGAGAAAGAATGAGAGTTTGAGAGAGAGATTAATTTGTGAGAAATAAAAGGGAGAGTGGTGGTATTTATAAGAATTAGGGGGAGAATGGCCTAATTTGTAAAAAAAGAAATTGGGCAAACGGTCAAATTTTTGACAGTTGGAGAGAGGGAGTCGTTTTGGGGGTCGGACCCGGTGGGGTCAACAGGGGTGAAAATTGTTAGGCTGGGTCAGGTTGCAAAACATACGGTCTAAGCCCAGGGTCTCAGCTTGGGCTTGAGCCCGGGCCTAACTGGGTCAAGCCCACCTGGATCGCAAGCTTGCTAACCAATTTTACACCCCTAGTAGCAGGTCGATTCTACTATCAACTGAGAGTTTATTTATTTAATGTTTAAATATTAATTTAAATAACATTTAATATTTATTATATATTGTGAATTGTTTTATGTTATACTTTATTTTTCTCTGCACGAATACTAAAATTTTAACACTACGTTTATTTAGGTAAAAATATTTTTTATGAATTTTTTTAAAAATATTTTTTTGAAGAAAATATTTTTTTATGTTTGGTGATAGTGGTGGTACAACAAAGGTGGAGATAGAGATGGTGGCATCTTGGTGGGGGCGACAATGGTAGTGATGGTGACGACGATAGTAGCGGTGGCGGTGATGATGGTTATGTGATGACATTGGTAAAATTTTAATTAGTCCAAAAAGTATTTTTCATTGACTTTCATTTTTCATTATACTAAACACCAAAAAATACAAAAAAAATATTTTATAAAAAATATTTTCTGCCAAAAGGGCAACTTAATAGATTTTCTAAGTGGCAAAAGGGCAACTTAATAGATTTTAATGTATAAAGTCATTGAAAATAAGTTTATCAATGTAACAAAAACACAAACCCAACACTTGAATTGTATCTCGCTATAAATCAATTTAGAGAGAGAAAGAGATGCAAGGATGATGTAGATCTTTAATGTGATCCTTGTACATTGTTATTATCATTATAATTGCCATTGTTGATCTGGTCCTTGTCCCTTGTTATTGTTGTTGTTGATTTTCTTGTGATGATATTTGGACACCACCTGAAATCATTTAGTCTCCATAATTCATGTAATAGAAGGGTGGACCTAGGGCTAGGCATAGGTGGCTGTAGCCCAGTTTAAAATTAAAAAATTCTGTAAAAAATTTTTTTTCCAGCCCAACCCAACCCAACCTCGCCTCCTAACCTCTTCCAGCCCAGCCCCAAATAAGAGCCAATAGTTTTTTTATTTGTTATTTAGATAGGCAGCCCAACATAGCTCAATACTTACCCAAGAAAATAAATAGTCAGCTCGGCCCAATAGGTTTGTATTTATTTAAAAAACAAATCTTCCCTTGGGCATCAACAGTTTCTTTGACTTTTCTTCACTTCATCTTCTTCTTCTTTCCATCGGTGGTACATGTAAGATTTATTTGACTAACAATTCATGACTTTAACCTCCTTTTTTTTTTCCTCTTGTTCTTCTTCTTAATCTTAATTTAGTTGAGAATGGATTTGATTAATAATGTTTTGAAATTTTTCTTTATGCAACAAATATTATATTGCTCTTAGTTTTTTTTTTATGATGATGCCTTGTTCAATGTTCTATATTGTTCTTAGTTTTTGAACTTTGAAAGCGTTTTTTTGGACATACATAAAAATAACGAAAGCCTAAATAAAAATTATTGAGGATATATATAAAAACCCTAATATTTAAAATTATTGTGAATATACCCTGGTTTAATATTAAATAGGGCTAGTTTTTTTTAAATCTTTTTTTTTTTTAGGTTATAAATAATGGAACTTCCACCACTCAAAAAAGGAAAAACCCTTTTCTCATTCTATCAATCAAAACAGAAGTCTAGTAGTACAACATGCAATGTTGTTGAAACCTCATTTTCTGATGTGCAACCACCTTTCATGTCTCAAGCAAATAAACCAAGCAAATTTGATTCAACTATTATTGAACAGGATCCTGGTTTACGCTTGGAAATTTGTGAATATCCGGTTAATCAACGGGATGAGGTTAGACGAGCTTATGTGAACTTGGGGCCTTATCAACCTAAACTTGAGTATCCTAGGTCCTCATTTGGAAAGCAGAATCGCCGATTTCAACATATTTGGTTTAAACAATTTTCTTGGCTGGAGTATTCTCCTTCAAAGGATAAAGCATATTGTTTTTCATATTTTTTGTTTGATAAGCCAAATAAGTCAATCAGTCGTTCTGCGATGAGGAGTTGTAGACACCTCATTTTTGACAGCCTTTACGACTTGGACATCATCGCTTGCACACCCAATGATAAGTGTATATGCTCGTTAAGTGCTCGAAGTCCTTAGTGGAATGCCACAGCTTTGAGTCTTTCAAACCTTGGACCCCTGTTGCCTTGTTTTTGGACCAAAACTTTGGATTTTCAAGCCTGCAACCTCGATATTGGCTGCCCAGCTATGGGTCACGCCATTGCTCCAAGTTGTCGGTCATCATGTATTCGCCGCCACCAATGTGTTTTGCAGATATTTTGTGGCAGTTGTGCCTGAGATGCTTGCATCGGCTCCCACGTGTATGGTTGGATGTTTTTGAGGAAGGTTCATGTTTCTCTATATATAGGAGGCCTCATCTCTTTCCATGGGGTTAGAAAAATTTTAGAGTAAATTTTTTTTCTCTCTCTACAATTCTCTCTCTCTTACAAATTTCTTCACCTTTGCCTATACACTCTTAACCAAACCTCTCCATCTTTGAGCTGAGGTATCTTTGAACCTTGTTTGAGCTCTTGAGGGTGTGTTTGCCTTGTTTTATTGCTTGAAGGTGATCTCCTCTTCAAGAGGTATAAAGCTGTCTCCTTACTTAATGTATTTACACTTTTTCTTACTATTTTCCAACTGTTTTTGGGTTGTAAAAATTCTGTATTTTTGGGCTGAAACTTGGGTTTTAAGGCCAATAAAGGCTGAGGGGTGGTTTACCCTTCTTTACACCTTGCTCTTAAGGCCTTTGCCCTTGTGTTTCCCATCTTTGCGCTATCTTTATTTTAGCTTTTAAACACTGATTTTCAAAGTTATTTCAGTGGCTAAAATCATGGGTTGAAGTCCAAAATTGGAGGGGTTAACCTCCCATTCTTGTGTTTTGCTTACTAGCCTAACATGATCTATGTTTTAACTTATTATTTTAGCTATTTTTGTCTTAATTCCAGCATATTTTAGGACTTATTTAGGACTGTTTTAGGACTATTTCTAAGTATTTGTTGCATTTGAGCTTTGTTTTGCATGCTTTTAGTGTAATTGTCCTCATGAGTTTGGTGTTTTAGGTTTTAGAC
Organism: Camellia lanceoleosa; assembly: GCA_025200525.1. Classification (NCBI taxonomy): domain Eukaryota; kingdom Viridiplantae; phylum Streptophyta; class Magnoliopsida; order Ericales; family Theaceae; genus Camellia; species Camellia lanceoleosa. The sequence goes on from CM045767.1 coordinate 96,691,508, forward strand.
ACCATCTTATTTGAGTTGATTGCATTTATTTATGGCTTTCCATACTTGTGATTGCTCTTAATCACCTATGCAACCTCCTTCATTTCTTGGCTTTTGCTTTGCTTTGAAAGTGGTTTCAAACTACTTGTTTGTTTAAGCATGAGATTGAGATGTCACACTTAATGGTTTAATCCCTTTGGGGGTTTATTACTAACAGTATGATGTTTCTTTTATGTCCAAAGCAACTCTTGGTTTGAGCCCTCTTTCCATTAGAGGACTTAATTTCACCTTTTGGACTCAATTGACAAAAGAATGAATGGTAATCTAAAATGGAGTAATAAAATTGGTTACTAAAAAGCTGCAAATAATTTGGTTTTGGGTTCAATTGGACGTTAATCGAACTCTTGAGTCTTGAGTCATTTCATACTCATTAATGATGAAAACGGTTCAAGATTCATTGTCAACTACTTCCCTTGATCTTTCATGATAGAGAAGTGGTTTTGAGAGTTTTGTTTTGTTGCATTCATGGAACTTGCACACTTGATTCATAAGCCATCATGCAATGAAATTATATCCATTGGTGGTTTGTGAAATCAAACTTACTACTCCTTTGAGCTGTTCAAATGATAAGGAGGGGTAAATTGTGCAAACAAACCCTTGAGAATACACTGTCTCTGCACTATTTGCTCTCTGTTGCAGCAGGACAACCTAGTCAGCAGTGGCCAGTAGGCCACCATCAGTGGACAGCAGGCCCTCTGTCGGCCACCAGTGCAAAATCCAGCAGTGTACTTCTTCAGCATAACATAATTGGTCTTGAGGTGGAAAACAGTGTAAGTGTTCTACTATGCAATAGAGGTATCTGGAAATAGAACAGTGGCCTTTTTTGGGTAGAGACGCATTCATGCATGAACCCTCCCTCAATCCTCGAGAACCGTGAAGTGATGTTAATATTAATGTTGTGCTTGAAGTAGTGGCTTTGTAATAGCTAATTCATTTCGTATTGTAATTATTTAATTAGCTAGAATAGTCAACTGATTATTTTATTTGTTGTAATAATTAGTTAAGTAGTTTAGCTAAATTATTCATTTGAGTTTGTAATAGTTAATTAATTAGCTTAGCTTTAATTAGTTAGCTAGTTTATTCATTCGAACCCTCCTTTGTGAGGGCACAAACTTGTAATAATGTGTATGTCTTCCAACCCCATGTTTTTCTCCCTTTTATTTAACTGTTTACGATAGTTAGATTAAAACATCATGGTTTGTTTAGCATTCCCATGTTTGCATCCACTTGTATTGCATGCCCCGAGGCTCGGTTCATCATTCTAATTGCATTGTTAGTTTAATACTTCTTTGAATATGTACTTAGACCATATGCTATTTAATTGATCCATATGCTATACTAGTAGTTGAGCTTAGTAAATTATATATTGCATGTGTTGCATTAGTCATGTTGCTTAGTTAGGATCATGCATCTTTCAAACTCTCATTGTTTTTGGCTTGGAGTACTAGGTGAGCCTTTACTCACTTTAGCATATTGCATTGCATGTTGATGTTGCCATGTCTAGCATGCTTGCCATGAGGCTAAATACTTAAGTGATAAACTGTTTGAATGCCTGCGGATGAAGGCTAGTTGCTTGAATTAGAATAATTAGAATAATGTTTATATACGATCACTTTTTCAAGTGGTACATATTCCAAAAAATTTTCAAAACAAACATGAATCAAGTGTTCCAATTTTTGCAACTTAGTCTATACTTGTGTGCGCATCACATAGTAATGCTAGCCTAATAATCGGAACAAGAGCATATAATGTACATAAGATTCACATCATGATTAGTAGAGGCCGATCTTTGATCGGGCGTGTGGGGGTGCTCAATTCATGACCTTCCTCTCTCATACCCAAGTTCCTTTGCATTGCATTTGTATTGGTATGAAATTTTATCTACACTTATATGTTTCTTTGCATTGCATTTGCATTGGTGCGTTTAAGGCACTGTGTTTGTCATCTGCTATTCTTGGACAATTTGCCGGAGGCTTGCCTAAAAACTTGCCAAAAGGCTGACTGGTCACGGGCTCTGCCATGATGGGGACACAACCCTTGGATCTAGACTACCGTTGTACTATTTGATCCTCTATTATGTTATGCTCAAGTGAGCATCATATCCTAGTTTGGAACAGTCCCTATGGCTTTTCGATATGCAACTAGGCCAAATGGTCACAAGGATACTTCAACAAGACTACAAAATATACCTCTCACACCAAACACCGAGTAGTAAATGTGCGTATCAGTTGCAAGTTTGGTATATATTTTGGGGGCATAATTTAGTTTAGAGTGCAGTCCTACAGCTTTGATTACATCTATGTTGGTAACATCATTAGCTGAGGTGCTGTGCGGTTTCTGATTACTGCTTTCTTTTTTTTACTTTATTTCTTTTTGCTAGGTAGTATAACACCATAGCTTCAGAAAGTTCAGATATCCCCCAAGTGCTCTGGACCCGAGTCACAAGGCCTTGCAAAGTCGGGGATCTTGTTTGGGGACAGCCCGTGTTTACTTCACTCCCACCGATTATGAGATGGAGGAGAGTCAGGCAGAGATCACCGGTTGCTTTTTACAAAGAATACCACTGCATTCATTCACGCATCTAGTCGCTCAGTACGATCTTCTACATCTAGTCTAGCACGAGATCACTCGCCTATTTCGATGGCACAGTATCCCCCAGTCAGTATGGAGGAATTAATACATCACCTTTAAAAAAAAGTTGAAACTCTACAGTAAGATGCTGCTCGTCAAGCCAAGGTCACAACCCGTTAGGCTGACGTAATAAACAGGTTGCAACAACAACAACCACAGCTCGCAGCAGCTTCTGTATCCCATGCACTTCCCACGGGTATCCTAGCACCCGGAGCCAATGCCCATACCGCTAATGTCCAAGAAAATCAAGGCAATCTGGCTGAGCCGATCTCAACACAAGCCTCCAAAACACCTGTGTATCAAATCGAAGCTCCATTTGAGTTTGAGGTTGACCCAACTGTGCTTAAGGTCAACAAGCTGGAGAAGCTATTCAAGAGAGCACAATGTGTTAACTCCATCCCTGACATAGAAGATGGGTATACCGACTTTGCAGTGACATTGCCAGATCGATTCAAAATGCCGCACATCGACCGATTCAACAGCTTCGGAGATCCCATGGTTCATCTATGGTTGTTTTCAGACATCTTGTGGCTGATGGACTTGACCAGATTGTAGAAACTGTCTCTCTTTGGCCAGACCATGTCAGGAATAACAGCCATATGGTATGCGAAGTTTGAGGATTCTGTTAAGTAGAATTGGGAGGAAATGGCCGAGGCCTTTATTGCTCAGTACTCGTATAACACACAAATCGAGGTCACAACTGGTGATCTTGAGGTAACGCGCTAGGAGCCAAATGAGGGCTTCTCAGAATTTGTGACGAGGTGGAGGGCTAAAGCTTCAATGATGACCGCAAGGCCTTCCGAGAAAGATCAGATAAGGATGGTAGTCCGCAATCTGCACGGGAAGTTGTTGCAAAAAATGATCGTCCTACCTCTGTTCACATTCACCGAGCTCCATGAGATGGGGGTTCAGATCGAAGAGGCCATGAAACAATGGCTGATTATTGATGAAAAAGAGCAGGTAAAAAGGCCTTTATGCGCAGTTCCAATGCTACCACCAGTGGTAGCACAGCTGCGCGGTCATCAGATGTGAGCATTATCACCACCACAACCAAGACTGCCAATCCCTTTGCCAATACAGCTCTATAAACTTCAGCCAACTCTGCCCGATCCCAGAGGACCTTTACCCAACTCTATATGACCCTATCTTAAGCCATGAAGATGTTGGTCAAAAAGGGGCACCTCAAGCCATTAGAGCCTCGCCCACTACCTGATTATCTTTCACCTAAACACAACCCAGCAAAGTACTGCGCGTTTCACCAGCAGCATGGTCATGATACCAACCAATGCTTCTGACTGCGTCATGAGATTCAAGACCTCATTGACAACAAGGTGTTTGCACCACCCTAGAAACCAAATATAACCACAAACCCTCTCTCGGCCCATAATCAAGTTTTTCCACCTTAAAATCTAAACCTAATCCATACACTGCCCATTCCCTACGACCCCAACGTATATATTACCCCTTCCCACCTACCAAGACTGACGTTGTTCATCCCTGAAAGCATAGATTTGTGCATGATGGACACGTTCGCACTTCAACCTAAGTCTGTAGTGATGGCAGTTGTAGTAGAAGAAAGGCTAGCCTTAGAGAAAAGTACGAGTCCATTACCGGAGAGCTCTGAGGATCTACCTAAGGGGGTGTATGATCCAAGTTGCTATATTATGCTGATTGGTCAAATTAAGCCTAAATTGGTGTTGCCAACTCTGGTAGAGGTTAATGTGGTTAGGGAGGATGGCCCGAGCTAAGGGTTGGATGATTTGGCGGAACTCGATGAGGATTTAGACAACCTGCAGTTCTTGACGAACAAGATCAAGGGGATGTGCAGATTGGATGGCTCGATTTGAATGGATCAATTGACAACTCTAGGTGGATGAGTGATGAGCAGGATAAGGAGGAAAGAATTGAAATGAAACCCGAGGAAAAGGCAGCAGGAATTGCTGTAGTGGCTGGAAGGGCTGATGAAAAGGGAAAACTACCGGAGAACACTGGCGTGGAAAATTTAGCTCAGGAACTGTGCGCTGTAAGCACTGTGGACACAGAACAGGAAGCTGAGTTGAAGCAGTTTGCATTCTGTAATGGCCCAACACCTTGCAGGGGATACCTGTGACGTGAAAGTGATCCAAACGGAGCCAGACAACTGTTTTTCGGTTACTGAAGGAGTATGGTGAGATGATGACGATCTGTACCTGGCTCACATTGACGAAGACTGGGGTGAGTGCCTTCCGGACAACACGTGGTACGCAGAAGAAATAGATCACATGACAAAGAGTGGGCACTTAGATCAAGCTGAGGCATCTGGGAAAGACAAAGAGGTTGAGAGACAGAAAGAGAAGCAGCTGGAAGAAGAGGCAATGTTGAAGCAGCTTAAGAAAATCCAAGCTGACATCTCAATCTGGGGTCTTCTCATGGCCTCCCAAGTACATCGACAAGCAGTACTGTCAACAATGGAAAAAGCAAAATTGTCCATTGACACTACCCCTAAACAGCTTGTGGGATTGGTTTTCCAGGTGGCGTCGGGCCAACCCTAACCTTTTCTGACAAAGAACTGCCGCCGGAAGGCTCAACTCACAACAAACCCTAGTACATATCTGTTGAGTACAGGGAAAAATGGGTACCAGTAGTGTTGATAGACACTAGTTCGGCCATCAATGTCTGTTCTTCTCGCACAGCTTATGCAATCGGTCTTAGACCAGCAGACTTTGTGCCCACGACCCAAGTAATTCGGGCATATGATCATACGAGCAGTGAGGTCGTGGGCACGGTGCAAATCAGAGTCCAGGTGGGCCCAACTCAGCAAGATATTGAGTTCCATGTCATGGATGTGCCGGCCACCTTCAACTTACTACTAGGGAGGCCTTGGTTGCATCATGTGAAAGTTGTCTCCTTTATCCTCCACTAAATGTTGATGTACCCTCACGGGAAAGGAGAAGCGATTATTTTCGGGAATTCATCCATCCATCCCCCGTCAGAGGTAACTACGCCAGTATTGGAGATCACTCATGGCGAGGAGGATGCATTTCTCTCAGGGTTCACTTTGGCTGAAGCCCGAGTAGTGCAGACCATTCTAGCCGCTGATGAGGGCATGTATGTCAGCGCCTAATCTATCTATGTCATGAACAAACTGCAGTATGTGCCAGGAATGAGACTTGGAAGAAGTGGCCAAAAAGGTGTCACAGCATTAACAAATGTGCCACACAATCCACATGCCTTTGGTCTGGGATATGTACCCACCAAAGAGAGCTAGATCAGGAAAGGAGAAGAAATCAGAGCCAGAGCCAGAGCCAAGCAGGCCGGGAAACACTATGAGCTCATCCACAGGCCAATCTAGGGAACGCTGAATGGCCACTTTGTTTGGGAGGGAGAGGATTTCCCCTTTTGGGGCTTTCTCGAACCCTGGATGAATTCCACGAAGCCGCGTGTGCTCGGGTTCGAAATCTTTTTTGACCTGCAGTTGCAAGATAGTGATACCGAGAAAAAGGCTGAACTAAGTACTAAAGCTGAACAGAACATGGAAAGTGACTTAGACAACAGCAAACTTGGAGTAGGGGCAACACTTGCTTGTCTCCTTGTAGATCCCGCAACTGACTCAGAGAACTTTGGGGATAACCTTACCATCTCCATAATTGGGGAGGAACCGGGTGTAAACCCATCCAACAGCATTTTGGATGTAACAGAAGCACCATCTCTTATCTAGCTGCTGGAGGAGCACTATCTGTCTGGTTCTAAGTCGGGTGATGAGCTAGAATCTGATTCCACTGAATCTGTGGAGTCGAAATTAGATTTCGGTTCTTCTGAGTGTGAATATGGTATTCTCGGGAGTGGTAACCCAGATGCCTAGGTCTTGTCCAGGTCCTCTTTTTCTTTTATTTTTGAGTTGGTTGTAACTGAAGATTCGAATCTTATGAATGAGAACGCTACCAATTTTGAGTATTTCTCTGTGCCGCTTATTTATTGTATTGACTAAGATTTTTAGATTTTTAATGAAAACAAAGAGGAATGAATTCCTCTAATTTTGAAAAACTTGATTAATCTAGAGGAGAAAAGGTTTGTTAAACCCTGTGCTGATGAAATCATTGCTATTAATGTGGGTACTGAGAAGGATCTGCGTCTAGTCCAGATCGAGTCCACGTTGTCTTCGGAGGAGCGCGAGCACTTAGTCGCTTCATTAAAAGATTTCAAAGATGTTTTTGCGTGGTCCTACGAAGATATGCTTGGAATCAATCTTGAGATTGTACAGCATCGGATCCCTTTTGACCCTGAGGTCCAACTCGTCAAGCAGAAACTGTGTAGAGTCTGTCCGGATTGGGTGTTGAAAATCAAAGAAGAGGTCACCAAGCAGATCGAGGCAAGTTTCTTGTTAGTATCTGAGTATCCGACTTGGTTGGCCAATATCGTCCCAGTGCCAAAAAAGGATGGTAGAATCCAGGTGTGTGTGGACTTTCGGGACTTGAACAGAGCCAGTCTGAAGGATGACTTTCCTCTGCCGCACATTGATGAGTTAGTGGATTTCACTGGGCCATGCATTGTTATCCTTTATGGACGGGTTTTCCGGGTACAACCAAATTCTGATGACGCCCGAGGACAGAGAAAAAACTACATTCACTACGCCGTGGGGTACCTACTGCTACCGGGTTATGCCGTTTGGGTTAAAGAATGTCGAGGCTACCTGTCAGAGGGCTGCGACTATTATTCTGCATGACATGATCCACAAAGAGGTGAAGGTGTATGTGGATGACATGATTGTCAAGTCCAAAGAAAGAGAGGGCCACTACACCGCCTTAAAGAAATTTTTTCAACGGATTAGAGAATACAGATTGAGGTTGAACCAGCAGAAATGCACATTTGGTGTAACAGTAGGGAAAATACTAGGCTTTTTTATTACACAAAGAGGCATTGAGGTTGATCCTTTCAAAATCAAGGCCATCTTAGAAATGCCGCCACCGAGGACTGAAACGGAGGTGCGATGCTTTCTGGGTAAAGTACAATTCATAAGATGTTTTATTTTCAAATTAACCTTAACTTGTGAACCATTATTTGGTCTCCTGAAGAAAGGTTAGAAATTTCGATGGAATGATCGATGTCAATTTGCCTTTGAACAGGTTAAGCAGTACCTCCAAAATCTGCCAGTGTTATCGCCTCCAGAGCCGGGAAAGCCTTTGATTCTGTACCTGTTAGTAATAGACATGACTATGGGTTGCATGCTCGCTCAAGAATCTGAAGATAGGATGGAGAAAGCCATCTACTATTTAAGCAAGAAAATGCTGGATTATGAGACCCGCTATACTCCGTTGGAGAAAGCTTGCCTAGCCTTGGTATGGGCTACTAGGAAGCTAAGGCACTATTTGTTAGCCCACTATGTAATCCTAGTTTTGAGATTAGATCCCATCAAGTATCGCTTTGAGAAACCAACGTTACGGGTAGGCTAGCCCATTGGTTGCTTCTCATCTCCGAATTTGATCTCAAATATGTCACCTGCAAGTCGGTCAAGGGAAGAGCTGTAGTGAAGTTCCTGGCAGATCACCTAGTAGAAGGGGATGAGGCGGTGGAATACTTGTTTCCAGATGAAGCCATTCTGCAAGTTGAGGAGGAGACTTGGATGGTGTACTTTGACGGAGCAACCAATTAGTACGGTTATGGGATAGGTGTGTTATTGATAGCACCCGACGACTCCCACATACCTTTAGCTTTCAAACTATGGTTCAAGGTGTCCAATAATGAAACAAAATATGAAGCATGTATTGCTGGTCTAGAAGCCGCCCTGGAACTAGGAGCAAAAAGATTGGATGTTATCGGGTACTCGAACTTAGTTGTTTCTCAAGCAAATGGAGACTGGAAAGTCAAAGAAGAAAAGATGAAGGTTTACCATCAGACCCTGGACGTTTTGATTCCTAGGTTCAAAAAGCTAACTTTCACACATCTACTGAGAAAGAACAACAGGTTCGCTGATGCTTTAGCAACTCTATCTTTTATGGTAGACATCCCACTTGGAGTCCGGATGCGTCCGATTATCATTGAGCAGAAATACACGCTGGCTTATGAAACTGTTGCCGTGATAGATGAAGCGCAAGACAAAAACCCTTGGTACTATGATATTTAGAACTTCTAAGAAAAAGAGATTTATCCACGAAGGGAAAATGCCAAGGACAAAAGGGGAATACGGTGAATGACCGTCCAATTTATGATCTGCGGAGGTAAAGTGTATAAAAGAAGTCATCTGGGAATGTACAAGTTATGTGTCGAAGGAGAGGAATCGAAACGCCTAATGGAGGCCATCCATGGAGGAGAATGCGAGGCGTACGTGAACGGTGTGATGTTAGCCAGGAAGATTCTCAGGCAAGGTTACTACTGGTCCACTATGGAGAAGGATTGTATTAGTTTTGTTTGGCAATGCCATAAATGCTAAATTCATGCCAATCGCATGAATATCCCACCGTCAAAGTTGTACAACATGACTTCGCCATGGCCTTTTTCAGCCTGGGGAATCGACGTCATCAGTGCGATCACACCAAAAGGGTCAAATGGGCATGAATATATCTTGGTGGCAATTGATTACTTGACAAAGTGGGTGGAAGCTCAGTCTTATGCAGTGTTGAAGGCATCGCATGTGGCTAAGTTCATCAAAAACAATATCATTTGCTGGTATGGAATCCCAAACGAGATCATATCAGATAATGGCTCCCACTTCAAGAAAGAGGTGATAGACTTGTTGAAGAAATATAATGTGGCTTTTCATAAGTCATCTATATACTGGCCGCAAACTAATGGAGTTGTTGAAGCCGCCAACAAGAACATCAAGAACATCTTGCAGAATATGGTTGAGACCTATAGGGACTGGCCAGATAAATTGCCATTCGCACTCTAGGGTTATAGAACTTCAATTCAAATGTCTAAGGGGCAACTTCTTATTCTCTTATCTATGGGATGGAAGTCGTTTTGCCAATTGAAATTGAAGTCCCGTCGCTACGAGTTATGGCTGAGTGTCAGATAGCAGAAGCGAACTGGCAACAGAATAGATTTGAAGAGTTAACGTTGTTTGATGAGAGAAGGTTAAAAGCATTGTATCATGTTCAGGGCTGCCAGTGTAGAATTGCTAGGGCTTTTAACAAGAAAGTTAAGTCCCGAAATCTCAAGGAGGGAGATATGGTGCTGAAAGATAACTGAGCTACCATTCACAACCCTAGGGGCAAGTTCAGACCAAATTGGACTAGTCCTTATATCATCAAAGGTATCTGGTCTGGTGGAGCTGTTATTCTTATTGATTTAGATGGTCTGGAATTTTCACAACCCATCAACATGGACAAGTTAAAGAAATACTATCCTTGAAAGGCTCGCTAGGGCGAAAACCCGAAAGGGCAACCTAAGCAAAAGTTAGAGCATGAAAAATTAGAAATAAAGAAAAACTTAGCTCGCAAGGTTGAAAACCCGGAAGGGCGACTTTAGCAAAAATTAGAGCACAAAAGGAGAGAGTTAATACTTGAGTGAACCTGAACTGAATTATGTAAGGCCTGATTCCCATATTTGGGATACATAGGCAACTTCTTCTTGAAGTTCTGTCGTAATCACCTCTAACTCAATTGTCCTGTCCATGTATCTGATCAGGTCATCTTTGTCTGTCCATTATCTGAGAGTTCGGTTGTGATCTTCATTCTAGGAAGAAGTGCTGGTTACAATGCAGAGCAGTGGTGTTCAATCAGGGGCATTTCTAATCTTTTGATTGGAGGTTGTACATTTTGAGGATTGATTCCGTGCATGTCAGGTGGTGATCTTTTTCGAAAATGGTTTTGGAAAGTTTTGATAAAAGTTGATTTTGTTCAAAATTTTACCTTTTATAACTTAGACCATTTTTGGACCCAAAGGAAAATTTTTAGTACCCACAACTTTAATTTCATTAATTTCAACATAAAGTTTTCCAATTCTTTGAAAAATCAAAAGTTGCTTTTATTACATCGAAAAAACTTGAAAAGAAAGGTCAAAGCAATAAACTAGAGGCATAGGTGAATCAGGTGCTCCTGCGTCCTTTGCTCGTGCTTATGGAAGCTTCTGAAGCCAAAGTGGGCCTAGTTTGTGGCTCATCCTCAAGCCAAGCCAAACACTCGCCAGAAAGGGCATAACTAAAACTAGGGGTAGGGGTCAGAAGCTCTCTTGTCTTCCAAACAGTGAGGTACCTAGCCAAGTGTGAACCACAGATGGGGAATGAAACTGGGTACTTTACCCCCTCCTCTGGATTGGTCTGATCATGCCCGAACTGACGTCTGAACCAGAAAGGAAAATAGAACACGTAGTATGTGAGGCCGATCAACTGTATACCAGGTGTAGACACCCCATTTTTGACCGACCTTAAGACTCAAATGTCATCGATTGAGCGCTTGGTGATTGCGCATGTTGTGCTCGTTTCGAGATTTCAGAGTTCTTGGTTGAGAGCCTCACCTCTAGACCTCGGGACTCTTTATACTTTGACTCGGTCTACGGACTAAGTCTTGTTTTCTCTTCCTACAGGGAGGGAGAGGTCTTGTAGACCATCTCTCAGTGGTCGTAGACTACTTTTCGTGGCCGTAGGCCACTGTTCCCGTTTGGAGACTAGTTTCCGATTTTTGGAGCCGTTGGCCGTGTGCCTCGGTTCGGGACTATTTGACATTCTCCGTTTGGCACGGTTTTTGGGACACACCTTGTTTCCTCTGTCTAGAGGGACATTGTGGCCCGGGAGACCACCTTTGTGGTCGCACGCCACTTTCGATGCTTAACAGCCTGTTTTCGGGGCACCCGGCTGCGCGTTTTGACCCCTGAACCCTCGTTTTGCATCCGTCTTGGTTCATTTTTGGCATGGACCTTTTTTTCATTGTTTGGGAGGTGGTACAAGGGTGGGAAACCACCTTTTCTCCTCGGAGACCACTTTTCTCCCGCCAGCCGATTTTCTTGTCAGGAAGCTGGTCTCCTTGGTCTTTGAGCCACATTTACTGGTCTCCCACCATACCACTAGCTTGCATTCAATGTGGAGACCATCAAATGGGGCTGCTGACCACCTTTTATTGAGTTGAACCTTTTGAACTGGTCGGCCAACCAGAGGAAGTGGTCGGCCGACCACCTGAACTGGTCGGCCTGTCTCTTCCAGTTTTGTCTCTGTGAGTTGTTGCCAACTATGTCAACTGGAAGGCACAGACTGGATCCTCCATACACATGTATGGAGGATCTTCAACCTTGGTTTTTAGCTTCTTTGAGAAGCTTTGGTCCCTTTTGGCTATAAAGGAGGGCCTCCCCCTCCTTTGTGAGGGTTCAGATTTTTGTCTAAGGCAAAAGACATATCCCTCTCTATATCTCACTATTTTGAGCTCCAAAGTGTGTGACTCTTGGCCCTTTGCACACCACCTCATAGCCTAACACTTCCAGCATCAACCTAATGTTCTTGGAGGCCATTTTCAAATGTTAAGGAGCTGTGTTTTTGGGTCCAGAAGTTGTTGGTTTTATTGAGCTTCAAGGGTAACTCATTTTCTCCCTTTTTAAGCTCTATTTTGATCCTTCTCTTAGCCTTATTTTCATGCATATTTAGGCTTTGTTTTCAACTGAGAAAAGCTTATTTTTTTTAAGTGTTTTTTATGTTTGTTTAAGGTCATTTTGTTGTTGGGGGTCATCTACCTCCCTTGCATGCTCTATTTTGCCTTGTTTTGAGCCATGCCTTAGAGCCTTTGTGTTGACCTTTGCTTGGCCCTTTAGCCACTGAAATCTAGCGGATTTTCAGTGGTTGGTATGTGGTTTTGAGAGCCAAAATCAGAGAGGGGTGACCCTCTCTCTCTCTCCTTGTTTTGTCTACTAGCATTTTTGGCCTTACAAAGGAGCCTTTGTTTCACACTTCCAAGCCTTGGTTCAGGCCCCTTTTGGTGACTTTTGGGGCTTTCCTAGGCTCTGTCCAGAGTTGGTGTTGTCATCTAGGGTTCGCCTCTTGCCTGTGTAGAATAACCCTTTTCATAGCTTATCAAAGGAGCATGTCATTCTTGCATGCATTGGTCATGTTTCAGTGGGTTTTTGATCATTATTTGGCATGTCATACCTTTGTCTTTTTCTGGTTCAGTGGCCTCTTGAATGCTTCACATGCTTGTAGTGTAAACCATGCTCACTAGCTTACATTGCATGTGGTTTTGGCCCTTGATTCTAGCATATTTTGGCCATACTTCAAACTAATTTTGTTCATATTTTGGGCTGTCTTGGCTCTATTTTTAGGCCTCTTGGTCGAATCATGCTTTCTATGCATGGTTGTAGTGCAATACCCTTGCTTAGCCTTGAGTTTTGAACCCCCTTGCATGCTTAACTTGAGGTGTTCTATGTTTCGGCATCATTGAGCATGATATTTCAAAGCGTATAAGGTTGCCATATTCCCATGTTTATCACTCTTTAAATGCGTTTGAGAGTTGTGCCTGTATGCCTCATTTATGGACTATTGCATGAGCTTCATTTTTGTACCTTTCAAACCATCATCTTAGTCCATTTTGCTACTGTTTTGGGCCTGCATAGGGACTGTTTGGGGTTGGTTTGGTCATTTGAGCATCGCTTTGCATACCTTTAGTGTAATGTGCTTCACTAGTTTCGGTATTTGAGCCTCTCAATATGCGTTGTGTGAGTTGTTTGCGTAATTCGGGACCATGTTGCATGTTATTTCAGAGCTGGAACTTGTGCCATGGTATGCAATATTTCATTCTTTCAATGCTTTTGTAGAGTTGTATCTCGTACCTTGGGCTTTGATCCCTTGCATTGTGCATGCTTGTGTGTGTGTCTTTGCCTTGTTTTCATCATGTTTGGCCACTGATTTGGGTGCGGCCGAGGCCCATCCATCTTGGTTTAAGTCCATCTTGCATTGTGTATGCCCTATAGTCCATGTTATCGCATGTTTGATCATCGCATTGCGCATGCCTCGTTCATAACATTGCGTATGTTAGTGCATTGTGTATGCATGCCATATAATCCATGTGCATTGAGTATGCCATTGATTAGTTCATAGCATAGTATATGCCATCTGTATGCTTGCATGTCATTCCGTGCATCTTCGCATCACTTAGTTGCATTGCATTTAGATCTCATGCTAGAGTTGCATTTGTCCATACATTGTTTGTTGCATTGTGTTTGGAGTAGGGTTTAGTCCAAACACGGGAAACGAGGGACATTTCGTACTCAAAGTGACGAAACGTGCCTCGATTCTTGGTCACCGACACTCTTCACTATCCATCATAGAGTTGTTGGCTTTAGGTGTTTACATGTGCATTTATTTCACATTGAGTCGTGCAATTCGACTCCTCGGCCATCATGCATCGGGATGCGTAATTGATGGCACGAGGATCGAGGACTACACTCCCTAGAGCTTATTCAATGACGGCGAGAGTGGTCGGGCACACATATGTTGAAAATACTTTGCCTTCTCTCTCTCTTGCCTTTGTTGTAGAAAAGCAGAAACCAGGAGAAGAAACTGGCTGGCCGACCAGGTTTTCTAGCAAGTCGACCACCTTTTCTAGTTTTTACCACCAAGGGTGGTTGGTAGGTGGTCTCTAATGCCTATAGCTGGTCGGTAGCCTTCCCCTAGATTCCCAGGGTAGAGTTTCATCTCCTTGGAGCTTTGTGCAAGTTTCCGAGTTCAATTGCAAACAAAGGCGAGTTGAGACATCGCGATGGATTTCCTGACAAGGCGACTCGAGCATGCATGCATCCTTTATCATTCGGAACAGAGCTGAGGCAATCCATTTCATGTAGCTTGCATGTTAATTTATTTGCTTCCTTAGTTTAATTTGTTAATTAATTAATGTTGTGTAATATTTAGCTGTAATTCGTTATTCATTTTGGTTGTGTAATAACTAGTTTAATTAGCTTAGATTAGCTAGTTGGTTCTGTATTATTTATTCGGACCCTTCGCGAGAGGGTGGACTTTGTAATAAGTGTGCGTGTGCGTGATGCATGTCTTCCAACCCCACGTCTTTCTCCCTTTTATTTACCAGCTTATGATGGTTAGTTTTAGGGCATGTTTCAATTAGCATCTATATGTTCGCATGTTTGCATTCATTCATCTGTATTGCATGCACCGGGCTCGGCGCATCATGTTAACTGCATTGTATTTCAATTCCAAGTTGAATACATGTATTGATTGTTGCATCTCATATGCCATCTTAGAATAGCCGAGCTTATTGTAGTTGCATTTTTGCATGTGTTGCATTAGGCATTCTTAGCATAGTTAGGATTCATGCATGATTTCTAATTAGCTTCTTTCTTTGGCTCGGAGTACTCGGTAAGTGTTTATGCTTTAACATCCTTGCATGTGTGTGAGTGACTGCCATGATAGCATGCTTACCATGAGGCTATGTGTTTATATGATATAACTGCCTGAATGCCTGTGGGTGAAGGTTGGGTTGCTTGAATTGGAATAATTCATCGAAACCCGTATTTTAGCCTACTTGCGAGTAGCAAACTTCAATCCATTTTCAAAATAAACGGATATGCAATGCTTTGTTCCAACTTAAGCAATCTAGTCTATACTTGTATGCTGTGTGCATCACATAGTAATTCTAGGTTAATAACCGGAATAAGAACACATGTGTTTTCAAAAACAAGATATCATGCTTAGTAGTGGCCGATCTTTGATCGGGCGAGCAGGGGTGCTCATGAAATGACCTTTCCCAATCGTACCCAATTTTCCGAGCCGAGGCAACTTTGGTGATGACGGACACGTGGCCATAGGCACGAGTCAGGGTTTCCTAAATATCTCCAAAATAAAATATTTAGGTGGTGACTCTGTATCTGGCAAAGCAGTCCATGTTTGGCACTTCTTTCTAAAAATCAATTTTTCAAAACAATTTGCCAGATTTGGACTCTTTGGTGATTTATGGATCTTGCATTGCACTTTTCGAGATTAGATTCAGAACCGTGACATCGAGTCCGAACTGTAGTGAGCCCAATTAAAGAATTTCAGAATCGCGTCAGGATTCCATTAGTGCTTGAAATTCTTTAATTGTCGGGCATATTTTTTGTCCCCTGAAACGAAAGACATGTGTAATTAGGTCCCAGTATTGGGTCACGGCATGGAGGAATGGAAAATAAAATGGAGTACAGCTCAACAGAAAAAGTGAATTTATGCCGAAACCCTAGAAATTTACCTTTTCCGCACTGTCTAAAGCAGATATCCAATCCAAGGGCTTTTTGGCAAAAAAATGGCTCTATTTGTGGAAGAAATTGCAGCTAAAATAAGGTTCTGGAGGAGAAATCACGAAGCTGAACCTTTTGTAGAAGATAAGGCTGTAAGTGGAAGCCAGCTGTCAATAATCTGGAGGTTATTCACACTAGTAGCCGGCAGGCCACCTCCTGTGGCCGACAAGACACCCACCTCTGGCCAGCAACTTCTCTTTATGGCCGGTAGTCCCTCTTTCTGGCCTGCCATCCACCTGTGTGCTGGGCAATGTTGGCAACGTGTGTTTTGTCTTGATCTTTGAGTGTTTCAAGGTCTTGTTTTGAGTTTTATTGGTTTTAGCAAGTTTGTTTGTTTGTATTTGAGTCGTTTTTGCTTTGTTTATTGAGTTGTATTTTTTATTTTGGTTGTTGGTCGGCTCATTACCCGATTAAGAACGTCGTGCCAATACAGATGTTCAGTATTCATTTTAAAATTTGATTCCATGTCTATTTCATGCAAATATGGTGCTCATGATGTAAAATAACACCGCTTTTCATAAAAATTGCGAGGTTTTATTCCGATCATGGTTTTTACAAAAGAGGAGTACAAGTTTCAGAGGCAAAAAATAAAACCTATTTGAAGCTATGCATGTGCTAATGCTACCAAAAATAAAAAAGAAACTAAGTAAAAAGTATAAAAAAAATTAGCGCCAGTCACCTTAGGCCCGAGATGCCCTCTTCGTCCTCTTCCTCGGAAAGGAGGACTCGGGGGCGCTATCTTCATCGGCACCACTGTCAGAATCAGACTTTAAACCAGAATCGGTATCATCTCCGCTCCCTGTCTCAAGTCCACCTTGGTGTCGCTTCTACTCTCGGACCCCAAGCCAACACCATTGTTTTCGCTTTCGAACGACTCAGAATGCCAACTCACTGCCTCCTCAGAGTCACTAGTCTTAGCATCATCATCGCTCAAAATAGGCTCAAGGATCGCCTGCCTCAGTGCCCTGTTCTCGCCTCGATCATGGCTCACATCTCGCCACGATTTAGCCGGGCCTACCTCTCTCTCCCCTCCACTATTGGAAAAGGTACTACTGCTGCTGCCACTGGTGCTGGTGCTACTACTACTATTGGCGCCCCTAGAACCTAGAAAAACAGTGGCCAACATATCAGCTATAGTGTGTGTATCGGATATAGGCATAGTATGCGGAATAAGTGTCATACAGAAATCAGGCATAGTATGAGTACAGTGTATAAGTACAGTGTGTGAATGCAGTGTGCCAATGTAGTGTATCAGTATAGTTTGGGAAAGATTACAGTTGAAATGCCAGTGTATCAGTGGAAATATGATAGCATGAAGGGCTGAATTGAAAAAAATTACTTGGATATCGTAGAGACCGAGTAGCATCTCCCTTCTTTACACCATGCCCATCAGGGAAGCCACCAGCTCAAGGAGGCTCCTTAAATACTCTATAGATGCCTGCAAATGTATTTGGATGATCAATGTCTGGAATAAACATATCTAAAATGGAAATGTATGGTGCATATGGTAAAGTGTGGTCCATACCTGGGACGAGCCTCGAACTCCGACAAGCTAGTGCCCAGCCTCTGTCGGCTCAATCGGAATTTGATAAGTAGTCCCAGTAGGCCTTCAGCATGTGAGCGTCGTGGGAAGCTCTGGCCAACGAATAGTTTGCTCAACAGGGAGAGCCCCTCTAGCATGAGCCCTAGTTGCTCGAGTCGCCTCGCCTGTCGCAGGAGCCACTGCCCCCTCGCTTTCGTGAGCACCTGTAAGAGGAGACATGAGGTGGGTCTGAATAAAGGTCGTGTAATTGCCCTCTCCTTTGAAGAAATCAGCGTTCAAGCCTACTATGAACTGTGTGACTGCGTCAACAGATAAGCTATACGCTGTCCTTAGAAACTCTGGGGGTGGCATCGGAATGACTGGATCAGGCAAGCCCACAGTTTGGCAAACGAATCTCTCACTCAAGAACCATGCCTAGTAGATTAGGCCCTCCAGCAGAATCCAGAAGCGCGATATGCCCTACGCTCCCGCATACTGGTCTCGTACCCCAGCCAGCATCATGGCTCAAGGCTGCAACGCGATCTGCAAATAGGGGATGAACAGATTGGTAGTTGCTGTCAGTTGCCAAAGTATGAATTAGTGCAGTTGTAAAGCAAAAATGACTGTGTTTCGAGTAACCTCTGCGGCGACCATTGTATCAAAGTAATGGTGAAAGAAGGCAAAGGTCTCGCGACTCCGGCACTGATACTGACCATCATACCGTCTCGAGTAGGGAACCATAAGGGGCAGCTTCTCTATAGGCCCTGGAGCGAGGGCTGGAAAATATGCATAAACCCATAGCTGCAAGGAAATGATAGTGGTTATCAGAGCATGAACAAATATAGAAAGTACAAAGCAAAAAGCACGGAGCATGAACATATATAAAAAGTGCAAAGTAAAAAGCACACAACATGAACAGATACAGAAAGTGCAAAGTAGAAAGCACAGGTGTTGAACAGATATAAAGCAGAAAATGTGAAGTAGAAAGTATAAAGTGCAAAGAGGGAACTGAAATACATACCTCCCAAGCTTGCCAGTAGCCTTTGATCTGCTCTCTCCTCAAGCGAGAGATAGAGCTTATATAGCCGTATAAGGTGGCGAGGCCAGCTCTGTCCTAGTCGTAGAAGCATACTCGAGGAAGGGTCACCAGAGTGCTCAACAGATATAAACCCATGGTGTTCCACCTGTTCGAAAACAAGATGATATCGAGGACAAACATCAGGAAGCCACGGCATACTACTCCATCTCCTCCAGCGTCTCAGGCTCGCTTCCTAGGCATGTTTTATCTTAAGACGCGTGAAGCGCGAGCCCGAGCGATTTTTTTAGTTTCTCAGGATGCGTGAAGTATGACCATGGGCATGTTTTATCTCGGGACGCATGAAGCGCGAGCCCGAGCAATTTTTCTGGTTTCTCAGGACGTGTGAAGCGTAGCCCTGGACAAGTTTTATCTCGATATACGTGAAGCGCGAGCCCGAGCGGTTTCTCTTATCTTAGGACACGTGAAGTGCGACCCTGGGCGTGTTGTATCATGGGACACGTGAAGTGCAAGCCTGAGCAATTTCTCTTGTATCTCAGGATGCGTGAAGCGTGGCCCTAGGCGTTTTGTATCTCAGGATGCGTGAAGTGCAAGCCTGAGCGATTTCTTGTATTTTAGGACATGTGAAGCCTGATCTTGAGCGGGTTTAATCTCGGGACACGTGAAGCCTGAGCTTGAGCGATTTTTTTAGTTTCTCAAGACGTAAGAAACACAGCCCTAGGTGGGTTTTATCTCAGGAAGCATGAAACGCGAGCTCGAGCAATTTTTTTGGTTTCTCAGGACGCGTGAAGCATGGCCCTAGGCGTGTTTTATCTCGGGATAGATTAAGTGCGAGCCCGAGCAGTTTTTCTTGTATCCCAAGACGTGTAAAGCGTGGCCCTGGGCATGTTTTATCTCGGGACGTGTGAAGCGCGAGCCCGAGTGATTTCTCTTATATCTCAGGACACGTGAAGTGCGGCCCTTGGCATGTTTTATCTCGGCATGCGTGAAGCACAAGCCCGAGCAATTTTTCTTGTTTTTTAAGATACGTGAAGTGCGACCTTGAGTGGCTTTTATCTCGGGAAGCGTGAAATACGACCACGAGCGGTTTTCGTTCCTCTATTTCTTAGGATGCATGAAGCGCGACCTTGAGTGGTTTATATCTCGGGATGCGTGAAACATGACCCTGAGCGATTTTCGTTTCTCAGTTTCTTAGGACACACGAAACGCAACCTTAAGTGGTGTTTTCTTTACTCGTCTCATGTTTTGATGTGGTCAGAGTGTGTTTTAGATTATTTTGCATGGAATTTGTTTTGGTTTTAAGCCTAAAGCTGCTCATTCTTATGTGCTTATGTTGTTAATACTTATCGCGTTTGTTATTGGCGTCTGTTATTGCTTATTACATCATTTTGCATTATCTTGAGTTTTCAAAATAGCCGGCTTCGCGAAGCGTGTGAGTCCAGCTTTCAAAGTTTTTGTACATATCATTTGCATCTTGCCCCAAAACTATACTGGTTTGATTCCTTGCAAAAGGATACGTATGCAGCCCGCGGGCACAACCATTTATTTCTGTCTTGATTATTTGTTCAAGTTTTATGGCCTTGTCAAAATGGGTCGTCTTCGGGCTTTGACATTCACTTACGTCATTCATGACTCCGAGTTCTGTCAAAGAGGGGCAACTGTAGACATCTCATTTTTGACAGCCCTTACAACTTGGACGTCTTCACTTGCACACCCAATGATGAGTGTATATGCTCGTTAAGTGCTCGAAGTTCTCAGTGGAATGCTACTACTTTGAGCCTTTCAAACCTTGCACTCCTGTTACCTTGTTTTTGGACCAAAACCTTGGATTTTCAAGCACCAACCTCTCGATGGCCACAAACTTTGCTATGGGTTGGCCATCGATATTCTACCTACGCCAATGTGTTTTGAGATATTTTGTGACAGGAAGCCATTGCTTGCAGTGCTTGCATTTGCTCCCACGTGTATGCTTGGATGTTTTTAAGGGAGGTTCATGTTTCTTTATATATAGGAGGCCTCCCCTCTTGCTATGGGGTTAGAAAAATTTTGGAGCAAAATTTTTCCTCTTTATCTACAATTCTCTCTCTCTCTCTCTCTCTTGCAAATTTCTTAACAGGCCTATACACTTTTAACCAAACCTCTCTATCTTTGAGTTGAGGTATCTTTGAGCCATGTTTGAGCTCTTGAGGGTGTGTTTGCCTTGTTTTATTGCTTGAAAGTGATCTCCTCTTCAAAAGGTATAAAGCTTTGTCTCTTTACTTGTTGTATTTATTATTTTTATTACTATTTTCCAACTATTTTTGGGCTGTAAAAACTCTATATTTTTTAGCTGAAACTTGGGTTTTAAGGCCAATAAAGGTTGAGGGGTGGTTCACCCTTCTTTACACATTGCTCTCAAGGCCTTTACCCTTGTGTTTCCCATCTTTGCACTATCTTTATTTGAGCTTTTAAACACTGATTTTCAAAGTTATTTCAATGGCTAAAATCATGGTTTGAAGTTCAAAATTGGAGGAGTTAGCCTCCCCTCCTTGTGTTTTGCTTACTAGTCTAGCAAGATCCATGTTTTAGCTTATTATTCTAGCTATTTTTTTCTTAATTCCAGCATATTTTAGGACTTATTTAGGACTGTTTTAGGACTATTTTTAAGTGTTTGTTGCATTTGAGCTTTGTTTTGCATGCTTATAGTGTAATTGTCCTCATGAGTTTAGTGTTTTCGGCCTTAGACATCATTTTATTTGAGTTGATTGCATTTATTTATGACTTTCCATACTTGTGATCACTCTTAATCATCTCTGCAACCTCCCTCCTTTCTTGGTTTTTGCTTTGTTTTGAAAGTGGTTTCAAACTACTTGTTTATTTAAGCATGAGATTGAGATGTCATGCTTAACGATTTAATCCCTTTGGGGGTTCATTACCAATGGTATGATATCTCTTTCATACCTAAAGCAACTCTTGGTTTGAGCCCTCTTTCCATTAAAGGACTTAATTTCACCTTTTGGACTCAATTGACTAAAGAATGGATGATAATCTAAAATGGAGTAATAAAATTGGTTACTAAAAAGGTGCAAGATAATAATTTGGTTTTGGGTTCAATCGGACGTTAATTGAACCCTTGAGTCTTGAGTTGTTTCATACTCATTAGTGATGAAAACGATTCAAGATTCATTGTCAACTACTTTCCTTGATCTTTCATGATAGGGAGGTGGTTTTGAGAGTCTTGTTTTGTTGCATTCATAGAACTTGCAAACTTGATTCATGAGCCATCATTCAATGAAATTGTATCCATTGGTGGTTTGTGAAATCAAACTTACTACTCCTTTGAGCTGTTCAAATGATAAGGAGGGGTAAATTGTGCAAACAAACCCTTGAGAATATACTGTCTCTGCTTTATTTGCTTTCTGTTGCAGTAGGACAACCCAGTCAGCAGTGGCCGGCAGGCCATCATCAGTGGACGGCAAGCCCTCTATCGGCCACCAGTGCAAATCTAGCAGTGTACTTCTTCAGCAGAACAGAATTGGTCTTAAGTTGGAAAATAGTGTAGGTGTTCTACTGTACAACAGAGGTATCCGGCAGTGGAACAGTGGCCTTCTTCAGGTAAAGACGCATTCATGAATGAACCCTTCCTCGATCCTCGAGCTCCGTGAAGTGATGTTAATATTAATGTTGTGCTTGAAGTAGTGGCTTTGTAATAGCTAATTCCTTTCGTATTGTAATTATTTAAATAGCTAGAGTAGTCAACTAATTATTTTATTTGTTGTAGTAATAATTAGTTAAGTAGTTTAGCTAAATTATTCATTTGAGTTTGTAATAGTTAATTAATTAGTTTAGCTTTAATTGGTGAGCTAGTTTATTCATTCGGACCCTCCTGTGTGTGGGTGCAAACTTGTAATAATGTGTATGTCTTCTAATTCCACGTCTTTCTCCTTTTTATTTAACTGTTTACGATGGTTAGATTAAAACATCATGTTTTGTTTAGCATTCCCATGTTGGCATCCACTTGTATTGCATGCCCGAGGCTCGGTTCATCATTCTAATTGCATTGTTAGTTTAATACTTCTTTGAATATGTGCTTAGACCATATGCTATTTAATTTATCTATATGCTATACTAGTAGCTGAGCTTAGTAAATTGCATATTGTATGTGTTGCATTAGTCATGTTGCCTAGTTAGGATCATGCATCTTTCGAACTCTATCATTGTTTTTGGCTTGGAGTATTAGGTGAGCCTTTACTCACTTTAGCATATTGCATTGCATGTTGATGTTGCCATGTCTAGCATGCTTGCCATGAGGCTAAATGCTTAAGTGATAAACTGTTTGAATGCCTGCGAATGAAGGCTAGTTGCTTGAATTGGAATAATTTGAATAATGTTTATATCCGATCACTTTTTCAAGTGGTATATATTCCAAACAATTTTCAAAACAAACATAAATCAAGTGTTCCAATTTTTGCAACTTAGTCTATACTTGTGTGCGCATCACATAGTAATGCTAGCCTAATAATCGGAACAAGAGCATATAATGTACACAAGATTCACATCATGATTAGTAGAGGCCGATCTTTGATCGGGCGAGTGGGGGTGCTTAATTTATGACCTTCTCCTCTCGTACCCAAGTTTTCGAGCCAAGACCATCTTGGTGATGATGGACACATGGTATTTGGTACGAGTCATGGGTTTCCTAAATTTTTCAAAAATATTTAGGTAGCGACTCTGTATCTCGTAAAACAGTCCATTTTTTGTACTTTGATTCAAAATCAATTTTCCAAAAGATTTGTCGAATTAGGACTCTTTGGTGTTTATTTATTTCACATTGCACTTGTGAGATCAGATTCAGAACCGCAGGAGTTCGATACTGTAGGGCTTATTCGTCTTTTGAAATGAGGGCACGAAAAAGTCGAGCTGCAGGGGCTAACAATTGGAAGAGAGTAAATGATGGATCCAAATGTGTTTTTTTGCTTCATGTCGGACTTGCATCTTCATCGTATAGTCATTGTGTTATTGGTCATGACAATTTAAAGAAACCTTCCCAACACATTGAAAAAGTGTTGAATGCGCAATCAAAAGAAGAAATTTTGAAGAATCGAATGCGGGTAAAGACAACTATTGAAACTATTCAAGTACTTGCTCTTCAAGGACTTGGTTTTAGAGGTCATGATGAAAGCTCGACTTCATTGCATCAAGGTAATCTAATTGAATTATTAAAGTTCAAGGCAAGAGGAAATGATGCACTTGAGAGCATTATATTAAAGAATGCTCCACAAAATGCCAAATACAGTTCTTCAAAGATTCAAAAGGAGATTTTGCATATACTTGCTAACAGAGTTAGAAATATGATTTTTGATGAAGTTACAAGAGGTTATTTTTGAATTCTTGTTGATGAATCTCAAGACGAGTCTAAAAAAGAACAAATGGCCCTTATTTTGAGAGACGTCCAGAATGATGGTTTGCTTGGGGAACGATTCTTTGATATCATGGGTGTTGAAAATACATCTGCATGGACTCTTAAAAAGAGATATTGAATATCCTTTCTCGATTTAATCTCCCTATTCAAAACATGTGTGGTCAAGGGTATGATGGTGCTAGCAATATGCGTGGTGAATGGAATGGACTTCAAGATTTATTTCTTAAAGATTGCCCATATGCATATTATGTACATTGCTTTGCATGTCGTCTGCAATTAGCCTTAATTGCGACAGCAAAAGATGAGCCTAATGTTTGGCAATTTTTTTCTCACTTGAGTTTTATTGTCAATCTTGTCGCTTCTTCTCCAAAGCGTCTTGGTGAGTTAAATCTTTTCATAGGAGTGAGGTTGAAAATATGTTGGCTAGTGGTGAGTGTCAATCTGGTAAAGAGGCCAATCAAATAGGTACCTTGCATTGAGCTGGAGCTACTCATTAGAGCTCACATTATGACTTTGTTAAAAACTTGATTGATATGTATGAGGCATCTTGTGTAGTTGTTTAAAGTCTCAAGAAGAGTACAAATCAACAAGTTCGCGAACAAGCTAATGGTATTTACAAAGTAATGAAGTGCTTTGAATTCATATTCGTCTTGTACTTGATGGACAACTTTTTGGGAATCGTGAATACACTTTGTCAAGCCTTGCAATAGAAAACTCAAGACATCTTAAATGCGATGAAATTAGTCTCCACAACAAAAGCTCTACTTCAAAAACTTAGACAAGATGATTAGGATATTTTTCTTGCAAATGTGGTGTCGTTTTGCAATCGACATAACATTGCAGTGCATGATATGAGTTCTCCTTATGAAGAGGGTACAAGTCGTCGCCGTCAACAAGATTACATTACAATTGAGCATCATTATCACTTTGGCATATTCAACTCTACAATTGATTTTCAATTGATGGAGTTAGAACACAGATTTAATGATGGGGTAGTGGAACTTCTTTCTCTTAGCTCTGCTTTGGATCCTAGTGGCAATTTTAGATCTTTTAATGTGGATAATATTTGCAATCTTGCTGAGAAATTTTATCCCCAAGATTTCACTTCTCAGGACACCCATGCTTTGAGATGTCAATTAATGCATTATAAGCTTGATGTTGTTTGTGATCCGGAGTTTCATAAGATATCTACCCTTGTTGATTTGTGCCGAGAACTATTTGTGACAAGAAAGTTCGAGCATTACACCATAATCTACAAATTGATTCGTCTTGTGTCAACCCTTCTGCTTTCTCGACTACGACAGAAAGAGCATTTTCGGGTATGAAGCATGTTAAAACTGTCATTCGTAATTCAATGGGGGATGAGTTTCTTATCGATTGCTTGTCTCTCTACCTTGAACGAGACCTTACTTTGAAAATTGATTTAGATTCTGTAATCGATGAATTCAAATCTTTAAAGACTCGTCGAGCACAACTTTGTTAGATTGTTTTTAATCAATAAATTTAGATATTAATCTAGATTATATTATTAAATTCTCTTTTTTCTTATGTGGTTATACTTAAAATATATTGTATAATTTTACCTTAATATTAACCCACCCCATCGATGAATCCTTGGTCCGCCCTTAAATAGATAGATTGTATGTAGGTATATCTCTTATATTTAATTCCCGCAAAGAGAGTTTTTCCTAATTATGTTTCATAGTAAAACAAGAATAAAATTTATTGTACAAAGTCTTTTGACCAACAAATCTATTTTAAAGAAACTATAGTTATACAGGTTTCAGTTTGCATTCCTAATTTCTTATTTCATAATATATATATATATAATATGTTTGCTTTATCTTTCTGTTTGTTAACTTGTAATTCTTAGTTTGAATTTGTTTAATTCCATCATTTTTAGTTCTGCAATCTGAATTTGTCTGTATATGAATATGTTTATTTTATTTAACTATACATTTTGTATGGCATACTATGTAGTAGAGAGAAAATTGATTTTGAATTTTTTTTTAAAAAAAAATTTCAACCAAACATATTATTGAAACTTTTTTTGTTTTTCTTTCTTTCTAAAAACATATTTTGAGAGACAAACCAAACATGCCCTCTATTTCTAACATGAAAACATCTCACTGGGTATATAACTTAAATTGGCCAGGAAATTGCTTTTGCAAATGAAAGTGTGCTCAAATTTATGTTGTTGCACATGGGATTGCTTTTGCAATTCAACAAATAAAAGGATTTTCATAATCAGGATATCAATAACAATTTTTTGTGTTGCTATAAAATTGAACAGATACCTATAATTTATAGATAGGTTCAATAGATAAACTAAAAATATTAAAACAATCAAATATAAAAATTTGAATAGATAGGTTCAAAAAATATAATAGATAAAATAAAATATTTGATAGATGGATTAAAATTCAAACATATAGGTTAAAAAATTCAACAAATAAAATAAAAAATTTAAACAAATAGGTTAAAATAAAAATTTTAACAGATAAGGTAGATTTTTGACCAACAAATGTCCTTATCACTAAAGAAGATTTCTCATTGGATCTAACGCCGTATATCCTCTCTAAATTGGATTTTTACCAATTTTCTAATAATAATAATAATAATAATAATAATTGAAAAATCTAAAATCTTTGAGATATTGATTTGTGATTATATTTCAATTTTAAATAGTGAATACTAATCCCAATCAAACAATCAATAACAAATCGACATAACAATTTAACGTAGAAAAAATCACAATTGGAGTGCTTCCAATTGTGATAAAAAAAAATCACGGGTCAAAATCACAAAATAATCCACTTAGAAGACAAAAATGAGTAATGCAAAACTACTTTCAATTACCTAGCGAGTCTACACCCGAATTGAACCAAACCTGATGTACTTCTTCCATCACCGTCTTTATTACGGAATTGTTTTGCCTAACGTTGAATTCACAATACTGAGGTCAAATCTACAATGATGAGCCACTCTAGAATCCATAAAAATTTCAAGCCCAAGTTATCTGGAATCCACCGAAGAACACCTCTTTCTTTTGTGAATACAAGGATAAAAATAACCCCTTGATGAAGTCAATATGAAACTCATAGATTCATTGATCACTCTCAAATTATCAAAGAAACACTTATAAAACACCCTCTAATATACCACACTTTGGTTTTTCTTTTTTTCTAAAAATCAGGATGGGTTAAACCATAAAAACATCAAACAGCGCACTTTATAGTAAGTAGAATCGTGAAGACCGCTCGAGCGTACACTTCATCGCTCGAGTTGTATGAGTAAAAGGCGGTGCTAAACATATAAGCCAATTGCTCGAGCGCAACATGCACCGCGTGAGTGGTAAAACTTGTTTTCTAAAAGTTCAGTTTAAAAGCAAAGATACTTGATCTTTCTCTTCACTATTCTATTGCACAAATAACTACTTGAGCTGTCAAACAACTTTGGTTTCAAGGGCGGTGCCCCTTGATAGCTCGATCCCTTTACATAGTCAGCGAAGTGGCAAATATGAAAGGCTCAAGATCACAAACTCCTCTGTATAGACACAATTCAGGTTAGATTTGCATCTAAAAACTCACATCCTCATTGAAATTAAAGAGTGAATAAAATTACAATTGAAAGGAGTTTTGTCAAACAGGAATGCTAATTACAAAAACCTAACAATCTTCCCCTTTAGAAATTCCATGACAAAACATACCTACCAAATAAAATCCTAAACATTCTAACCCATTACAACCAACAAAAACAAACTTCTTTATCAAGGTCATGATCTGCAAAACAGCTATTAGTGCCACAAGAGTATATGAAAGCAATAGACATATGACAAGATTATCTTGAAGCATAAATAGATGGAAATTTTAAGAACATGCCCAACACACACTTAAAAGACTCCCTTTCAAAATTCTCTCTTTTTGTCATGAATTGTCTAAGAAAGCTTAGTTAACTGAAGTAAGAGTATAAACCACACAAGGACATGATGATATCACTAGAGAACTTTGACCAATTTGATTCCACAAGATTATGTTTCATTTTAGGAAAAGACGTCTTAAATTGTTTTATAAAAGCATCCGTAATCTTTGATCCTCATCAGAATTCTTTTCAACTCTATGAGCACTCTTAAAAGTAATATCATATTTTTGTTTCTTTTTGAAATTCATGTGTGCCTTATAGGTTTAGAGATTTCCAACCAAATGATCTAATTTGAGGTTGTCAACGTCTTGAACATTTTCAATAGCCATAACTTTTGGTTGAAACTGATTAGGCAAGGACCTCAAAATTTTTCCCACAATCTTGGATTCTCGTAATTTTTTTTTAACCTAAATTGAAGTTGGGATTTACAATGCCACTCAACTTCGTATAAAATTCATCAAAAGTCTTACTATGTTTCATTGAAAAGTTTTCGAAACTAGAAGTGAGCCTTTGAAGTTTTGAGCGTTTAATCAAATGAGTGCCCTCATGAATAGTTTATAAGATATCATAAGCCTCTTTCGCGACTTCATAATTACAAATACAACTAAACTTCTTCAGGTGTAACGGTGCAAAAAATATAATCGATAACTTTACTATTCCAACTATTATTTTGGTAATCAGTTGTGTCCTATTTATCAATTGGTTTGGGGAATGTTACTCCATCAATGGTAATCGTCAGTTCGATCCATCCACACATGACGGATTATCAAACTTTTTCATCAATAGATTTTAAAAATGTTCTCATTTGAGCTTTTTAAAAGAACGAATAAAATTACAACTGAAAAAAGTTTTGTCAAATAAGATTGTAGATTACAAAAATGTAACAACAACAACAATAATAAAACTTTATTTGGTATTGTAATTTTTTTTTTGTTATTAACTAAATTTTTCTCAATTATAAAATAATAAGATCAAATTTTATATTTTAAAGTTTTTGTAGTATTTTTTCTTATCTTAATCTAGATAATAAAATTTTAGTACATAAATAAACTCAATAATTATATATGCTTGTAGGGGTACCAGCATTAAAAAAAATGTAAAAACTACAATTTTATATGCAATTTTTACTTGTTTTAAAAATGTAGAAACGCCCCATTTTAAGTGTTTGGTTAGGGCCAAAAAACACCAGGCCGCCCTGTTTGAAGCCCCAAACCTAATTACTCCTCCAAGTTTCAACACTATTCGCGACCCAACATAAATCCCATTAGTCCCATTAGTTAGCTCACAGAGTGTCCCATTATTCCCCTTACTTCCATGTAGGGGTAGGCATTGACCCGTTGGTCTGCTCAATCGATCCGGTTCAATCTTATCTTTTTAGAATTTGAAATAGTTATTTTAGCCTATGGAATTAGGTTGGGTCAACATTTTTAGCCCAATATATTAATGGATTATGCTTGAAATTTATATTTTTAACCCAATTCAATCCGCTATTAAATAAATAAATTATATATGTTAAAATATTTAATTTTTGTTGGAATCTAAACTTTATCTTTATTGATTTTATTAAAATTCACATTTGTGGTGATGTGTTATTGAATTTATTTAAAAAATCTTTTAATTTATAATGATATCAATATATTTATTTGATAAATATAATGTGTGATTGAATTTAATTATGGAATATTTTAGTTTTTCTTAATATATAGCCCGATTGGTAGGCTTAAGATTTATAATTATTTTTTGAAAAAATTACCAAGAAGTCTTTTTTGAAAAACGTGTAGTCTATTTAGTCCCATAACCTTTTGTTTATACCCAAAAGTTTATTCTTCTTCTCTGCCTCTCTTCTTCTCTACCTCTTTTGCTCTTTGTGATTTCTGGCGATTGTTGACGGGTGATCATATCTTGCTTCTTCTCTTTCTCTTTCCGATATATAGTCATCGGCGACCGACGACTACCATCGATTGGGATTCATCGGCAACCACCGATCGTCGACTCCTTATTTCACCCTCACTGATGGTAAAGAAGATATGTTTCCGACGGAAAAGATGGGTTAGATCTGATGTAGATCTACATCAGACCTGAGTAGATCTATATTAGATTTGGCTAGATCTAAACAAAAAATAGTTGCCGGAGTACAATCATTTCTCTATATCCGCTCTCTCCTTCGATCTCTTATTTTTTTTCTACATTTTCTCTGCTATACACTTCTCTTTTTCTGTTCTAATGGAGAAAATTTTCAAGTTCTGAACAAGTTATTTTCGAGTTTTAGTTACGGGCAGTGAAAATTATAAAATTTTGCAGTTTCAAATTTTTTTGGTGCTGGAATGAATCATGGTATAAAACTGTAAAATATTGTAGTTTCATAGCATTCTTTAGAATTGTAAAATTTTATAGTTTCATAACATGTTTTTCAATTTAATTAATAAGGATAAATGCTTAATAGATTTTTGCTTTGAAATTGTAATATTTTACAGTTTCAAAACTTACTTTTCAGTTTGATCAATATTAGAGATTATTTGCTTAAACCTTACAAAAATTGAAAAATAGCATATGTGTTTTTTTGTTGTTTTTTGTCGTTCCATTTTTTTTCTTTTAGTTTATCAATATTTAGCACATTTTGCTATTTTTTTGGCTCTAATTTCTCCATTTATTTTTTTTTCCCTACAATATTCTAGACATTCCGGTGAGTCTCTAATGATGTTCTTAACATCCAGTGAACGTTCTGAACATTTCGGCGACTTCCATTAACATTCTTAACACTCCGGTGAACTTCCGGCGATACTCCGGCAATTTTCCGATGATGTTGAACATTCCGACAAGTCTCCAGTGGCCGCTTGACGGAAGTCCGACGGTAGTAGGATGTAATAGTGTCTGTAAATTAAAAAAAAAAAAAAGGATTTTTTGATAACAATTAAAAATATATAGGACTAATTGGTACAAGTGTTTTGTTTGAGGATTAGATGGGTCTTGAACTTTGTATATAAGATTTATTGGTAAGTTTCCCTTATTTTTTAGACCGAACTTAGGCAAATGTAGAGACATGATTTTAGGGACGGGCTGGGCTTGGGCTTGGGCACTTTTAATATCCCTTATTATGTAGTATCGATCTGGTTCGAATCCGACTCAGCCTGATGAATGCACACCCCTACCTATTTCTATGTAAGGTGGTCATTTGCCAAGCTGAGCTGGCACTACCTAATAAGAGACTTTGTATCTGTCCAAACCCGCCCAACTTGAACATCATGCCTATATAATCATTCTAAGCCCAGCCCTAATATAAATTATAATTTTTAAACCCGTTCATCGAACCATATACATTAGCTATTAAAAAAAAATATAGTACCTATTATTTTTTCATAAATAAACAAAGGCCTATCGACTAACTGATAGTTAAATATTCAATATCATATTAATTAAAACATTATAAAGTTTTTTTAAAACTACACACACCCATAATTTTATAAGCTCAAAGTTTTTAAAACCAATCTATTAGTAATACATCAAACTAAAAAAACAATGAGGACTTACGTGTAGGCCCTAATAGGTGGACTTATTGTCTAATAGGTCCCGTGAGCATTAATGGCATTTTCATCAAATACAATTTAAAAATGTCACTAATTGTTAATTTTTAGTGATAGTTTTAAAAATTTTGTTACAAAAAATATCACTAATTATAAATTTTAGTGATAGTTTAAAAAATTCGTCCTAAAAAAAAAAATCACTAATTTTCAACTTTTAGCAAAGTTTGAAAATTTTGTCATAGAAAAAAAATCTCTAATTGTAAGTTTTAGTGTAACGCCCTCGAAATAAAATATAAGACAACCATTTATATAATCCATGAACATAGAAAAAATATTATATTTCCATTCATCAGAGTTTTCTTTACAAATAATAGCACATGTTAACAACAAAATGAATGCCCTACGGGACTTACATCTTTCCAAGTAATAACTTGGTTACAACAAAAGAAGAGTTTTAACTCTTTACATATAAAGCCCTCGGCTTGAATTTACATTTAATCATCAAAACAAAATAACAAAACATGGAGCCTTCAATTCCTAAACCACCCAAGCAAAGACCTTGGAGGCGGCATGTCCCCTGTACCTGAAAAATAGTGTCCCAAGTAGGGTGAGCCAATGCCCAATAAAGATATGCTAAACCAAATATGAGAATTAACTAAAACATGAGCATCTAATAAATGTTTAATACTTGTAAACCAACTTACATTCTTTTTATAACTAATCAACATTTACATCCATATTTCAATCCGCTTCCATTTATTTACCCAAACAATTCAAAATGAGACTACAACTCATATTATCAACACTTCAATCATAAACATCATTCATACACTTCCATTCACTTGTCATTTTACGGAACTACGTCCGAAGGAACCGGCACCCAAATATATATATAAGATTTTGGGACTTTTACCCTGAACACTTCGGCTAACTTAATTATCAATGGAGTCCATCCTCTATCTCCTCCCAAACAATGGAGTACATCCCCCTATCTCCTCCCAAACAAAGATACATATACAATGTATTTAAACACGTTGTCATATACAATGACCAATTCAATCACATATTCAATGTTTATATCCAACTGTTATATTCAATGACATATTCCAATTGATTAGTTTCAATTCACATAATCATCATGTAGTTTCTACAACAATCATAGTTATCCTCTACCTATAGCCCAAAACAGATATATCTAGAAAGATAAATAACTTTATCAACAGATAATTTATCACATTTTCTATAGATGAGTGATTTATCAATCCAACTACACCATTTAATCACAATTTTCTCCAATTTCATGATTCTTAAACCAATTTCATATTTCCACAATTTATTTCATCATTTATACAAATAGTTTATATAATTCAAATTAGGGCATTTTTCTCCTTTCTCAAATATTGCAGCCAATGCCAAATTTCACACATTATATACGAGAGAGCCCAAACTCAAGATCTCACATACACAATGAACTCAAAATTAGGAAACCCCTCTTTCATGATTTCAAACTCAAACCCTAACTTCACCCAAACTTTCCAAATTTCACCATTTATACAAAATGACCAATATTTATGTCAGAACTCATATTAAGGAGTAGATCATCCATACCCCAAATGGAGAAGCTCAAAGGAGAAGAAAGGAAAACTTGAAAGTGCTCCAAATCCAAACTTTTTCGGATCAAAAGATAGCCCACACGATACTCTAACTTTTTAACAAAGGGAGTAAGGTAGAATGACCCTAGATTAAGAGTATTTGTAAAGAGAAAGGGTATTTTATAGAGAGAGGCTGTCGATTTAGGGTTTTGGAAGAAAAAGAGGTTCAAAATGGTGTATTTCATCTCTGTTGCGAACTGATATATGTGAGGTTTGCTTGAGTGAAGGAGTTGTCGCTCGAGCGACCAGACACAACAAAGGACTTCGCTCGAGCGCAAGAAACCTCACTCGAGCAAACAATGAGAAGCTTCAGGTCTGCAACCAACGCAAATGCACGCTTGAGCGCAAGAGTTCTCACTCGAGCGAAGGAACCAATAACACAGAGCTCGCTCGAGTGCAAGAAAGCTCACTCGAGCGAAAAATATCAACCCTTAGATCTTACGGAGACGCAGACGCACGCTCGAGCGCACAAATGCTCGGTCGAGCGAAGAGACACATCAAACAAGGCTCGTTTGAACGCAAGAAGCCTCACTCGAGCGAAGAGACCAAAACCTAGACAGCAACCCCTTGCACCAACTCACAACAAACTTGTTTCAAACTCGCCCAACACATCCCAAAACTCAAATACAAGGAATTAAAGAATGGAAACATGATACAGACAACAACATACAACCACTAAACCCAAGTCCGGACACAATGAAAGTCGGGGAAAAACCTAGATCGCTATATTTAGCGACAATTTATAAAAATCGTGACAAAAAAAGTTATTAATTATCAATTTTTAGCGACATGTAAAAAAAAGTTACAAAAAAATTTTTTTAGCGACAATTTTACTATGACTTATTTTCAGTAGGAGTTGATGGGAATTAAGTCTAACTATCAGGACCTATGGGTAGTTTATTTAAAATAAAATTACAATTGAAAGAAATTTTGTCAAATAATAATAATAATAAAAATAAATTATTCGGTATTGTAATTTTAGAATTTTTTTTTCTTTTTTCTTTTTTTTGCCTTTGTTATTAACTGATTTTTTTCTCAGTTATAAAATAATAAGATCAAATTTTATATTTTTAAGTTTTTGTAATATTTTTTCATATCTTAATCTAGATAATAAAATTTTAGTATATAAATAAACTCAGTAATAATATATGCTTGTAAACTGTGAGGGTACAAGCATTAAAAAAAAATGTAAATACAAGAATTTTATATGCGATTTTTCCTTTTTAAAAAATGTAGAAAAGCCCCATTTTGAGTGTTTGGTTGGGGCCCAAAAACACAGGGCCGGCCCTGTTTGAAGCCCAAACCTAATTACTCCTCCAAGTTTCAACACTATTCGCGACCCAACATAAATCCCATTAGTCCGTCCCATTAGTTAGCTCACAGAAGGTCTTATTATTCCCATTACTTCCCATGTAGGGGGTGGGCGCCCAATCCACCTGCCTCAGTCTTATTTTTTTAGGATTTAGGATAGTTATTTTAGCCTGTAGGGTTGGGTTGCGTTACCATTTTCAGCCCGATATATATTAATGGATGGATTGGGATTGAAATTTATATTTTTAACTCAGCCCGTTCCACTATTAAATAAAAAAATAAATTATATATATTAAAAAATATATTTTTTATTGGAATCTAAATTTTATCTTTGTTAATTTTATTAAAATTTACATTTGTTGTGATGTTATTAAATTTATTTAAGAAATCTTTCAATTTATAATGACATAAATATATTTATTTAATAAATATAATGTGTGATTAAGTTTAATTATGAGATATTTTAATTTTTTTAATATATAACCTAATTGGTAGGCTTAAGATTTATAATTATTTTTTAGACTCGGCTTAGACAAATGTAGAGACCTGATTTTAGGGATGGGCTGGGCTTGGCCCCTTACAAGATCTTTTATTATGTAGTGTCGGTCTGGTTTGAATCCGACCCAACCCGATAAATGCACACCCCTACCTACTTTTATGTAGGGGTGGTCATTCGCCGAACTGGGTTGACACTACCTAATAAGAGATTTCGTATTTGCCCAAGCTTGCTCGGCCTGAACATCATGCCTATGTAATTATTCCAAGCCCAGTCCTAATATAAATTATAATTTCTAAACCCATTCATGGGACCATATACATAAGCTATTTAAAAAAAAAAAAACTAAATATTATAGTACCTATTATTTTTTCATAAATAAACAAAGGCATATCGAGCAACTAATAGTTAAATATTCAACACTATATTAATTAAAACATTATAAAGTTTTTTTAAAACCAACCACACCTATAATTTTATAAGCTCAAAGTTTTTAAAACCAAACTATTAGTTGTTATGAAATTAAAAATTTCAAGGGGCAAAATGTAACTTTCCAGATCATAGGGGACACTCATTTTAAGAAAATCTCAAGTGGTGTATTTGTAATTCATCCCTTTTTTTCAAAAAATTTCAAAGAACAGATTCTAAAAACCAAATCAAACAGATTTTGACATGAAAAACTAAGAGAAACTATATATCAGTAGAAAGTTGAAAAATATTTACCAAAAGTGAAAAAAATTAGTGCAAATTTTATTGTGTTAAGCAAATTTTACCGTGCAAAAAGTTACACCTCTATAAATTTTTAAATATTTTTGGTCAAATAGACTGATAGATAGTTTAAGGCATACACGATCAACGTTTGTGTGAAAAATGACAGAAATAAAATGGTCGAAACCTGAAAAATTGTAAAATTGAACTTGTGCTTCATTTCTATCTTCCCTTTCCTTTTGAAGGATCACAAAAAGATCACTACTTCACTACTAATGTTGGTGGAATTTTTTTAATGGATTTAGTTTTATTTAACCAATTGATACCACTATTGAAATGTGATTTTAGATAG